>JAJKFI010000121.1:1773101-1813481 GCA_029204185.1 Lerista edwardsae
TGGCGAGCCTCCGCGGAGCCGGCCCGGCCCGGCCCGAGCCGCCACCCGGCGACTCTGGGGGAAAGCGGGGGCCCTCCGAGCCCGGCCCGGCCCCCCGCGAGGCAGCCCCCCGCCCCAGGCCGAAGCGGCCCCGGCTCGCCGGCAGCCGGGGCCAGGGTCCCTGCCGAGTGGGGTCGGGGCCGTTTCAGGCCCCTGTGGGATGAGGACCGTCGCCCCTGCCCCGGCCGCTCCCTGAATGAATGAATGAATGAATGAATGGGGACCCCAACCCCAGCAATCAAGACGCGGGGGGGGGCGAGTTAGAACTCGGGCCTGCCTGGAAGCCCAGCTGCTAGCGGCCGGGTGGTGTGCCCAGGGCAGGGCAGGGCAGGGCAGGGCGCTCTGCACAGGTTCAGAGGCACTGCCTTGTGTGCAGGCTCTTCACAGCTGCCCAGCCCTGCTCTGCGCCCGGCTACTCCGGGCCCCCAGCAGCCACCTGTCCCTAACAGCGTCTCTCTCCCTCAGCAGCGCCCCCTCTGGGCGCCCCCCCCCTGCCGCCTGCCTGCCAGCCAGCCAGCGCAAGATGAATGCGAGCCCCCAGGAAGCTCTGATCTCCGTGTTTCTGCAGTTCATTGAGGATCGGGGCTGCTGGGCCTACGGGGCCCTGAGCCAGGCACGCCACCCCCGGGAGCAGCTGCACAACGAGATGAACCTGCTGTACCGCAAGAGCAAGCTGGAGTGGCGGCAGAGCAAGGACGAGGAGCCCAAGAAGGGGTAAGCTGGCGGCGGGCGGCGGCCCCCGGCCCCGATTCCACAGGGCCCCGCTCCGAATCTCAGCGCCCCCCGAGCTGGGCAGGCAGCAAAGGCACCGCTGGAACTCCCTTCTCCTGGAGCGGGGGTGGCCAGACTGCTGTGCATCTCTTGGCCATGTGTTGGATGTGAGCCTCTTTTGGCACCCTGGTTAACGTAGAAGGTAAACAAGGCCTTTTCAAGCTTAATAGTCGTTATAAATTATAAACCGAGAGTTCACTGGATGGAAACACAAGTTTATTCATGTCCACGGTGAATACAAATACTTAAGAATTTAAATGCTCTTTAAAAAATACTACGGTCTTCCAACACCTGACATTTATTGTCTGTGGCCCTTATGCTAAGCGGGTTTGGCCACCCCTGCCCTGGAGACTGACCCCAGACCAGGTCTGTGCAGGCCTTGGAAGGGGAGGGCTGGCGGTGAAGGAACCTGACGCTTGGAGCTGCCTGGATCTCTGGCTGGATGACAACCTTGGTCACCTGCCCCAACCTGTGAGGATGGGATGAGCTGAAGGCCAAATATAATAAGCACTACTCTGTTTGTGGAACTCTGAAAGCAACAGAGTGCCCCACACTGACCCTTCCCCAGGAAATCGAAGCCCTCAGATATGTCAGTGCTTTGTTTAACGCTGCCCTTCTTGCTGAAGAAAGTGATAATTTTGACTCTTGCTTGGTCTGTTTTTGCTTCGTAGACTTGCAACTGACCGCTTGCAAGGCTAGCTTGATAACGATGATCTTTAGCAGGGTTTAATATTAGCACCTTTTTCATTCTCTCCGATCCGTCACCTGAAAAGAGTTGCCGCCAGGTTTTTGCAGTATTTATTTGAATTGTGTAATGGACATTTTGCAAAGCGTATCTTTGACTAGGTTGTTTTACTGGGCGTTTACTCTTGTAGCTCAGGTCTGGAAGGTTTATCGTTCAGCAGTCCCTTGACTTTCATCGCTTTGCTCTTTCAGCTGTTTTCAGTTAGCACTGCATTTCCAATTTCGTCCACCAGCTTTCCTCTTTTGTTCAGTTCCATCCAGCCTTCTACAACCTTTGTCAATGTTGTTGTTTATTTTCTTTTATTCATGTTTGTTTAGGTTTTGCATGCATTTGCATGTGTTCTGTGGTTATTTCTGTTCCCCCCCCCCGACAGAATAAATGTGCAAGTGAAATTGGGCTGTGCTTTGACATTCATCCGTTTTGTACTGGCCTCCGTGCCCTGGTGTCCCAGGCCAGGCGGCAGTGCAAGGGGCTGCTGTGCTCCTCTCATCCGTGCTGTTACCGGGGGTGGTTTCCAGCAGCGAAAGTCAGGCTGCAGGCTGTGATGTGATGTACTTGAGGGGAGACCCGCAGGCTCCTTCCCCAGCCCCTCAGTCCCTTTCCAGAGTGCAGCTGCCTTGCCCGATCAGTCTCCTGGGGGACAGTGTGGCAGGGCAAGGACCAGAGGCGGGGTGCTGGGCAGCAGCAGAGAAACCAAGGTCCTGGGAGGGCCACAAGGGGCTTCCCGGGGTCCTCAGGCCCAGGAGGTGCTGAGGCGGTCACCTTGCCTGGAGTCCAGAGCACTGCAGCTGTTTCCCCCCGCCCCCAGCAGGCCTGGCCTGGCCTTGCAGAGAGCCCCTCTTTCCTGCTGCTCCCTTCGTGTTCTGGGCTCCACTCTCTTGCTGCAGGCGTTTCCTATCCCGGGGGGCAGCCTCCAGCCTGGATTAGGTTCTCTAAGGTCCCCCGCCACTTTTGCCGGCCGTTGGGCGCCCAGGCTATCCTTTGATAGTCTGAGGGGGGCACCTTCGCAAGGCCAGTTGCCGCCTCCGCAGGCCCAGGCAAGAGGCTCCTCTGCACCTTGGCCTGCCTTGGAGGGCTGAGTCCTTTTCGCGGGGGGGGGGGGGGCTAGGCCTGGCTTCAGCGCTGGGCTACTACACATGCGTGCTTGGGAGTCAAGCCCATTGCGCTAGGCGGGGCTCACTTCCAAGGATGCGTCCCTAGGATTGGGCTGCCCGGCTCGTCTAGTCGGGCGCCTGAGGAGGCAACAAGCCCCTTCCGTCCCCGCCAACCAGGGCATGCCGGCATCCGCGGTGATCCCTGGGTGTTGCCGGGGTGTGGGGGCCCCAAAGCATCCCCCCCCACAAGGGGGCGTGGCGGTGCAGGGCTTTCTCAGGAGTCACTGGGGGGCTGTTCCAGGGCTCGTGGGGAATGGACAGTGCCCAGCAGCAGACACAGGGGGGGGGAGTGTTAAAAAGGCAGCTGCTCCCCATTGCGCCCTGGGCCAGGGAAGGCCGCTGGCAGGCCTGCCTGGGTGGGGCTGAGCCCCAGTGCCCTTTGCGCCAGAGACTTGGTGCCGCCAGCAGGAGTCTCCGCGTGCCCCAGAGGAGGCAGCAGGGCTGCCCCCCCCCCCCCCCCCGGAACCCTGCTGTGATGTGAGGGCACCTTCCTCGCTGCAGGGGGTCCTCCTGTCCCGTCTGCGCAACGGCGCTTCCTTGGCGCGCAAGCACTGCTTGGGGCTCTCCTCAGTGGCCTGCACCTGTGGCCGGTGGGCTTCTCCCGCCTTCTCCCACAGGCCAGGCCTGTACTGGCCCTCCAGGGCTTCCGGCTCTCCTAGAGGGTGGGACGGGGCGCTCTCCGCTGCTGGAGCCTGGGCAGCGCCATGCCTGGCGAGGCAGCCGGGACCCACCTCCAACCCAGCCCTGTGAGGGGCCTGCCGCCCCCCCCGGGTGCGGGGGCCACAGCCCTTCTCTCCCCCTCCCCCAGCATCACCAGGACCCCCCGGCTGGCCGCCTCCTTGCCGGATCTCATCCCGCTCTCCGCCCTGTGGCTCATTGTTCCTCCCAGCCTCCAGACAGCGCCGCCGTGTGCTCTGTGCAAAATGGTTGGCAGGGCGACTGGGGGCTCCCTGGCTGCCTTGCAGCCTCCTCTGCCTCTGCCCTTCCTGGCGCGAAGGAGCCAGGTCCGCTCCGGGGCTGCTCTGCAGCCAGGGAAGGGTTAAGGCACCAGCAGGCGGAGGTTGCCTGACTCCTGCAGGTCACCCAGACCCAGTTTCCATGGAAACCGCTGGGCCCTCAGCCAGCCTCCTGCTGCAGCCGCTGCCTGCATTTGGTACCCAGGACCCCACACGCTGGTGAATGGAACCTGGCGGGGGGGGGGCGGAGGATGGGGAGGGGTGCCGGCAGGAGGGCAGGGGGCGCTGCCGGGACGGTTGGAGGGAAGGGGGCTGTGAGGAAGAGCAGGCTGAGTCACCGGAGGGGGGTGGGATGCGGGAACAATGGGAGCGTGTGGGAGGGTGTCGGGGAGAGGAATCTGGAAGGATGGGTGAGGGGGGTGGGCTTGGGGCGGGCTTGGGAAGGGGGGCTCCAGGCAGATGGAATCCGACGCGGTCTGGGCGATGCTGCTGATCCGGCCGGCTGCGCGCACACCAAGCCTGCCTCGGAGTCGCACGGAGCGCCTCGGGATGGGCTGACGAGCAGTTCTGTGCGCCCCGGAGGCCTGTCCAGGCCAAAGTGGTGCCTCGGGAGCCAGGGGAGGGCCTGGGGGCGGCTCTGCGGCGGCAGCTCCTGTGGGAGGGCTGGGAGCAGGCTGGGGCGGGGGGGGGGAGGTCAGGGTGCCGTGTGGGGTGTCGGCGATGGGGGGGCGGCTTAATGCTGGGCCAGTGTGGGTGGGCCTCGGAGGGGAAGGGGAAGGGGGCGGGCAGGCCGAGCCTGGCGTGACTGGCTGTGGAGACCGCTGGCTGCAGCTGGCCTGGCTCACCTGCGTCTGGGGCCAGGGCCAGGGGTGGCGTGGAGGCTGGCGCTGCCCGAGCTGGCAGGAGCCGGTGAGCAGGGGGGGCCTCTGGGGGCTCTCCCAGCGCCTGCTGCTGGGCCCGGAGAGGCCAGGGCCGTGGGGGTGACCCTGAGGCCCAGCAAGCCACTCTCCGTCCCTGGGACTGGCCAGCTACGGGCCAGGTGGACTCACGGCCATCTGCTGCGGGCAGGGCCAGTCCTGGGGAGGAGGGAGGGAGGGGGCGTGCCGTGGCTGGGGCTGGGGGGCACCAGGGGGAGAGACGCGCCCCCCTTCCCGGGGGTCATAAGGCCTCAGTCCTCTGGCTCACAGCCCCTCTGCTGGCACCCGTCCCCAAGCGCCAGGCCTCGGCGTCCTGTTCCCCCCCCCCAGGGCATCACCACCTCCCAGCACAGCTTGGACTGCAGCCCCAGGAACGAGGACTGTGGGGTCATCCCTTGAAATCCGCCAGCAACGCTGTCCCTGGTGGGGTGTGCAATGGGGACGGTGTTGCCTCGCCCGGGGGGGGGGTGTGTGGACCGAGCCTCCCTTCCCCCGCTGCCCCCTGGGGCGTGCAAGGCTAATCCACCCGCTCTGGGAGCTCCAAGGAGAGGCCCTGCCGTCCTCGCCCCCTTGTTGTTGAGTCACCCCGAGTTCTCCTGCGTTGCATCAGTATTGCAGACCAGGTGCGCTTGGGGGGGGGGGTCCCCCAGCATCCGCCCTCCCCCTCCCTCCCCTAACCCCTCCCTGTCTTCTCCGCAGCGCGACCAAGGAGCCCGGCGTGGGGAAGGTGCGGGACGTGGCCTCCTTCCGGCGCCACTTCAGGATGGGGTTCATGACCATGCCGGCCTCGCAGGAGCACGCCCCGCACCCCTGCGCCAGCAGCATGGCGCCCCGCTCCCTCTCCTGCCACTCCGTGGGCAGCTCCGTGGACAGCAGCGCAGGGGACGGGGCTGTCGGGTCCCGCCGGCTGCCCGCGAAGCCCGAGCGCCACCCCAGCACCAGGCTCAGCGCGGAGGCCAGGACCGCCCTGGAGCCAGCGGGGGGCAAGCGAGGAGGTAGGTGGGGGCGCCCTCCCCAGGGGGCCGGGGGCTGTCCTGTGGGGCGGGGCAGCAGGAGGCCCGGCCTGAAGGCTCACGGGGGTCCCGGTCTCGGTGCCAGCTGCTCTGCTCCCCTTGGGCCGTGGGGGGGGGGGCTCAGGTGGCCAGAGCAGAGCAGGGGCTGTGCTCAGCTACCCTGAAATGCAGACCTGGCAGAAATGGGAGGGGGGGCCGGTCCAAGCGGGGGGGCCCCACCAGAGAGCCCGGGGTGTTGGGGAGTGGGGCAGGAAGAGCTGTCTGTCTGAGGGGGGGTGTGCCGGGATGCGGGCCCGCTGCCCCCGGACACTGGAGCCCCCCCCGCCCCCCAGGGCCTGGACGGGCCTCTCAGACCTTCCTGCTCCCGCCACGCAGGTCCCCACAAGCCGAGCGCGGAGAGCCGGGAGCTGGGCCAGAAGGTGCCCCCGCAGAAGCCGAAGCGCAGCCCCAACACCCACCTGTCCGTCTCCTTCGACGAGGCCTACTCGGGCCGGCTGCCGGGGCCTGCGCTGGGGGGGGGGCCGCCCAGCGCTACAGCCGCGCCCTCTCCCACGGCCACGCGAAGGGCTCGGAGGCCGAGGAGGACGAGCCCGTCTACATCGAGATGGTGGGGGACATCTTCCGGGGGCCCGGCCCCCCTGCGCAGGCCCCCCCCCGCGGCCGAGGAGGACTCCGACGAGAGCGAGGCCATCTACGAGGAGATGAAGTACCCGCTCCCGGAAGAGGGCGGGGAGCCTCGGCCCGGCGGGGGCCCCGCCTCTCCCCGGCACCAGCCCGCCCCGCGGGAGGCCCCCAAGGCGGTGCTGGGCACCAAGACGTCCCCCTGCGAGATCCCCCCGCCCTTCCCCAACCTCCTGCAGCACCGGCCCCCCTTGCTGGCCTTCCCGCCGGGCAAGAAGGGCCACAAGGGCCACAGCCAGGAGGGCTCCAAGCTGCCGGTGCCCTGCCACGCCAAGGACGTGCCCGCCGCCCCCATGACGCCCCAGGTGCCCAGCCACCACCACCCGCGCACGGGGGAGGGCTCGGCCTTGGGGCCGTCCGGCCGTGCCCGCAGCCACTCCACCCCACTGCCCCCGCAGCCCGCGGGCCACAGCAAGGCCGAGAAGGAGCTCCCCAACTCCCACAGCATGATCTGCCCGCCCCAGGGCCGGCAGGCCCCTCCAGGGCCGGCCTCGGGGGCCCCCCCAGCCTCCGCCCCCTCCCTGCTGCCCGTGAAGGAGAAGCCCGCGGTGTCCTACACCATGCTGTACTCGGCGGTCAAGGTGACCACGCACGGCGCCCCCGCCGAGCAGAAGGCCGAGAAGGAGATCTCCGTCCTGCACGGCCTGCTCTGCGCCCGGCCCGCGACGGGGCCCGCCTGCAAGCAAGTGCCCCGGGCCTGCCTGCTGCCCGAGCCCCCGCCGCTGGGCATGGTCTGGACCTACCCTGCCCCCTCCGCGGGGCTGAAGCGGCCGCCCGCCTACGAGAGCCTCAAGGGCGCGGGCGCCACCCCCAGCGCTTCCTCGGCGGTCAAGATCCAGCTGCAGGACCGGGCCTTTGCCAGCATCGCCTGCTCCCACGTCCTGGCCAGCGAGGAGTGCGGCCGGCCCGCGGGCGAGGAGGAGCCCTTCGGATGGGTCCTGCAGCGCAGGCTGGGCTACGCCGGCCGGAAGGGGCGGGAGGCTGAGAGTGAGTGGGCAGCGCTGGGGTCGCCGGCTGGTGGGCAGGGCCGGGCGCTGGGCCCCCACTGCAGCAGGGTCTCCCCTCGGCGAGGGGCAAGGGTGCCAGTGCGCGTGGGGAGGGAGTGGGGGCAGCAGGGCTCTGCACGTCCTCAGCCGCAGCAGTCCGAATGTGGGCACAGAACAACTCCTGAACTCACCCGCGCTCTCCTCTGCCAGAGCGCAGCAGCCGAAGCGGGTTGTGAAAAGGCCGGCCTCCGTCTGGCGGGAGAGAAGCCTGGCCGAAGGCACTTGGCCTTTGACCTCCTGCCAGCTTACGTTGTCGTCTCCTTCGGGTTTTGTTCAGATATCCCGTTATGCAAAGGCCAGCGTCCCAAAATCGGGGGGGGGGGCGGAATCTGAAACCCGTCTGGCCTCACACAGTGTGGATAAGGGATGCTCAGCCTGTGGCTGCAAACGGCAGAAGAGGGGGGAAAGGGTGTATTTCCAAGAGAGGGGAGAGCCCCATTTTCACACCGCCGCCCCGTCAGCCGGTCGTGTCGACGGGCCGCATTGCAGCGCAGGAGCTGAGAGCCGCCGGTGGTGGTGCTGGGAGAGGCCGGTGGTGGTGCAGGCCGGCTAAAGAGCCCTCGCGGGGTGTCTTCCTGCACCCCCGGTCCAAGGGGGGACGCGGAGACAGGGCATGGAGAGCACCTTCTGTCTCAGCCCACGCCTGCTGGGGAGGGGTCCCCTGGCCCGGAAGTCCCTCTGCAGCGGTGGGGGCCCCAGGGCAAGGGAGGGGGGCCCTTGGGGTGCTCGGGGGAGGGCTCTCCTGGCGTCCAGCGTCTCTGTGGCTGAGCCTTGACCAGCCTCGTCTCGCCCTGGGAACAGGCCTGGCTGACCCCCGCCCCCCCGGGCCCTGGAGTCCCGGTTCCCCTCCCTGAGCGCTTCTCGCTGCCCTTGCAGAGGCCCCCGACGGCCCCCCGACATGGGACGGGAGTGAGAGCGCCCAGCCCAAAGCGGAGAAGGAGGAGAAAGCCGGGCCGGGCCCCGGGCCGTCGAGCATCCCCGTCCGCGCCCCGGGACCAGAGGGTCTGGCCGCCAAGATCCCCGCGGGACGCACCAACCTGCCCGTCCCCTGCCAGACCTTCCCTGCTTGTCACCGCAACGGAGGTGAGGCTGGGCGCGGGCGGTGGGCTGGCTGCCTGTCCCAGGGAGGTGCCCGTCTGCAGGGTCCGCCTTCTCCTTGGCCCAAGCAGGGGCTTTGCGGGGGGGGGGGAGCGAGAATCCCTGCTGGCGCCTTGGCTGCGGCTCTCACAGCGGTGCAGCTGCAGAGGAGCAGGAGGCCTCGGCGGGGGGGGGGGCAGGCAGCAGCAAGCAGAGGAGGCGCGAGGATTCTCCTTGCCAAGGGGGGTTCCGTGCTGGGGGTCCTTCCCATCCTGCTTTATTGGGGGTGGCGGTGGTGGGGTTCTGCTTGCTGTTCCTCTGGCCCTCTCCCACATCGTGCACGTGCCTCTGGAGGCTGGGGGGGGGCCAGGGCCGGCCAGTGCAAGGGGGGAGCTGCAGGGCGTGGTGCGACAGTGTGCCTGCTGCTTCCCTCCCCCAGATTTCACCGGGGGGTACCTGCTGGGACGCTCGGCGTCCACCTCTGGCGTCCGACAGGCCGTGGCCCAGGCTCAGAGGCCCTGCAGCCATTCCCGGGACCCAGCCAGCCTGGTACGACGGGGCTGAGGACCGGGTGGGCGGGCGGGTGGGGCTGGATTCTCTCACTGGGGAGTCCCTCTCTGTGGGCGGGGGAGGGTGCCTGGTGGAGGAGTCCTCTGCTGGGGGCAGGTGGGCAGGACCTCAGCCGGGGCCTCCCGAGTGGCATTCCGGCCCCCGGCAGAGCGGTGGTCTTTGGGAGTGGGGGCGGTGCCGTCCGTGGAGTGGGGGGGGGGAGAAGCCCACCCTTCTCCGCCCTGAGGCTGGCCTTCCGGTCCTCTGCTGGAGGAGGGGGGTTGGGACCGCCGCTCCGGTCCTCTGCGGGCTGGGCATCGGTGGCAGTGCTCTCGGCTCCTGCCTGCTGGTCGGTGGCCCCACTGGGGCATCTGGAGGGCCGCTGGGAAGCGGCAGGAGGCTGGACTGGGGGGGCGGGGCCTCCCCCGCGGCTGCTGTGCCTGCGAGGGGGGGCCGGCTGGGAGCAGACGAGCCTCCTGCTGTCCCCGCGTGGCGGCTCTTTCCCCGAAACGTTGGGGTGTCCTGGCTGGACCGTGAGGGAGCCAAGCAAGCGTCTCCCCAGCCCCGGAGAGCTTCCGGAGGTCCTCAGACTGGGGGTGGGGCGAGTGGGGGGGGGGCTGCTGGAGCCTGGAGGAGGGGGGGTCCCTGGGCTCGCACCAATCACGGTGCCCCTTTCTCCGGCAGGCCCTGCAGCACGCCCAGCCGCCAGCCCCGGGGGCCGCCCAGAGCCCCCGCGAGCGGGACGGGAAGCTGATGGAGGTGATCGAGCGCAAGCGCTGCGTCTGCAAGGAGATCAAGGCGCGGCACCGCCCCGAGCGCAGCCTGTGCAAGCAGGAGAGCATGCCCACCCTGCCCAGCTGGCGGAGGAGCACGGAGAGCCGCAAGTCGGGCACGCCCCCCTGCCGCCGCCAGCAGACAGTGCTCTGGGACACAGCCATATGACCACCGCGGAGGAGGGCTGAGCCCCCAGGAACCGGTGCCTTGTGCTGGCCGAGCCACACGTGGGGCAGGGCTCACTGCTGGCAGCCTGGCGCCCTGCCCAGCTGGGCCGACCGGCCCCGGACAAGCCAGAGGGCAGGGGCTGCCGGGGGCACTCTTGGCGACGAAGGGGGCGCTTCTCGAGGACCCTGACCCGGAGCAGAAGGAGCAGCTGCCCCCCCCCCGGAACCCTACACACAGTCGCGCCCGAGGCGGCTGCAGCACGGAACGCAGGAGGCTCGGGGGTCCCTGGCTAGGAGGTGGGGGTGGCCGTGGGGGCGTGCGTGGGTCAGGCGAAGCCACGGCACCTCCCCTGGCATGGAGCACCTTGGATTCCTCGCTGGGTTTTCCTTCCATCCCTGCCAGGCTGCTGGGGGCGGGGAACTGTGCAGCCGGGACCCCTGGCAGAGGGGCCAGACATTTCGCTCACGGCTGGAGCAGCTGGGGAGGGGGGCTGGGGGGCCCGGCCAGTGGGGCTGAATTCTGGTCAGGCGGTTCCCAAAGTGAGCCGGAGAAGGGGGCCCCACGGCCCAAGGGCAGCAGCCACATCTCCAGCTCAGTGCTTGGGGGAAGGAGGGGGGGTGAGGGTGCGGTGGGGCGGGGGTGCAGAGACGATCTTCGCCGCAAAGTGCCCAGGCAGGGCAGGCCACTTTCTTTGCCCAGGCCCGAGCTCAGTTCCTAACAGCAAAAGCAGGCCGGTGGCCACTCAAATCAGAAGCTCTTTCCAGCCGTGCAGTGCAGTTATGACACCGCAATCTGTCCAATTCGAGGAGAGTGAAGAACATTCTGGTGGGAAACAAACCTCTTCAGGTTTCTCCCCCCCCCTTCCTTAAAACCAGCGGCCTGACTTGGTGAGTTTTCCCACGTCACCCCAAACATAGCAGCGTTTCACGTTTACAAACCTGACCTGCCACGTTGTCCGTTTAGGTTCTTGTCTCCTGTCATCAAGGTACAAGAAAGGCCCCCCTGGATCAGGCCAAAGGGGGCCCAACCAGCTCAGTCTCTGGTCTCCCAACAGAGCAGGGATGTAAGAGGCACCCTTCTGTCCCTCCCTCTCTCCCACCCAGTCTGACCCTGTCGCTGCATCTGGAGGTGGGGCATACTTACACGTTGTGCCTAGTGGCTATTGGTGGCCCCCCTCCTTCTCCATTAACCCGTCCGAGCCCCTTTTAAAACGATCCAAGCTCTTGTGGCACTGGGGTCATTTGCGTCCGTCCTAAACCTCCTGCTGCTCCACTTTACTGGATGACCCAGCCTGCTTCTAGTGGTGCCAGGGAGGGAGAAGGAACTCCCCCCACTCTCCTTTCTCTGCAACAGGCATAATCTTCAATGCCTCAATCATGTCTGCTCTCAGTCGTCTTTTCCCTAACCTGAAGCTCCGAAGGTTGCAGCCTTTCCTTGTAAGCACAGTGCTCCAGGCCTCTGATCACTTTGGGTGCCCTCTCTTGCACCATTTCTAGCTCTGCAGTGTACCTTTTGAGAGGCATCCAGTTCTGGCCACCAGAACACTGCAAATGTGGCCACCCCATAGATTTCTATAGAGGTATGATGAAATCAGCAGCCTTATTCTTGAGCCCTTTCCTAATGCCCCCACTATGGAATTTGCCCTCTTTGCAGTTGCTGCACGTTGACAGTTTCATTGGGCCCCTACCACAGCCCCACGATCTCTGTCCTAGTTTGCCACCAACAGCTCAGAACCCATCTGTGAAATGTCTGCGTTTTGCCCCAGTGTGCATCATTCTGCACATATTTGGTTGCCCCCTTTGGAGCTCGTCACAGTCTGGGTTTGACCATCCTGAATATTTTAAGGCCATCTACAAATTTTGACACTGCTGCATATTCTTAAATCCAGACCATTTCTGAATGGGTTAAAAAGCACAGATCATTGTGGGGCTCTGTTTTTTCTCTACCCAGACTCTCCCAAGAAATTTTCAAAGATTGGTGTTATGTTGGCTACTTTCCTCTGGCATGGAGGCCACTTTTAAGAGGTCAAGTGATATTTTTTATTAGGTCAGCAATTTTGCACTTGTGTTCTTTACGAACTCTCCAATGGATGTTGTCTGGGCTCAGTTGGTTCATTTTTTTATTTGTTGATAAGTGCTTGAACTTCATGGCTTGTCACTGCTATTCAGATTCTCTCTGTCAAAAGTCTGGTTCTGGCGCAGGGCTCTGCCCCACATCCTTGCACGTGAGGATGTTGCAGGCAGCTCATTTAGGGTGCAATCCTAACCTGGAGTTAGGCCAGCAAAGTTTGACTGGCACCAGGGCCACTGTAAAGCCCGTTTGGACCACTCTCAGAGTCAGGGAGGATGGCGCACATGTGTGCGCTGGCCTCTCTGACTCTGAGAGTGGTCCAAACATACTTTGCAGTGTCCCTTGTGCCGGCCAAACTTTGCTGGCCTAACTGTGCCAGCCTCACTCCAGGTTAGGATTGTGCCCTCGGCCACTGTCATCGCCCCAGTTTTTGCTTCATTTTTATTAGTTTGATTGCTGGTATTCTGGAGATCAGCATGTTTGGCTAATTTTATGGACTCCGTGGAGGCTGAAATGGGCTACGTCAAACTTAGCATCTTTCAGTCTACTGAAAGAAGTAGTTTCTCTGCCAAGAAAAACACAGTGAAAAATTTGGGGACTTGGAGAAGGCTGCAGTGGAAATGGCATCATCCTGACCTCAGTGGCGACTGGGCTCCTCAAAGGCAGTGCGTGGATTTTTTTGTCACAGATAAGAAAGTGGAAGTGGGTCTCCTCAGCACTGGAGGGACCAAATCGGCACTCTCCATTCCAACTGCCCGTTCTCCGAATGGGTTGAACACAGAGCGAAGAGCGCGACACGAAGCCGAGGCAGGCAGACCTTGACTGTGACAACGGTGGGGGGAACCTTCCCAGAGCTCCTCGGCAGCACTGAACGCCCCGGGGGCCCCCCCAGGGTCTCCACCGCCACCCTCTGCTTTCACAAGGGGGTGCAGTGTTTGTCCGTGGGGGACCGTCAGAGCAGCCACATGCTCTTCGGCAGCCCCCCATCCCATCCCCTCTCCCTGGGGCCTGCCAATTTCTTCCTCCCCATAGTTTCCTCTCCACAAAGACTGGCTTTTCCGGGTCCCCTTGGAAGGCCGTGACCCCAAGCGCAGGGAAGCAGCGGAACTTCCGTTCGAGTAAACCTGCCCAGGATCACACGCCGCATGCTCTCTCTTCCCACCCACCCACCCACCTGAGCCCCCTCCCAGGCAGGCGTTGACTTCTGCACTTTCAGCGCCACCGTTCAATAGCAGGCGTCAGCTGCCCACAGCCACGCTGGCATTTTGGGCAGAGTGTTTGGTCTCATCTGCAGCCAATGGACACGGGTGGGGAGGCTGATGGGGCGGGTTGATGCCCAGCCTGGCAGGACCACCTGAGCCCCTCCCCACCCCCTCCTCGGCTTCCAAGCCCAAGTGTGAGCTCATCAGACACAGTTTCCTGTTAGCGTCCGCGTGACACGGCTGGACCGGTTGGGGTGCTGGCAGGGATCGGACTGGCCCAGGAGGGCTCCGCAAGGGGACGGTCGCTGGCGCTGCCGCTCAGATGTGGCGCCGCCACCCGGGGGCTGGAGGGAAGCCTGGCCGGGACTCCTGGGTGTTCCGCTTGGACCCCGACCGTAAATACTTCACAAGACTGTCTAGCGTAGCAAGATGACGAAACTGCTTTGCAAAAATATTTATGCTGGGGATTTGTGGGAGGGTATTTATATATTAAAAACGACGGAAAGAAAATAAACTGTCACACTGGCTTGCTGTGCTGTGGACTAGTTTCTTGGGCTCCGTGGGGGGGGTTGAGTTTCAGAGGGGAGGGGCGCTCCAGGCGAACGCAGCCCAGGGCAGCCCACGGCCCAGCTGGTGCCACTCGCAGCCGGTGGAATCTTGCGCGCTCCAGGCTTCCGCAGCACAGAGCCGGGCCTATCAACGGTGGTTTTGCAGGCGCCACCCTAGCCGGCCACAGTGCCCAGGAGAGGGGGGCTGCCCCGGGCGGGGAGTCGGCTCTGCACCCAAAGCACGCCGCTGGGGAAGGCCAGGCCGGCACACAGCCCTTTCGCGGGCCCAGCACCAGCCCGGCTGTCTCCACTGCTAGAGGGACAGTGTTCCCTGGCGGGGCAGCGCAGGGTAGCCCCTGTGGGGCGGCAGCGAGGCCAGGCACCGGCCGAGGACTGGGGCTTGTTGGAGGGCCTGTCCAGCCAAGCCTGCCCTCGAGCTCCCTCCCGCCCCAGCCCAGAGACGCAGGCCACTGGCGTCACCTCTGTCCACAGACGGGAGCCGCCCGGCGCCACTGAGGAGCCCCTGCGGAGGGCAGGAGGAGCTGTCCGCTGCCGCCTCCACACCACCACTGCAGGGAAGCTTGGGGGGCACGGGGGCTCCGTGCAGGGCTTGGCCCCCAGACCTTCCACCTGGCCCCAGCCCTGGCTGCTCCCAGCACCCGCCGTGTACGGCAAGCGCCCTGGCAGGAAAGCCCCAGCCCAGAGGAGGCGAGAGGCTGCCCAGCACCGCCACGGGGCTGGGGCTGTGGCCGCCCTGTCCTGGGACCTTCGAGGTTCCCGGGAGGCCAGCTCAGGATTCCCACTGCCTGCAGTCTCCGTGGCTCCAGCAGCAGCCGTGCTGGAGCCTCGATGTGTCGTGTGGACCTGGGCGTCCAGCCCCCTTGAACTGCCGGGAGAAGCAACACCGCCACTGGCGTGACTGGCCTTGCGCGGACAAGTCGGAGTGGCGCTTCCTGGGTTTGGACAGTTGGTTTGGCCCCCTGGAGTGGGTTTTTGGGGGGCCGGCGTAAGAGCACTTCTGCATTGTGGGGTTCAGAAAAGCCTGAGCCGAAGGCTTGGGGGGACCCCCTTTCCACTGTGGTCCCTTCTTGGCTTCCAAGCCACCCAGGCAGAGCAGAGCAGAGCAGAGCAGAGCAGAGCATCCTCTCCAGATCCCACACACAGCAGCAACGGCATCTGTGGTGCTTCGGAAATGTTTGCTACATCCACAAGCCCCGAACACTACAAACAAAAGCTGCTTGCCTGGCTGAGCCAAGCGACTCCCAGCACGCTTCCAAGAGCCCGGACGGTTCCCGGCCAAACGCGAGTGGGCCCCGCCACCCGTGGAGTGATGCTTCCTCGGCGGCGGCAGCTGCAAAACGGCTGAGCAGGCACTTCAGCCGCACGCCGAGAAATGCGCTGCCCAATCGCCCGCAGGCAGGCTGGAGCCTTTCTCCACCCGTGCCAGGGCTCGTTGGCCACTTGCCGGAGCAGGTGAGGCAGTGGGAGGGGTGGGGGGGTGGAACAGGGCAGGGAGGCTGCAAGCGGGGGTGGGTCCAGTGGCAATGGCGCATGCCGGATCCTGTCCCCTCCAGCAGCAGCCGCCCTTCCCCTTCTCTCCTCAGACTTCCGCCAGCAAAATAGCTGGTGCAGGTCTGAGAAGACCCATTGCGGAGTTGGAGGCTCATGGAGGTGTACGGGGATTTAAACCCCCTTTCCCCTCCAAAGCCTCCCGATCTGCTCCCACCCCCACCACCACCCCCGGAAACAGTAGGCTTGTTTTCGGTGTGGCTGCTTCAGCGGAGGGGGCGGAGAGGGGAGAACAGGACTGGGCTGCTCCGTCTTTCTCCTAGCAGTGGCCCATCAGGGAAGGGGCTGTGGAGGGCCGAGTGGCAGCCGTCGGAATTCTGGCTCAGCAGACAGGAGGGGGCTCTCCCCACGCTCTGAACGCAGAGATGATTTCGACAGGCTTAGAGGACAATTGAGTTTGAGCCCACGGCTGCAGCTGCTAAAGGAGGAAACAGTCGAAGGGGGACGGGATATTTGGGGAAGTGAGACACTGAACGCCAGTTCCCCAGAGAAGAAAAGTGGGGGTGGGGGCTCAGGAAACCAGTGTGGCTGCACAAAATGCTTCCTGGAGAGTTGGGACGAAAGAGGACCCTGAAGTGGGGCTGGACGGAGGGGAGGAAGCACATCAATCAATCAATCAATCAATCAATCAATTAATCAATCAATCAATCACTAGTATTTATATACCGCTTTTCAACACAAAGTTCACAAAGCGGTTTACAGGCAAATAATAACATTCAAGTTAACTGGCTCCCTGTCCCAAAAGGGCTCACAATCTAAAGGAATGGAGAACACCACCAGCAACAGCCACGAGAAAGACACTGCGCTGGGGTGAAGAGGGACAATTGCTCTCCCCCTGCTAAATATAAGAGGACACCACTTGAAAAAGTGCCTCTTGCCCAGATAGCAGGGGTCAAGCATGCAAGCATCTCGCCCCTGCAGCGATGGGGTCAGAAAGGCTCAACCCTGGGGGGGGCGGAGATGGGGCTGGCCCAGAGCCACAAGGCTTTTTCCCCAGGCACAATCAATCAATCAATCAATCAATCAACCAACCAACCAACCAATCAGTATTTATAAACCGCTTTTCAACACAAAGTTCACAAAGCGGTTTCCAGGCAATCAGTCGGTCAATGTGCAGGGCTCCCTGTCCCAAAAGGGCTCACGATCTAAAAAAGTGAAGCTCAGTGAGTGGAGGTAAGATAACCGTGTGTGAGAAAATCAGAGGCCCGAGTGCAGGACGCAGGGAAGCGGCTGGCAGCACCGCGTGCAAGCAGGACCCACGAGCGGATCGGGCCCTCGAGCGGAGCCTTGCGATCAGTCTGCGTCCAGTTTCAGGCACCACATTTTAAGGAGGACACTGACAAGCTGGAGCCATTTCAGAGGAGGGCCCTGAAGACAGCGAGGGGCCTGGAAACCGTCCTGCGAGGGGCGAGGAAAAGAGCTTGGCAGGTTCAGCCTGGAGGTGAGATGACCGGCGGCCGGCCTGATCCAGCTTTCCAGCGCTGACGCAGGCGGCCCAACAGGGCCTGTGCTGCATCCTGTGGCAGAGGGGCAGGCAGGGGGCGTTACGGAGTCAAGGTGGGGGAATGCTTGCTCCCTTACCTCGGGGCCGCAACAGTGTGGGAATGTTGGATAAGGCGGGGGCCTAGGAGGAGACCTGACTGAGCCAACTTCAGGTGTCTCGTGTGCTCCCTGAGTGGGCACCTGGTGGGCCGCTGCGAGATGCAGGACGCTGGACACTTGATGGGCCTTTGGCCTGATCCGGCATAGGGGCTCTTCTGATGTTCTTAGGTCTGCAGGGTTGTCACAGCAGCAGACTTCTACTGGGAGTTGGTGGGGAACGACCAGACAAAAGATTCTTCTTTTTTCACCGCCCTGGCCCCCTTTTTCTGAAAGTGATGTCACTAGGAGCCAGGGCAGGGCTCACAGGGAAGGAAGAAGCCCCTTCAATAGATGCATTTCTCTTCCAGCTATGGGGGGGGGGAGCAAATGGAGGATCTCAACTGCTGGATTTAAGTCTCAGGCCACTCTTTATTATCACCCTTCCGGAAGCAGTCCTTGTGCACTGACAGACAAAGCTTCACTCATGCAGAAGGAAGCACAAAACAGACAAATCAAGACCCGATCTAAATATGAAAGCACAGGCCCCCAGCAGCTGCTTGCATCACCCTTGAAAAGTTTTTATTTACCTTTTGTGTTAATTGTGGTGCAAAAAGGAGGTGGCCAACGTGTTCTGCGTGTTCTGCGAGCCCCCACGTTGCATGTCAAAGGGCCTCATGTGGCTCGCTAGCTGTGGTTTGGCCACCTCGGTTACAGAACATACTGATAAATTAAACTCTAACGAATCGCTGCAGCTGGGTGGCATCCACCCGTGGGGTCTCCAGGAGCTCAAGTGTGGAACTGCCGATCTGACAAAAATATGCAACTTGTCCGCTAAGTTAGTCTGCGTGCCTGAGGACTGGAAGGTAGCCCACGTCACACTGATACTTAAGAAAAGGATTTGGGTGAGGAGTAATTACAGAATAGTCACTTTTGCGTCTCTTCCAGGTAATTGGCTGAAAAGCAGTATTTTGGTAAATATTTTTTGGGATAAAAGATGAAACATACAGAAGAACAAGCCTTGCCAAAGAACCAGCCTGGCTTCTGCAAAGGTCATTCCTGCCTCCTTCATCTTCCCATCTAGGGTCTTTTGAGAGTGTCAACAGAGATGGGATAGACCGAGGCCATCCAGTTGATACTATGAATCACATTTCGACCTGCCTTTCTCCCCCTATACTAAGAGAGAAAAGGTATACCCTATGGCAGTAGTCTTCAACCTTTTCATGCCATGACCCCATTTAATTATATAAATAATGTACGAAATTGGGGACCACACTGTCAGTCACGCCTCCTCCCTATCCGCCCACCCCATCCTGGTTGACCCCCCAATCCCAGCCCCCTTCCATAATGCCCTTCCAGTGCTGTTCACGGTAACTAAATATTCGCATTGGAGGGAGCAGAAAAGGTCACCCTGAAGCCATTTCAGCACAGCTGCTGGGAACCTGAGCAGGGCGGGGGCACCGTTTCCTGGCACCTGAAGGGGTCCACCAGATGCCTCCCGCTTTGCCTGGCGGTGGTCCAGTCCAGTGGTCTTCAACCCCCCTTCATTCCTGTAAGCCAGTGTTATTTAAACTGTGGGTTGGGACCCACTTGGTGGGTCACGACCTGATGCCAGGTGGGCCGTGGAAAGCTGGGAGCAGCCATCTTGGAAACTGCAGACCTTACTCTTGTTATATTCCTTTTGTGAGTGTTAACAGTTTGAATGTTCAAGTGAAGGTTTTTTAAAAATTTTGTTCTTAGTTCATTAGATGCTTTAGTTTTAGATGCTTTTACATCATATTTTGTCCTCATCTTGCTTTCCGTCAGGGTTGTTTCATGTTTGTACAGTTGCTGCAGTCCAAGAATGCATTTCAGGAGTGTCATTTTATTATGTTACAATGATGACACTTCCTGCCTGATCAATCAATCAATCAATCAATCAATCAATCAATCACTAGTATTTATATACCGCTTTTCAACACAAAGTTCACAAAGCGGTTTACAGGCAAATAGTAATAATAAAGCTAAATGGCTCCCTGTCCCAAAAGGGCTCACAATCTAAAAGAATGGAGAACACCACCAGCGACAGCCATGAGAAAGACACTGTGCTGGGGTGAAAAGGGACAATTGCTCTCCCCCTGCTAAATATAAGAGGACACCACTTGAAAAAGTGCCTCTTGCCCAGTTAGCAAGCCACAACACTTCCTGCCACAACATCACTTCCAAGTTAATGACATCACTTCCGGTGGGTCCCAACAAGAGTGCCATTCTAAAAAGTGGGTCCTGGTCTAAAAAGTTTGAATACCACTGCTGTAAGCTGCTGCGACCCCACAACTGAAGCTTTGCGACCACATCGGGGTCCTCACCTCAAGGTTGAAGAACCCTGCCCTGTGGTTTACTTGGACTTTCAAAAGGCTTTTGGCAAAACGAGACCAACTGCTCCAGCTCTGTGTGTCTGAGGCGAAGGGACAAGTGCCCGGGCCAGAGTAGAGGGAGCTCCAACCGCAACGGCTGCAGAGACCAGCACTGCCTGCAGGGGGCCCCGTCTTTGCACTGGATTCGTTGCATCCTGCCTCGTAAAATGCACGTCATCAGCCGCCTTGGGAGCCTCTTCCAAGGGGGCAGGAAAGGGGGAGGGATGTAAATGCTTGGGCAAAGAGGAAACAAGAAGCTCTTCTCCAGAAGCTCTTACATGAGTCTGGAGGTCATGGGGAGCAGGACAGGTCCTTTTGCAGAGCCGTAATGGCTCAAATAATTGAGAGACGGGATGCTGAGAGCGTTTTCATGACGAAGGCGCCCCCCCCCCCAGCATTCAGACTGGTGCTTTTTAAATTGGGCAACGGGGCTGGGCTGGAGGACGGACCTACTTTGGTCTCTGAAGCGACTCGACTCCCAGCCCGAGAATCCCTGCTGGGACGCCCAGTGACTGTGTGCCCTTTGCACACGCTGAGCGAAAAGCAGCCTGGGCGGGCAGCCCAATGCGGGGGTCAGGCCTTGGGGCTGGGACGGTCCAGCAGGCTGCCTCTGGTGCCCCCCCCCCGAGCCCAGCCGGCCAGGGAGCAGGGAATGGCCTGGCTGCAGCCAGGAGCCTCATCCCACGAATGCCCTGCAGGCCTGCCAGCTGGCGTTGGCGCAACCCCCTGCCGGACCCCCTCCCCGGGCAACAACAGCATTGCCAGACTCACCAGGCTCCAGCCGCCCAACTACCGCCCGTCCCAGCAGGGCCTCCCGGGAGAGCCCCCTCCTCGCGGGGTCGCAGGCCAGGCCCTTCCTCAGGCTGTGGGCCGAGGTCGACGGAGCCCCTTCCCCAGCAGGCAGGTGCCTGACAGCCGCCCCAAGGGAGCCGGGAGCCGGGGGGGGGAGAATTCTGACAAGTGGGGGCTTTGCACGTCCCTCTCCTTGCGGCAAGGAGCCTTCAGAGTCACATCGACACGGCCCCCCCTGCCCCCCAAGCAGCTGCACAGGCGCCGCGCGCCGCACTCCCTGGCCTGCCGGGCTGCAGACGTCTCGTCGCCACACGCGTGTGCGGCAGCCGGCCACGTGCCGCATGAATAAGTCACGAAGGATTCGGCCTCACCAAGTGCTTGGGGAGTGGTTGCCCTGTATTTGTGCCCGGCCTCGTTCTACGGTCTTGCCAGCCGGCCATGGGCAGCCCCACGACAAGGAGCGGGGCGCGGCCTGCACTTCCCGAGCAGCTGGCACCAGGAGGTTACGGACCTGCCATGGGGGGGGGAGGGGTTCTCCAGTGGCAAGGAGCCCCCTCCCCCGCCCAGTGGGAGGCGTTTCCAAAGGGTGCAAGTTGGCATTTCCAGAAGGTGCCAGGAGGTCACAGTGCGGAGCGGCCAGAGACCCAGCACATTATTATTTATTATTATTTATTAGATTTGTATCCCGCCTTTTTGCCCGAAGGCACCCAAGGCGGCATTACAATAAAAGAAACAATAAAAACAAAATTTAACAATAGAAACAATTTAAAACAATGTTAAAATACAATTTAAAAAATTTAAAAAACAGCAAGCAACCAGCCCCGTGGGTCATAAAATTAAACAAGATATAGCCTGTCAACAGTTAAAAGCTTTTTGAAATAAAAAGGTCTTCAGCCCCCCACCGAAATGTTAACAACGAGGGAGCAGTTCTCAGTTCGAAGGGGAGGGTATTCCAAAGTTGGGCGGCCACCACCGAGAAGGCCCTCTTCCTGGCCGCCGCCCCTCTCACCTCTCCTACTGGCGGCACACTCAAAAGGGCCCCTCCAGATGATCTGAGAGTACGGGTAGGATTATGCCAGCACACGCCAGTGGTGGCTGCCCAATGCCTTCACTGGCTCCCGGGAAGGGCCGACCCCCTGCAGGGCTGCCAGGGCCTGAGAACTGTGCAGAATGTGGGCGTGAGGAGCAGCAGCCTGGAGCTGGTGGGGCAGTGACTGGGCCAAGCCGGGTCGAGCTGCCCTTGGCCAAATCAGGGCTGCGGCCTGGCTGGGGGTGGGGTGGGGGGCTGGAGGAGACGCTCCCCAAGGACTGGCAGCCAGAACGGCCCAGCAGAAATGGTGCGAATGGGCACATAAATAGGAAGCAGCTTCAAAACCGAGCACCTGCTCCTTCCCCCAGATGTCTGCGGCTGGATTTGCACCTGAGCAAAGGCCCAAAGAGGGCTCCAGGCTTTCTGCCCCGGAGTGGGGAGGCTGACACAGGGGGGGCCCTTGGAAAAAATGGCGCTTCCCTCGCCTGTCATCCTGCCCGCCCTTCCTCTGGCCTGCACGCCGGGGTGGGCCTTCTCTGCCAGGCGGAGGCGGGCTTTTCCCCACGGACTGGAAGGGGGGAGGGTCCCCCCTCCAGGGACTCCGGGACACCAGTGAGCGCCGTCTTGTTCCGCTCAAGCACCGGGGTGCTGCCTCAGTGTTCTCTGCTGTTGGCACCCGCTGCCGGTTGCAGAAGCCGCCACCCCACTCTCCGGCAAGTGCAGGGACCAGGATTCCCGGGGCAATCGCAGCGGGGACCGTAATTCTCGGCAGCTGCCTGGAGGGGACTCGGTTTGTCTTGGGTGCTCTTTCCCAGCCAGCTGGCAAAGTCCACCAGCTTTAAGCCAGGGTTTGGGAGCTTTGCTCTTGAGCAGCACCCTGCCTCCCTCTGCTGGGCACTACTAGCTACTGCTCTTTGGGCCCGTCCAGCCAGGTCGGGCATTTCCCACCAGGCTGCTTGTTGGGCTTTTCTCTTTCTCCGGTCTGACTTCTTTTTCCTTTGGCGTCTTTGACCAACTGGTTCAATGCTGACTCCGTGTCCGGCTGGTCTGTGTCCATGCGCAGTTCAGTGGGTCGTCACACCTGCTTGCTCACGGGCGGTTCTGTGCTCTCCTGGGGGTGGGGGCTCTTCCCAGGGGTGCCACTCTGCCTGGGACGCTGGCACCGGCTCCCCACCCCCCCACCACCACTCAACTGCGGACCCCACAAAAAGTTCCCTTTAAGAAGTTCCCTCCTGCAGAGGGCAGGAAAGGGGGTGCAAGCTCGCAAGTGCGCACGCCTTGGGGCAGAGGTGGGCGTCCTCCAGGCCACACGGGCACGCCGGAACCCGCAGCTGGGAGACGGAGGCCCTGCCATTGTGGGCGCTCAGGCTCCACCGGAAAGGAAAACGGGCACGGGAGGTCTGGGCTGGGCATGGGACGGACGCAGCACTCCACACCTCTGCCGACAGACAGCGGTCCAGGACTCGGCCCCCATTTTCAGAATGAGAAACCGGGAAAAGGGTTGCGTCCTGCTTTAAGGTGCTCCGACAGGATGGATGTTATGTAGTCACAGTCCCCACCCCCGTCCCTTACACCTCCTCCGCCCCCACAGGAGAACGCGCTGCCGATTCACACTCTGCGTGCAACAGCGCCGGGGCTGCTGAGGTGAAATTCTCCTTACAGAAACCAGCTGGGAAGCAGAGAGAGAGAGAGAAAGAGAGAGAGAGAGAGAGAGAGAGAGAGAGAGAGAGTCCCCCAAAACAGCTTTGCATGGTCTGTGCAAAAACGAAACACGCAGCCCTGAAACCCACCTGGGGAGCACATCACAAGAGCTTGCAACAGCCCTGCCGGGGGGAGCTGGGGTCATCAGGGTGGCCCCTCGGACACCCCCTCCTCAAGCTGCCGCTGCTGTGAATTCCCCCAGGTTGGGGGCCGAGGGATTTATTCACTGCCGATGTGCGAAGCGCTAAGCGTCCCTTCAGCACCACCCACCTGCCTTTCCGTGACGAGGACGCCGCAAGCCGCGTGGCTCCTGCCAACAGGCGGTATTTTTACTGAAATAAGGAACAAATTATCAGACTGCTTCTCAGGCACAAGGCTGCCACCTGTTCCAAGGTCCCCAGTCAGAACCCACTTTGGCCCTGCCCAACAGCAGGACGCCGCTCCCTCCGGGAGAGAGTGCTGAGCACGTGGGCCTCAGGGTCGGTCGGGGCCGTGCTTGGCCAGGAGGGGCTTCGCTTGACCGGGCTCCTTTCCGTTTACCAGCTGTGTGAAGGCAACGCGGACGTCCAGAAAAGTGACCCACGGCTGAGCACGCAGAGGAGCCCAGCCCAGCCCAGGGTCAAGGCAAGGCAGGCACTTGCTTGGGCTGGCAGCGCTCTTCTGCTGCCCGAGGCCAAGCGGCCCCTCCTCCAACCGCTTTCTCCCTCTTAAAGGCGTGCCCCCCCGCTCCCGCCTTCCCTCCGCCCCAGCTGCCTCCACCTGCCTTCCCTTTCTGGAAGTGAGAAAAGGAGCCGGGGCGTGAGGCCGGCTCCCCTCCCCTCCCCTGCAGACCTTCCACAGGGCCGGCCGTGTGTCTCTGTGGCTGCTCCTGCGGACTGGCTGGCATCCTGACCCCCCACCCCACCCTGGCACTGCCTGCCTTGCCTGCCTCGTGGTGGAGCCAGCCCTGGAAACTCGAGAGGTGCCCCAGGGCTGGTCCACAAAGGATGCGAAGGAGACTCAGGCTGGGGGGCGCAGCCACTTGGGGTGGCCTCGAGATGTGGGGCGGGTGCCAGTCGCCATGCCAAGAAGCCCTGTGAAAGTGATGGCGAGGCTGGCGAAGGCTGTCCTCTTCGACTGCTCGATGGCTCTGGTTCGCCACGCTGGACTTGGGCCTTTCGGCGGCACTGCCCAGGCAGTTCCAACGCAGCTTGCCTTCTCCGGCTTGATGCATCTTCTCCATCTTTTGGAAACAAGAGGCTCTTTTCTCCCCTCCCCCCAACTCATTTCTTCACATTTTCAGTTCTTGGTGGTTTCGTCCCTTCTAAAAAAAACACCCTTTTTATGTCTTTAGTTATTACTACTAGTATTACAAATATTCATATGCCACTTTTCAACCACAACAAAAAACGTTCACAAAGGAAATAGTTTATGGAGCAAAAATGGATGAGTGCGTGCGTGCCCCGTGTCCTGACATGGCCCACAATCGCAACGCACGAAGAAGCAGCAGCAGCCCCAGGGATGGGAAGAGCCACTGCGGCCGGGGAAGGGGGGCAGCAGCTCTCGCCCCCCCCCCCTGCTAAGCACAAGCGGTGCGCCACTTTCAGAGGGTGGCAGTTGCTGCGCTAGTTCTACTGACAGGCTCTTGTGCCGCACGACCCGCCCTGCAGAGCCTTGGGGAGTGGTTGGGGGGAAGGAAGGGCGCTCTGCAGCTGCTCAGTACATTCCCCAGCCAGAAGCTTCAGCTCCAGAAACTAGAGTTGGCAGCAGCCTCCGCAGCCTCCAGGACAAGCCCTCAGGGGCCCCCTGCATCGTGGTCCACCCTCCATCCTCCTGGGCAGCAGCCCGAGGGCAGGGACAGTCACCCGTTATTTCGTCCTCCAGGCTCTGCCAGCTCCTTGAAAGCAGGCCCTGGGCACGAGCCTTTTCTTCTCCGCCTGCTCCTCCCCGTGTTATGTTACCTGCAGCCCTCTTGGCTGTAAAGAGGCCATTGCATCATTCAGGTGCAGCTGCCACCTTCCTTGTGGCTGCTTATTGTGGAGCTCCTTCCCCAGAGGAGGAGCCAGCGAAGAACTCGGCTTTGTGCCGTGAAGCCCACCTGAGTCCCAGGAGAGCAATTCAGGAACCCCCCCTCCCATGCTTGACTGCAAGCCCCTTGAGGCAGGGGCCTGCCTGCTCGCCTTCCATACAGTGAAATGCCCAGCAACAGCCAGGGGCCAGCAATTCCTGCTTGGTTACCAGCCAAGCCCTTTGGCCAAAGCACCAAACACCTTCTGCGCCTTCCCCAGGGCCTCGTCACGGCTCGGTGGTTTGCAGGTTCTGTCCAAGCCTAGAAGCTTAGAATTGGGGGCTCTGGCCGGGGGAGTACACTGTGCACGTGCAGAGTGCCCTTCCTTCCCCCCAACTGCTCTCCAAGGCTGCCCTTTGGATGAGAAGCGGGACAATAATAATGATAGGTTGGGCGGCGGGAGTGCCAGATGACTTCGCCGGGAAAAGCCGTCCGCGATCGGCCTCACACCCCACGCCGCCGGAGAAAAAAGCAGGAAGCTCACAGAAGGCTGGCGCGTCAATACAATGCACACGTGCTGTAAAGGCACGTGCTCCACTCAGACTCCAGAAATCTGACTCCAGAAATCCCCCCACTCTATTCACAGCAAGGAGGTTATTAAACCTCCTCAAGCAGGTTTTAATAACAGGAGGCGGCATCCCTTAAGAACTAATGCTGGTGAAATGAAGCCAGTGGGCGGGCTTAGCCGCCATGTTCGTTGACTCAAAACAATCCTCATTGCAAGCATTTCAGATTGCTTTGCTGGTACTGTTTAGGATTGAATAGTTTATTCCTTAAATAAAAACTTACGAAAATAAAAACATGTGATCGTGTAGACACATTATTGGTAACCTCATTATGATTTAATATGCAATTACAAGGTTAAATTCCTCATAATTATATTACTGAACATACCTGACGAAATGCTACTTGCTGTCTATTTAAACTCAGATTGCACTGTTTTGACAGACTATATTGAAATCTAGACAAGCAAAAATAAAACGGTCATGCCCCATAAAAAAAATTCTGATAATGTTCAGAATTCCATAAATATTACAGTAGAAAATGAAAGGCGGAAAAATAAAGTGTGAATGGGAAGGAAAGAAAAAAAAGGGGAGGGTGGGCAAAAATTAGATAAATATATAGGAAAATTACATTAAAATCTCTTCATAACACAAGTAGTTGTCAATATGAGAGTAATTCTTTTTTACTTCTAGACTATTAAGAGTATTTTTTAAAACTTCTACACTCAGCCACCCCCCATAAAACAAATTCTGTTAATGTTCAGAATTTCGAAAATATTACAGTAGAAAATGGAAGGTGGGGGAAAAACGTGTAAACGGGAAGGGGGGAAAAGGAGGGGGGGAAATATTTTTTTTTCCTTCTAGACCATTAACAGTGGGTGTCAGAAAATGGTGAATAAGACTGCTAGGAACAACAAGAAATTACATAGCTTCAAAAATAATGCACTTACTATTTCAGTGAATTGTAGTTTTATTGAACCGATGTAATGTGAATACATGAATCTTTTCGTGGAAATTAAATCCCATTTTTCTGACAGCGATTCGCACACCCGTATGCAGAACACGCAGGCATGATTAAAGAGGTTGAGATTGACTTTTACACTCGTGCAGGGAGATTTTCATTCATGAATTCGCGGCAATGATCTGAGTCAACCATATTGGCTGACCCCGACGTGGCTTCAAGAAAATGACGTCATGACGCTTCCTGTTATCTACCCTTCTTGATTCACCGAGACGAGTGGATAGACTGGCCTTCCTTTCTGCGGCTCGCACACTTGCTCGGAGCATGCGCAGTGCGAAGGTCTTGCCGACCCGAGTGCGCGTGCGCGCAGCGTTTGGGGGGCTGGCGTGGGCGGCCGAGCAAGGTGGGAATAAGCGGGGCGGTGGCGCATGCGCCCTGCCTGGTGGGCGGCCTCGGGCGCATGCGTGGTGGCCGAGGCAGTGACTCGCAGCGAGGGCTCGAGCTGGCCCGATGGCGGCGGCCGCGTCGGGGCCGAGGAAGCCGGGCTCCCCGCGGGACTCGGAGGCGGAGGTCTGGGCGCGCCGCGTCAGGGAGCTCGTCAGCTCCGAGCCCGCCAGCAGGCTCTGCTTCGAGTGCGGCCAGCGCGGCGTCACCTACGTGGACATCACCATCGGCAGCTTCGTCTGCACGGGGTGCTCCGGGGCGCTGTGAGTGGCGGGGCGGGGCGAAGGGCGGGGCTCGCCGCGGAGGCCACGCCCAGGGCTCGTGGGCGGGGCGCCCTGGCGCGAGCCTGTCGCGTGCCCGCCGTCCTGGGAAGGCGCGGCCGACGTGGGTGGCCCAGCGCGCGAGGCGCGTCCCTCGTGCGGGGAGACCGGAAAGCGGGTCGCGGCCAGCCCCCCCCCCCCCATGCGGGACAGGCGTTGTCGGCCGCGCGACTGACGCGCAAGCAGGACGTCGCGCGTTTGTAGAGCAAAGGCCGAAGACGCTCCTGTGGGCCGGTCGTGGGGGCCTCGCGCTCCTCCAGTGCAGCCCTGGCCAGGCTTCCGAAGGAGCCCCTCTGCGCCCCCCCCCCTGGCCTCGAGCCCCTGCGCCTCCCTCTGCCCCGCACGGGCCGCTGCCCGCCTGGAACCAGCCTCTTCGCCTGTGTGCGCCGCTCCTGCAGGGCTCCGCGGGCTGAGCGCTGGCTGCGGAGGCACCTGCTGCACTGAGGCGCGCCCCCGAGGAGAGGGAGGGGAGCTGCCCAGCCTGCGCCTTGGTCGAGGCACCAGGGGCAGGTGGGCGCACACGCAGGCAGGCGAAGTACCGCGCCACCAAAGAAGGGCCAGGCTGCCGGCGCAGACCTGCAGCCCGTACGGTAACCGGACGCCAGTGCAGGAAGCCCACCTGCTGAGCAGTGCAGCCTCAGCCAAGCAGGTCAAGAGAAGACTTGCAGGAATGCCAGGTTCACAAGCTGCAAAGGGGAGCTGTAAAGCAAGGGCTGCAGAGTGAAGAGGTGAAGGCAATAAGGAACCCAGCAGGATAGCACCGTTCAAATTGGACTCGGACCTGGGAGGCTTCAAGCCAGCACTGGCATCCCTCAGAAGCCAGAGGGGCACCACCCTGTTCCTAGAGGCAGCAGGTGTGGAGGCTTCTGGACACAGAGGCGGATCTACAGGGAGGGCAGAGCTCTAAGTGTTGCAAGAAGCCTCAGCCTGTCATGTAAATGCCTCCTCTCCCTTGCTGCTGTAGCCAGTAAGCAACGCCAAGATGTTGCTGTTCCCTGTGAGGATTGGCTAGAACGGTGCAGGAGAGGAGGGATTTCCACTGCAAGGTGGAAAAGCTTCTTGCAAAACTTGGAGCTCTGCCCTCCCTTAGATCGGCCTCTGTCTGGACACCTGGTTCTGCAGAGTAAATTCCAGAACTGTGCCACAGTGGACGTGCCTGGCCCTGGGCCCTGCCAGCAGCACCGGGAGGTCAGAGTCCAGGCAGGGGTGGAGACGGGTCAAAACCACCCACCCGCCCTCCCCGGAGCAGAGGCCTGCAGTGTTGTCCGCAGCCTGCAGCAGGCTGGTCACCACAGCTAAGCCCCCCAGAGGTTCCAACTGCTCCACCAGCTGGCGTGCAGAAGGCCCCTCGGTCTTGGGGCAGCGCAGAATGAAGGTGGCGTGGCAGACATGGGGACTCGCTTTGCGGCTGCCAGGGAGTCGGTGCTCCCCTGAAGCCTCTCCTGCTGTGGCTGGGCTGGCGGTGGAGTCCCACCACAGTTTCAGTCCCAGACTAGCACGGGTGCACAGGGCTGGCATGGGGTGGGCGGCAGCAGGGCCCCCTCCGAGTGCCTGCGTGGCCAGCCTGAGCCCTCGGGGCCTCCCCGGGCTGTGTTCCAGGAGTGCGTCCTGCGGCTTCTGGCTGCTCTGCTCCTTTTCATCCTGTTAATAAGTAACAGCCCTGGCAGGGACTCCCGTCTCAGCGGTGCAGAGTGGGGGGAAGTGGGGCACAGCCAAGCTGGGTGGAGCCTGGGGAGAGAGTTGGCCTCTGGGCACTGCCAGGCCTTGACCCGGGGCTGGGCACTCCCAGGGAGCTGGGCACGGGTGCCTCCCTGGCCTGGCCGTGGACCCAGGAGTCCGACTGCCCTCGAGACCTTGCGTTCCCCCTCTGTTGCAGCCGTGGCCTGAATCCCCCTCACCGCGTCAAGTCCATCTCCATGACGACCTTCACGGAGAGCGAGGTGCAGTTCCTCCAGTCCCGGGGGAACGAGGTGAGCGGGGGGCCCTGCCCGGAAGGCCAGGGCAGGCTGCGTCCCGTGAGTGGGGAGGCCAGCAGGAGGAGGGGTGGCGGTGGCGGCAGCGGCGGCTTCTCTCCTGCTCTAGCCCCTCCCAGCCCCCCGCCCCCCCCCTGGGGGCCCGACTGGCAGCTGTGCTCTGACTCTGGCCCCTGCCCCCAGGCCTGTCGGAAGATCTGGCTGGGCTCCTTCGACTCGCGGACGTCCCTGCTGCCGGATTCCCAGGACCCACAGAAAGTGAAGGAGTTTCTGCAGGAGAAATACGAGAAGGAAGGGTGGGTGGGGGGCCGGGGGGGGGGGGGCCTCCAGGCCTGTTCCGCGGCAGGCAAGTGGTTCTGCTCGCTGGAGCGTGTGGCAGCCGCTGGGGTCGCCTTTGCGCAGCCTCAGCCAGCCGGGGACGCTTCTGGGAGGGGCGGCGTGAGGAAGGTGGGGGGGGTCACGCTCTTCCCCGCCATTCCCTGCAGGTACGTCTCTCCCGAGCAAGCCAGAGGCCTGGCCTCGCTGACTGCCCAGAGCTCTGCTGCGGAGGTGAAGGCGCTGCTGGGGGAGCCGGGGCCGCTGTCGACGGGGGCCAAGCCAGCCCAGGTGGGAGCTGTGCGGAGAATCCTGCACTTCGGGGGCCTCCCTGGCCTGCTGCCCCACCTGTGCCTCAGTCCGGCCAGGTTCCCCCCGGGGGGGGGGGGGGAGGAGATGCCTTGGAGCCCTGGAGGTCAGCTGGCAGTTTGCAGGCCTCTCCTGCTCCCTCTCGGGCTGCCTCTGCAGCCAGACGCCCCCCTCAGCCCCCAACCGGGCCCCGCGTGCGCAGCTCCCTTCCTGGCCTGGGCTCCCCACAAGCCCACTGAGGGCTCCTGTGCTGGGGTCTGACGGAGAGACTGCCTGGGCCCTCCTTGGTAGGAGTCCTGCTGGGCTGCAAGTTCCCCCCGCCAGGAGGACGACGACTGCTGAGCGCTGGCCGCAAGAGTGGCCTGGCCGTGAGCTCAGCAGCCCACGCGGACCCCTCCTCTGTGGCCGCTCCCCGAATGCTCTTCCGGCAGGACCTGCCTGCTTTAAAGGGCTGGCAGGCTGCCTGGGGGGGGCGGGGAAAGGGGCGCAGGGAAGGAAGGGGAGCCAGGACCCAGGCCCTCTGCTCGGCCGTCTCTCTCCCAGTCTTCTTCAGCGAAGGCCCAGCCGCACGCCCCCCGGCCCAGCGGGAAGAAAGCCAGCGTGGACCTCCTGGCCGACTTTGGAGGGGACCCCTTTGCCGCCCCTCAGCCCGGACCTGCCTTTGGGGGTGAGCCACAGCCGTTCGTGTGTGCACAGAACACGTCGGGGGGGCGAAGGAGGACCTGCCTGCCCGGAGAGTTCCGCTGGGGGCCCCGAAAGGGCCCTGTCCTGGAGCTGTGCTTGGAAGGCGGCCTGGCCTGCCTCCAGGAGGGTGCTGCGGAGCTGGAGGGGCGGCTGGCACTGGCCAGGCAGGCCAGAGCTTGCGAGAAGACCGTGGCGAGCAGGGGGGGCTTGGGGGGGGAGGCGGGGAGGAAAGCAGCCTCGAAGGGCAGCTGCTCAGCAGGCAGCATTGGGAGGAGTGGTTGCCCCCAAGCCCTGCTTGTGGGAGGCACCTGGGGGGCCCCTGTCGAAAGGCCTTTGCTCTTGGGTAGGGAGCCCCCTGTGGTGGAGGCCGGTGCTGCAGGGGAGGCGTTTGGCGCCCCTGCCCCAGCTTGCCCGATCTTCTCTCAGGCCAGGTGCCAGCGCCGACCCCCTTTGCCAATTTTGATATGTTTGGCGGCAGCCCCGCAGCCTCGGCCTTTGGGGACGCATCGGCCTCCGGCCCCCACCCTTTTCAGAGCCACGCCATGGCGGCAGGTAAGGCTCCCTGCAGCTGGTGGACTGATTGCTGCACCCCTTTCAGGAACAGGCTGGGGAAGGAGACGGGAGAGGCGGCAGGAGGAGAGCCTGTCGGGAAAGGGGAGGAGTGGGGGGAAGGCAGGCAGGCAGGCTGGCCCCGGGAAGCAGCAGGACGCCCCTTCCCGCTGCCCTCTCGCCCTTGCCTGGACCAGCCGCTGAGCAGGGACAACTGGACTGAACTTGCGGCCCAGTCCCAGGCCTCTGCCGGTGGACTGCGGGTTCTGCCAGGCAGGCTGCAGCAAATGCCCTGGGCTGAGGGCAGGCCAGGCTTGGCAGAGGGCCGGTTTGGCAGGATGCCTCTTGCGGTGCTTCTTCTCACCGGTGGAGTCAGCAAGCTCTTGAGTTGCAAAATACATGTAGTCGGCCTGCACCTGATGCGCAACTGACTCACGTGACTCCCAAGTTCTTGGGCCCCCCCAAACACAGTTTAAATAGTGCGGACGACTCCACCTGCCATTCCACATACTCTGTTTATGCCGTGGAGCACACTTGGCACGGGAGAACGAAGCTGTTCTCCCCTCAGTCCTCCAGGTCTGCTTTTACCTCTTAAAGAGAGAGTGCCCATTTGTTGGCGGTAAGGGAGTCGTGACCACTTGCGGGCTTGGCTTTCTATTCCCTCTGATTTCAGAACATGACCCTCACGTAAGATGGGGGCCAGCGGTGCATGCGCGCACACAGACTGGTGTGTACATTTTTTAACGTGTTGCCTGGTGAAAGGGGTGTTCCTACTGCGTGGATCAGAGATCGTGTGGCTGGCTGGACCGTGGCGGCCGCAGTGCGCAGAGTGGCGCTCCACCCCGTCAGCCGTGCCGGGCACGCTGCAGCGTCCTCACGAGCTCTTCTGTCTTTGCAGGGGGGGGCCCTTGTGGGCGGCTTCCCCGCCTCCCCTGCGAGCCAACTGGGGGCCGGCATTCCAGACATGAGCGGCACCTTCTGCGTGGGCGGAGTTCCGAGCAGGTACTGCGGCTTCTCTCCTGGGCGTCTCTGTCTCTCGTCACAGTCTGTGTGAATCCGCTGGGCTGCAGCCTGCGCCAGCAGCTGTACGTGGGGCGTGGACGAGAGCAGGGGGGCTCCAGGCCACGTGCAGGCAGCTGAATGGCGTCCCTTAGAGCACGCACTGCTGGTCATTCCAGGGATCGTGGCCCAGCCGCTGGCCTGTCGTTCAAGCCGCGTCCCCTTGGTTACAAGCAAATGTTAGTTGATCAGTGGGTGGACTCACAGCCAGACTGGCTGGAATAACGTTGACAGCCAAGGACAGCTGCTGCTTGTGGACTCCGCGTGTGTGACGCAGCGAGGGCCGTCTTGCGGGGGTGTGTGTGTGTGTGTGTTGCATGTGGGAGAAGCGGGGGGGGTCTCCTCAGGTCTTGGTCTTGGCCATCTATAGAGTCGGTAAGGACAGAGGAGAACAATTACTTGAGCTCGTGGAAAACAAAGGGGTCCGTTCAGCCCGCCTGATCCGTGCTGCAGCGCGATGTCCTCGAGGCGACTTTCCTGCCTGCTTACAAGGGTCAGGATGGAGGCTGACACAGGTGCCGGTTCCTGTGAGCTCCGGGGGGCCTCTGTGGTTTTGGAGAAGGCCCCCAGGGCACGTGGGCTGCTCTGCGGTGTGGCCTCCCCCCGCGGCCTCTGGCCCGACTCAGCGGCTGGAGTGCCCGGCTGGCCAGGGGCCCTGCTCTGTGCCTGCCTGTGACCGGCCACAGCCTGGTTTGAGTGGGTCGGCCTGTGTGGGGCTGGCACGTAGCCGGGCGGTCAGCCTGGATGGTCTCTGGAGGCCTCTTCGGAGACGGCAGCCTGACCCGGCGTGTCCTTCTCCCCCTGCCTGCCTGCCTGCCAGTGTCTTCGGCCCCCTGAGCCAGTCACCGGTGCTGCCGGCGCCCAGCCCAGCCGCTGCCTACGGGGGTGAGTAGCTGCCCTTCTGACCCTCGGGGGGGGGCCTGCCTGTGCAGCGTGTGCCGGCGCTACCTCCGGCTCCCCACCGCTCTCTCCCCCCCCTTTGGCTTCCAGCCTGCACCAACCCCTTCGCCACGGCTGCCGTCGCCCAGCCTGCGCTGCCGCCCACCAACCCCTTCCAGAGCAACGGCTTCGCCCCAGGTAATCCGTGCCCTGCGTTCTCGCCGGTCTCCTGCACTGGGGAGCAGCCCCTCAGCTGCCTGGAATCCCGCCGGCCCCCTTGGCTCGCGTCCCTCTCCCCAGCTGCAGGAGGCTGGAGCGGTGTTGTTTTGCTGGACTTGGCGCCGTGTGCCTCTGGGGGGCAGTGTTGAGCCTGTCCCTGCACACTGACCGGAGCGGAAGCCGCTCTCTCGGCCCCGCCTTCTCCTGTGAGCGTGGCGGGAGGGGGCCGGCTGCACAGGAGCAGAGGCTTCTTCTCGCGTCTGGCCACCTCTCGGGCAGAGCAGTGCCCCCCCCCGAGCCCCCGTGGGGCAGCACTGCCAGTGGCCCTGGGCTAGAGCCCTGCGAGGGTGGCAGGTCCACCAAGCCAGGGTTTGCGGCCAACCGATCGACCTGTGCTGGGGGCGGGTAGAGCTGGCCTTCCGGGGTCCCGCGAAGGGGGAGGCAATGCTGGTGGTCTCGTTCTCCAGGCACCTTTGCAGTGGGCTCCCCCGGCAGCTTCTCGGCCTCCCCGCTCTCCGGAGTCTTCTCTTCCGCCCTGCAGCAGCCGCTCTTCCCTCCGCAAGCCACGCTGGGCCCCCAGCAGAACGGCGGTAAGAGCCCTGCCTTGTGCCCGGGTGCAGCGGCCTCCCCTACCTGGCCTGAACTGCAGTGGCTCTGGGGCACCACCCAGGCCGTCCCCCTTGCTGTTCCCGGCTGGAGAGTCAGGGGCAGAGGGCAGCTGGTTGGCCAGCCAGATCCGAGGGGCCCAGGAGCGACCACCTGGGGGCAGAGAACCCTCCCTCCCCAGGAGCCACGTGGGCGGGGGGCAGTGGGGGGCAGCAGGGGGCAGGTGGTCCGAGCTTGAAGGTGTGCTCTCTCGCTTGGCTCTCCCTCAGGGGCCCCCTTCGGTGGATTTCCTGTGGCCAAAGCTGGGCAGAGGCCTGCGGGGCAGCTGGCAAGCATCTCCACCAACCCTTTTGTGGTAAGGAGACCCACCAGCCCGCCTCCACCCCCGAGAGTGTAGGGGGCAGGAAAGGGGGCGGCCCAGCTGCTGGGTGGCTGGTCGAGGGGAAAGTGGCGCCTCCTCGAGCTGGCAGAGGCCAACGTGGAGGGAAGTTTCAAGGGGGGGGGCTCTCCACTCACTGACGCTTCTCTCTCTCCCCCCCCCAGACGCCGATGGTGACGGCACCTGCAGTCCCCTTCGCCCTGCTGAACCCCCCGCCCACCAACCCCTTCTTGTAGCGCTGGGCCCGGCCGGAGGCGCCTCCCCCGCCTCGCCTCGCCTCGCCTCTCTGACCGTGCCCAGGAGCACCCTTCCAGCTGGGCCCCACCCTGCGTCCCTGGCACCCTCGGGGAGGAACGGGTGCTGTGCCGTGCCGTGGGGGGTGGCCCCAAACTCTGCCTGGAGAGATGGGTCAGGCAGGCGAGGCAGCAGCGCACGCTGGGGGGGGCAGCAGGCTCAGACAAGCACTTTAGAAGACGCAGAAGAGGCTCCCCCCACCCCAAGCAGGGCCTCCTGGAACTTGTGCCCGGGCGAAGACACAGTGCATGCTGGGAGAAGAGTGGGCTCTGCTCAGCTCAACTCTTTGCCTCTTCCTCCCATACCCCCCCACCCGGTCTCTTGGCAGCCTTGGCTGTTGGAGTCCCTGGGCTGTGGGGGGGGGCAGTGGGAGTGCAGCCCCCAGTGGCACTTGTAGCACCTGCCTGGCTCCCTGCTTGACCACCTGGGCCCTCGTTGGTGGGGAAGGTTCTGGGGCTGCCACGGGGAGGAGGCTGTCTAGCACCAAGTTTTATTGTATTGCACTAAGTGGGGGAGGGGGGGGTCTCGGGCTGTGTGTCGAGCAGCAGCAGCGCAGCCCGGCCTGCATGCAGAGGGGAGAACGAGCAATGGCAGCTTCCTGAAGAAACGGGGACTCGAGCTGCAGCCTGCGGCTGGCCCTGCACAGCACCCTTGCAGTGACCCCCGGGCCCCTCCCCGCGGAGAGCAAAGCGTTTCAGTGCTCCCCATTGCTGCCCCAAGGCAAGGAAGGGGCTCGGGGGTGGGCTGTCCTCTGTGGTTGCTGCAGTTCCAGCCCAGCCTGCCCTGCCCTGGCCTTCCAGACTGCCTTCTAGGCAAGGAGCTCCTCGCCAAGCTGTGCAGGGCCAGACTTCCCTGCAGCAGGAAGCCAGGCCAGGCGGGCCATGAGCCCCCCAGGGGTGGGAGGTGGGGCACTGCTCAGGCTCCAGCCTGCATGGTCTGTGTGCCAACCCCCCCCCCAAGTGTTTGCCTGGCCTCCTCCCAGGGAGCCCCTCCCCAGAGGGCGGGGCCAAAGACGCCTGTTGGGTCAGTTTCCAGAGCTGAATTTTGTGCTGCTTTACTTGGGGGAGCCAAAGCAGTCTTGTTTAATGGCCTAAGAACATCTGGCCCAACGGCAGGGTTTGGTGGTCTGGTCTCCCCTTCGCTCAAAGCAGGAAGTGATGCTGAGAAGTGAGGGGGGGGAGAGACTTCCCCGGTCAGAAGGTCGGTCGGTCGGTCGGCACGTGTGGGCAGGTCTTGGTCCGTCCTGTTCTTTCGGCCTCTGCTGCTCCTTTCCGGCTCGCCTGGGCCCCGGTGCTCAGCCTGACCTCGGTCCTGGATCCGTCCCCTGGGCTGAGGCTTGTGTGCGACCCATCTCTCTGCTAGAAAAGGGGGGGGCTGCGGTCCCCTAAACCAGACTGGAGTTTATATTTTCAAAGAGAAATGTGTGGACTACATTTTTAAAGATATATCTATGTACTCACAAATATATATATATATAAACACACACGCGAACCGTTGCACTTAAAATGTCTATAAAGATAGAGAAGATCTATTGAAAAACGCGAGGGTCCTGAGCGTCTTCTTGGGGCTGGGAAGGGGGGGGGGCTGCGGGCAGGACCGAGGCCTTGGCGGAGGCCACAGCAGCCACCCTGGGCTGCCTCGGGAGGAGTGGGGCTGGGCTGGGCTGGGCTTTGGGTCCTTGGAGGCTCTTCGCTTCCTGCGTCCTGGAGCTCAGTCCGTTCCAAGCAGCCACAGCCCTGCTGCCTCCCACCAACGGGTGCCTTCCTGGGCCCAGGGCAGGGAGGTCTTTTCCCCTGGGAAGCGCTGAAGGGGGGAGTACTTTGGGGGCCAGCCCAAAACCTGCACCCAGGGCAGCTGCCCCTTGCCCAGGCAGCCCTGGCTCAGGGCTGGCACCTCCGCCCCCCCCAGCAGGGCTGGGGCCGGGAGGCTGCATGTGGGGTGTTTGCTGCCTCCCCCCCCCCCCACTGGCGGGTGTGCTCTCTGGCTGGGAGGGGCTGTGCCCTCTTGAGCAGTCCTGTGAGGGGGGTGTGGTGTGGGGCTCAGAGCTCCTGCCCTTCCTCGGGGGCCCAGAGGCCAGCCCCTCTCTCCATTCACGGCCCCAAGAAAGCTGGGAGCTGCCTTCTGTGCCTAGACCAAAATGCTGCCGCCCCGGCCCCTTTTGGGGGGCAGCCCTGGAAGCCGGAGCACGTGGAAATGGAGGGGGGGGGAGTGCCAGCCTTGCCTCTGAGTCTTCGGAACCAGCACCTGCTTGCTGTGGCTGCCGTGCAGGCCGGGGGGGGGGGTCAGGGTGCCTGGAGCCTTTGAGGAGTGGCGGTGGCCCTGCAGGGCCGGCCTCAAGCCAGTCACGGTGAGCCCTGGCAGGGCGGCTCGCGCCACGGGTGGGTCGCTTGCTGCTGCGGCCAGGATCTCTGGGGCCTGGAAGCCAGTGGGGCGGGCGCAGTGGCTGCCCCACCTGGGCCTGCCTCCAAGTGGGCCCCCCCGGGAAGCCGGGACGGCATCGCCCCATCGCCAGCCACTTCCAGGCGCCCCACTTTGCCCGTGGCACCACAAGGCCTCTTCTTGCCATGGCTGCTTGGTGGTGGTGGGGTTCACATTGGGCCCTGCCGCTCCTGGAGCCGGCCCTGATCCCCTCCTCCCATGAAGTGCTGGGGGGAGGGGGCTTGCAGGCTAGCCCCACCCCACTCTCTACGGTCCTCGAAGGACCCTTCCAGATCCCTCTCCCACCCCCCCGGGCAGGGCGCCTCTCCCTCTGTAGGCACGGCTGGCGGGGAGTGCAGCCCCCCCCACCCCCGCCCTGGGGCTGCGCGCCAGGTACAATCTGCACTCGGAACCGGGCTTGGCGGGGGAGGGCAACTGTATTGCGACACAAGCACCTGCTGGAGCGCCGCGTGGGTAGGCCGCCGCTGCCGCCAAGCCAGGCCTCAGCTGCTGTCCAGGAGGAGGGGGGGCACCGCTGCCAGCAACAGCCCGGCCAGGATCCCGGACACGTGGCCTGTGAAGGAGCTCCTGCAGGTCACGGGGTAGGGCGGGGGGGGGGGGAGAGAGAGAGGCGCATGAGGGTGCGAGAGGTTGTGCGCTTTCCCCAGACCCTTCAGGCACGCCTGCCAAGGCCAGATGTGCAGTGGGGGTGCAGGGGGCACACGCAGGGCTGTGGCAACCTGCGCACGAGGAGCACACGTGCGCCTGCTGGCCACAGACCAGGAGCCGGAACCCCAGGCCAGGCAGCCCACAAAGGCTCCTGTTTTGCAGGTGCTGGAGGGAGCAGTGGTTAGTGCAAGAAACCTGCGCGGGGGGGGGTGAGGGTGTCTTCACCTGGTTGGCTGGGACCAGGCTGCCCACTGCAACAGTCACGGAGATCCTGCAAGGGTGGGGGGGGGAAGGGCAGGAAAGTCGGAGGCCTCCATGGAAAGGCTGGGAAAGAGCTCCAATAAGAGGTGGAGGGGAGAGGACAACAATGAGGCGTGGAGGATTCCAGGAGGAGGAGAAAAGCTGTGGGGGGGGGGCAGGCCTGCGCTGGCAAGTGGAAGGTGAGGCTGCCCTTGGCCCTCTGCCTGCCCTGCTTGCTGACGCAGTCCCAAGGGCCCAGGCCCGGCCCCTGCACAGGTAGCAGGGCGAGTGGGCGGCCCTCTCCGGAGCACCAGGCGCTCCCAACCCCGGGGGACACACCTGGGCACGCTCGCCAAGGGTGTGGCCTGAAGGAGTGAGCCAGGTCTCACCTGCAGGACTGGGCTGGGGGGAGCACTGGAGGTCAGGTGGGCTTTGAGCCAAGGCCTTTGCCTGCCAGGCCGGGGGGGGGGGAGGAGGAGCTCCAGCAGCAATAAAAGCCCTGGGATTGCTCAACGCCCCCCCCCCCCGGATGCTGGGCCACGGCGGCAGAGGGGCAGGAAGCAAAGCAGCATTTATTCATCTGCTCAGCAGGACAGTGTGCAGCCAGTTCTCACATGCAGAAAGCTTCACCCCCAGCCACGCCTGTGTACATTGGTCCAGTCAGGACCCTCCTCCTCCTTCTGTCTGCCCCAGACGCATAAAGCCCCCCCCCACACACACACACACATGCATGCATGCGCACACCTAAGAGCCCTGCTGGATCAGGCCGAAGAGAGCCCCTCTACCTGGCCCAGCTTCCTGAATCTGCTCACGGTGGCCCACCAGCTGCCTCAGGGAGCACTCAAGACAACAAGAGACCTGCATGCTGCTGCCACTCCCGTGCACCTGGCATTCTGGGACACGCACACATGTGCTCTCATCATGTGACAAAGGTGGTGGTGGGGGTTCTGCAATTGTGCAAAGAGGCTGCAATGAAAATCGGGATTTGGGGAGGAGTGAGCAGCCAAAACAGACCAAAGCAACAGGGCTCCCCCAGGAAAATCAGGGCGAATAGAATGTGTGGTTTACTTAGGAGGCAGCCTGAACTTCACAGCCTGTCTCAGCCCAGTACTTTGTCCCAGACATGCCTCTGAGCATGTTCAGAGTGCATTGCGGCTCTCCCCAAAGTGTCCCAGTTAGCAGCAAAACGAAAAGGGTCTTCTGCTGCACTGGTTCTTGGTCCAGACCAGAGCCCTTCCTTCCTCCCCTGCCCCACCTGGGCCGCCTCTCTCTCTCTGGCGTCAACGTCCCTCAGCCCGGCCCAGTCCTACCTAGGATGAATGATGGCGAGAATCAGGCATTCCAGGATGCAGAACCACCTGGTCGTTATGGCAACTCCACCGGCCAATGGTGCTATGGGGAGAGGCTCCACCTGCCTGCCCATGGCCTCCAGGGAGAAGAGGACCCCTGCAGCGTGGAGGGGGAGAGGGCAGGGTTAGAAGCAGCACAGGTGGTGGGGTGAGGGGGTGGGCCAAGGAGAAGCCAGGGGGGCTCCAGCAGCCCTACCGGGAGGGGCCGAAGGCCTCCCCGTGGCCCTGGACCGGGAGCGGGAGCCAGGAGTCCCCCCGGGCAGGAAATGGCGCCTGCTGGGATGTGCAGCTCCCAGGCTCTTCCTTGCCTGGGGGGGCTGCCCTGGCGCTCAGCCAGGGAGTGGGGCTGCTGGGCTCCGAGGGAGACGGGTGGGCTGCAAGACCCCCCCTCTCTGGGGAGAAGCAAACCTGAGAAGCCCACTGCGCAGTGTTCCCGGTACCACGAGTGTCCCGTGGCGGCCGCCAGCAGCATGTTGAGGGCCAGGTGCAGGACCCCCCCCAGCAGTGCCAGGGAGATCAGCACCCCCCCAGTCCGCAGCGAGCCCACCTGCTGCTCCATCCCCCTGCCCAGCCAGAAGAGGGTGCCCATGTTGAGCAGGAGGTGGCAGAGGCTGAGGTGGTGGAAGGGGGCCAGCAGGATGCGCTGCCACTGGCCCCGATCCCATACTGTCCGCACGCTCAGGCAGGCGCCAGCCGGGGACCGGATGGGGTGCCAGAAGAGGGCCACGTTCAGGGCCACCAGGGCCAGGGTGGCCCAGGGCACCATGGGGCAGGTCCCCCCAGGCCTTGGGTGAGGGGCCAGAGAAAGGCTCTGTGACCTGGAGGCTGATGCAGGCCACCCGCCTGTGACCCGAAAGGCCTTTCTTTGCCCTGGGTCCAGGCCAGGCCCACTGGCGACAGGGAGACCCTGCAGGACCCTCAGGCTCTGCGTGGAGAAGGACAGAGCTCTGCCCGCCTGCCTGCCTGCCTGCCTGCCCAGGGCACTCCCGCCCCAGAGACTGCTGGGCCTCTTTGTGTAGCTGCTAGGCGGGGGGGCACTACAGATGCTTGCCCAGTTGTCGCCCAGTTGTGTGGAGAGAACCGAGAGAAGCTTTTCTTCCTGAGCACGAGTGTCAGCGAGGGAAACAGATTAGCAGGAGAGTCAGGACAGTCCAAAGGAAGGCTGTCTTCACATCAGGCTTGGCTTATGGAACTCACTGCCACTGTGCCACAAGATGTGGTCATGGCTGCTAGCCTAGACGGGTTTAAGAGGCGGTAAGCAATGTAACCTCCTATGCAGTGCCACCTAGTAGGTGAGTTGCAAGCCAATTTCAGGTGGGTCTCCATTCATTTCAATGTGTGTGTATTTATTTATTTATTTATTTATTTATTTATTTATTTATTTATTTAT
>JAJKFI010000121.1:1813491-1865818 GCA_029204185.1 Lerista edwardsae
TATTTATTTATTTATTTATTTATTTATTTATTTATTTATTTATTTATTTTCTATCCTGCCTTTCTGCCCCATGGGCACCCAAGGCAGCTTACAACATTAAAAATACAATAAATCACAATAACAATTAAAAACAGTGTTAAAAACAATATTTAAAACAGTTAAAATTTAAAACAGCAAGCCCTGTGGATCCAATGTAAAGAAGAGAATATAAAATGCCAGCCAGCCTGTCAACAATTAAACGCTTGTTGAAATAAAAAGGTCTTCAGCCCCCGCCGGAATGTTGCCAAAGAGGGAGCAGTTCTCAATTCAAAGGGGAGGGTATTCCAAAGTCGGGGGGCCACCACCGAGAAGGCCCTATTCCTGGCCGCCATCCCTCTCACCTCTCCTGGTGGCGGCACAGTCAGAAGGGCCCCCCCCCAGATGACCTCAGAGCACAAGTAGGGTTATACGGAAGGAGGTGGTCCCTCAAGTACCCCGGACCTGAGCCGTAAAGGGCTTTAAAGGTCAAAACTAGCACTTTGAATCAGGCCCGGAAAGGAACTGGCAGCCAGTGTAGCCACTGAAGCAACGGCCCAACAGAGTCGAACCGACGAACCCCAGCAACCACCCGAGCAGCCGCGTTCTGCACTAGTTGCAATTTCCGGACCGTCTTCAGAGGCAGCCCCACGTAGAGCGCATTGCAGTAGTCTAATCTGGATGTCACTAGGGCGTGGGTCACCGTGGCCAGGTCCGCGCAGCTCAGGTATGGTCGCAGCTGGCGAATCAGCCGAAGCTGAGCAAAGGCTCCCCTGGCCACCGCCGCCACCTGGGAATCCAGGCACAGCTGCAGATCCAGGAGAACCCCCAAGCTGCGGACCTGCTCCTTCAGAGGGAGTGCAACCCCATTCAGAGCAGGGCGATAGTCCAATACCCGAGCTGTGGATTTCCAGACCAAAAGCACCTCTGTCTTATCCGGATTTAATTTCAGCTTGTTCGCCCACATCCAGCCCCCAACCGCCTCCAGACAGCGATCCAGGACCTCAACCGCCTCCTCAGAATCAGGGGGGAAGGAGAGATAGAGCTGGGTGTCATCAGCATATTGATGGCACCCCACTCCAAACCCCCGGATGACCTCTCCCAGCGGCTTCATGTAGATGTTAAATAGCATGTTTAATGCAGATGTTAAACAGCATGTTTTAACGTATTAGTCTTGATGCTATCATGGCCTTGGGGAAAGGTAACAGATCTGAAATGCAGAGCGAGAGCCCCGAGTGCTGAAGGACCCCATAACAGATGCAGTGGCTTTGGGCTAGTGGTCACAGGGTGCGGCAATGCATGCATCTGGCCCGCAGTGGGCTCTCGCTCCTCTTTGTTCAGACATCACAATTCCTGCTCCTTCCTTATCTGAACAGGGAGTTCCACACAATGCAGCCTGCCTTGCTAATCAGGCCTGGAGGGCGATCAGAACATAAGAACATAAGACGAGCCCTGCTGGATCAGGCCAAAGGCCCACCTAGTCCAGCTTCCTGGATCTCACAGCGGCCCACCAGGTGCCCCAGGGAGGCACGAGACAACAAGATGCTTGCATCCTCTTCCCACTCCCTTGCACCCGGTACGATGAAGTAGCCCACCACCAATGTAAGGAGGTTGCACAATCCACCATTGCCTATAGCCCACGATGGACCTTTCCTCCAGAAATCCGTCCAATCCCCTCTTAAAGGTATCCAGACCAGATGCCATCACCACCTCCTGTGGCAAAGAGTTCCACAGATTAACTACCCGCTGGGTAAAAAAGTACTTCCTTTTATCTAACTCTCCCACCCCTCAGTTTTAGCAGGTGCCCCCTAGTTCTGGTGTTTCGAGAGGGGGAAAAGAACATCCCTCTATCGACTCTATCCCTTCCATGCATAATTTTGTATGCCTCAATCATGTCCCCCGTCAGGCGCCTTTTTTCTAGACTGAAGAGCCCCAAATGCTGCAGTCTTTCTTCATTAGGAAGGTGCCCCAGCCCCGTAATCATTTTTGTCGCTCTGTCCCTTGGCGCATCAGCCCGGGCTTTTCCCCTGCTGGGCTGGGCTGCCCTGCCTATGAAACAACCCCACTCTGTAGCAACTCCCCACGCAAGAAGGGTCCTTTTGTCCCTTGCAGTACGGAGGGCCCCTGTGATGACCCCCCCCCCGGATTTCCCCCTCCTCCACCCCCCACTGGTGGCAACTCGCCCACCACAACCGCATGGCAGGACATGTGCCAAGATGGTGGAACCTTCCCCACTGCGGTGGCACAGTAAGTTGGATCCAGAGTTGAAGCGGTTAATTTTACAAACGAAGACCCTTCAGTCACTCAGCATTTCTTTAAAAGCAGCAATCACGAAGTGGCAAACCAGAAAACACGGACGGACGTGAGAGCAAAAGAGGACAGGAAGGCACATGTCCCAGGGCCGCTGCACACGAGCCCCTTTGAGTTCAGCAGCACCCACATCCCGAACGGGCCGGTTTCTGGCCAGCCCCTGGAGTGCGTGACAGGGGGAGGCAGGATCCAGGCAGGATCCGGCGGCTGCAGGCAGGAGCTGCCGGTGGGCGGAGGAGGGTAACGGGAGCAGAGATGCCCTTGGAGCCCAGGAAGAAAGGCACAGGCAGAGGGAAAAGGCGAGATACCAGCGGGAGTGTTGGCAGACCAGCCCGGCAGCACCAGGACGGACACTGCCTGCTCCCCAGGCACCTGCCCCAAGGCCTCCCTCCTGCCGCGGCCTCAGAACTGCCTTCCTGGATCGAGCCAAAGGGCGGATGTTCATACCGTATGCAGATAATCACATCTCATTAGCCTATGGAACCCACTGCTACAAGATGTGGAGGTGGCCACTTGTTCATGTGTTGATATAAAAGGGGATTTTTGCCTGTTGATATAAAAGGGGATTGTCCCTGCTAACTGGGCAAGAGGCACTTTTTCCAGTGGTGCTCCTCTTATATTTAGCAGGGGGAGAGTAACTGTCCCTCTTCACCCCTGCGCAGTCTTTCTAGTGGCTGTTGCTGGCGGTCTGCCTTTTTTTAGATTGTGAGCCCTTTTGGGACAGGGAGCCATTTAACTTTATTATTACTATTTGCCTGTAAACCGCTTTGTGAACTTTGTGTTGAAAAGCGGTATATAAGTACCTGTTGATTGATTGATTGATTGATTTGACCACTTCCTCCGAGGAGAGGCCTGTCTCAGGAAGCCACCTTGGGCAGATTCACCCCCACTTGGTCAGCGGCAAGTGGCAGAGAGAGGCGCGGGCTGTGCTTGGGGACTCCCCGTTGGGGCCTCTGCTTGGCCACTGAGAAGAAGCCGGGGGCTTGCCTGGGGGGGCTGGGGGGCGATTCTGACATGGTGCTGCCAACGGGGTGGTCTCCGGTGTGGGGTGCAGAGCTCCCTTGAGGACGAGGCAGGGCGGAGGAAGGGCAGGGCCAAAAAAAGCCCAGACAGGCCTGACAGGCCCCTGCTGCCACTCTGGCTGAGTCAGTGCGAGGGTGCCAGCGCCATTCTTTGCCCACAGTGGAGGCTGGGGGCCCAGAGAAGGGCGGCTGGTTTCAGCGGGGGGGGGGAGTCTGCTTCTGGGTCACTCCCCCCCCCGCAGGCCCCAACTCAGGACATCCAACTGGGCCACGAGCCGCCCACCACTGGCAGCGGACGGCCTTTGTGTTTACCCACAAACGGTGGCCCTGCTGAGCGGCAGCCCTGGGCTTGGTACACAGAAGCCCCCAGGAGACCGGCTGGGCCTCTGCTGGCTATCCTAGCTAGGCCCACCTCTCGGGGGGGGGGGGGGGAGGACTACAGGTACCTGTGTGGGGGGGGGCAAATTTCCACCCCGGGCATTGACAGAGGCAGCTGCAGAAAGGTGATGCCCTCTTATGGGGGGGGGAGCAACTGGCCCTCTTCACCCCACTCAGGCGCCTTTCCCACTGGCTGTTTGCTGGGGGTCTTTTCCGGTGGGGGTTGTTTTTTAAGATTGTGAGCCCTTTGGGAGCAGAGAAACTTGCTGATGTATCTTTCTGTGTAAACGGCTTTGTGAACTACGCCTGTTGAAAAGCAGTATATAAATCCTCCTCCTCCTCCTCCTCCTCGCCATCCTCATCAAGGGGGAGGCTTGTGGATCTGGGACTTGCCCTGAGGGCTTTTGGCCAGAGTGTGCACCAAATCGGGGGGGGGGCGCTGGTGCTTTGGTCCTCAAATGTGTTTCAAAGGCAGCTGCCCAGTCTGGGCGCGATGGAGGCAGCTCTGGCCTGGGCAGGAGTGGGCGAGGGAGATGCCCTGCAGGAGCCCCCGCAGCCTGCAGACGTGCAGCCCTACACACACTTACCCGGGAGTGAGTCCTACCGAATGCCCTGGGGCTTACTTCTGAGGAGACATGCATGGGATTGCGCTGTCATCTAGGCAGAGAGACGCCAGTCACAGCGGATGGGGGGCATGGGAGCCTCTAGGATTGGGCCCGTGCCGAAGGAGGGGGCCAGGCAGGAAGCATGCCAGAGAAGCAGATGGCCCACTGGGTGGTGAGTGGCGGGGGGGGGGGACGACGACAACGACGACCAGGGAATTGCAGAGAAATTAAATGAGTTCTTTGCTCATAAGAGCATACTAAGAGCCCCACTAGATCAGGCCATCCAGCCCAGCTTCCTGTGCCTCACCAGATGCCTCAGGGAGCACACGAGACCACCGGATACTTGCGTCTCGTTGCCACTGCCCTGCATCTGGCACGGAAGTTGAACCACCCATTTTAGAATCTCTTTGGAGTCTTATCCCTAAGACGGGGGAAGCCGCTATTGGCACCTGCCTAGAAACGGAATGTCAGAGTGTAAGAGAACGTCAGAGGCACAAGAGTGCCTTTGAGCATGTTCAAAGAGTAATTGCAGCGCACAGGAGACAGACAGCCTTTGAGGACTGGGGTGACTCTTCTGACTCAGGGCCACTGCTGCCTCCGCTGCTTTCAGAGCCCCGGGTCCTTGGGGGTGCAGCAGTCTCTCCCCTCCCCCAAATTCGGTTTTTCGAAGACTCATCAATTCCTAGACCGAGGAGGCCGTGCTGGAGGTAGGCCTGGGGCTCTCGGGTTCCCTCCCTCCCTCCCTCTCGCAGCAGGCTAAGAATACATTTTATTAGCGCTGATTCCAGGAAACGAAACTCGGCCTGAGTGGAGCTGGGAGCTGCTCTGGTTGGCGGCTGAGGCCTGAGCCCGGGGCTGGCGAGGGAGTGCAGTTGGGGGGAGCAGCGGCCCAGGGCCCCGGCGGGCCCCCGGTCCGCCCACCGCCACCTCCCAGCCCGCCAGGTGTCTCCTCCAGGACTCGTCTGGGCTGGCTGGGTGTTTGTGTGCCGGGGGAGGCCTGCCGGAGAGATAACTTATCGGGGGTCCGTGTTTGGTGTAAAGAGTGCTCTGCCCTTTGCCCGTCCTTCGTTCCTCCTCTGCTCTCAGAGGCTGCCTGCCCCTCCCGCTCCCCCTCCTGACACGCAAGGAGGCTCCTCTCGCCCTGCTGGTGGACCTGGAGATCCGAGCCGGGCCCCGGCGCCTTGCCCTGGGCGGGCAAGAACCTCAGGCCTGTCGCAGACTGCAATGGCCGAGTCCCCCGCTGAACGGCCTGGGGGGGGGGCATCGCGGGAGGCGGCCACGATGAGGGCACACCAGCCTCTTGCCTCTAGGAGGCTGCCCGGGAATGCCAGGTGCAAGGCAGGTGCCAGGTTGTTCTGGTGGGCACTGTGAGGAGATACGGGAAGCTGGACTTGACGGGCCCCTGTTGGCCTGATCCAGTGGGGCTCGGCCCAGCGCCATCGTGTCCCTGAGTCCGGCGGTCCCAGCTCTCACGGGCCAGCCCCTCTGATATTCTGGCCCTTCGTGCTGCAGGGCTCTAGGAACCAGCTTCCGTCTTGGGGGACGACTGAAAGTTCCTGCTCTGATTGGGGGTGGGGGTGGGCTAGATGACCTCCTGGGGCCTTTCACCGCCCACATTCTGTGTCTCTGCAAAAAGCAATTCTGGCAATTCAAACAGGTCAATCAATCAATCAATCAATCAATCAATCAATCACTAGTATTTATATACCGCTCTTCAACACAAAGTTCACAAAGCGGTTTACAGGCAAATAATATTAAAGTTAAATGGCTCCCTGTCCCAAAAGGGCTCACAATCTAAAAGGATGGTGAACACCACCAGCAACAGCCACGAGAAAGACACTGTGCTGGGGTGAAGAGGGACAGTTGCTCCCCCCCCCCCCGCTAAATATAAGAGGACACCACTTGAAAAGGTGCCTCTTGCCCAGTTAGCAGGGGTTCAGGAGTGTCCAATGTCACATTGTGTTGGGAGGAAAAGCCCTGGAGGAGCAGATTCCATAAAAGGGGGGAGTCTTCACTGGCGGGTGGGACTGTGTGAGCTGACAGCCAGTAAGCAATGACAGCAATTTGTCAGAAGGTAACCTTTAATGGTTTAGTTCAATTGGACTACGAAGCACCACAGATTAACTGGGCAGCATCTTAAAAAGTCAATTCTTCTTCCTCATGTGAGCCTAATCAGGACTGCAGCTTCAGCCCACCTTGGAAGGGGCTTTCCGGGGCTGAGACCAGACTGGTGTACCAAGGGGGGGGAGGGCCCAAAATGCTAAGATTGTCGGGTAGAGCAGCCCCCCCCTCGCCTTCAGAGCCATTTGGACAGCAAAGTCTCCAAGCCAGCTCTCAGAGCCGCGAGTGGCTGCGCAGGCAAGGGGGAGCGACCGCTTGACACAGGAGCTCAGGCTTCTGCAAAACGTTGCACTTTGCCCTCCACTTCTAGACACCGTGCCCTGTGAGATGCCTTCTGATTTGGGGCCCAGAGGCTGTCAAGGGTGCTGCCCCCTCAGGTGAAAGGTTGCACTGCATGGAGGAAGGAATTGGTACTGTGCACCCCACAACGATGTTTCAGGCACCCCAAACCACAACAAACACCATCCCCAGGAGATGCCCTGCCAGCATCGTGGCCAGGCCAACACACGACCCTGCCAGGAGTGTTCTCCCGCCAGGCCGGTGAGTGCCAACATACATTCATACCCAGGAAGAAGGAATTAAGCAGATCCTTCACACCATCTGTGCGCCAAATGGGAAAGTTCACCTTTTTCTTTTTTTGCCTTTTCAAATCTGCGCAGCAGGTGACTGCGTTAGTGAGTGTTGACTTTTCTCCGTGCACATAGGGCTGGATTAAATCCAGGAAATGCAGGAATTTAATCAGGAGGAATAGAAAGCCAGAAAGCACAACACATGCCACACTGCCACAAGACATGGGTGCTGGCCACTGGCTTGAAGAGGGAATTAATTGGACCCTTCCGAGTGGATTAGTCTGTGGCTCCACGTGATGGTGGCTGTGCCAGGGGCAAGTGAGCCAGGGCAGGGCGCTGCCTTCTCCACCTCTTTCCAAATTGGGGCAGGTGGCTGGCCACTGTGGGGAGCGCAGGCCGCTGGACTAGGTGCGCCCCCCTTTGGGCCTGCTCCTGCGTTCAGTGCCAGGGAGACAGGTCAGGCCTGCAGGTTCACGCGGGAGCGAGCCTGAGTCTTCCAACGCCCGGCCGCCGCCCCGTTTAGGAGGCCCCTCGCCCGGCAGGCTGCCTGCTGGGCGCCACGTGCTCAGGCGCAGCCCTCGGGGCTCTCCGGGTCCGCTGCGGCCTCGCCGTGTCCCGCCGGCTGCGGGGGCCCCTCCGCTCACTCTGCAGCACGTGGCTCCTTCTGCCTGACACTCACGTCGCTCGTCCTCATCTCAGCACGTGCAGCTGCGTGGAAACGAAGGCGGGATCCTGAGCTGCTCTGCGCAACTCCCCGCCCTGTGCGAACGCGTGTCTGCAAACCGGTAACCACCCGACCAGCCCGCCTCGCCCTGGGAATCGGGGCGGCCAGGCCAGCGCCGCGGCGCTAGGACCGCTCGGCGCCGACGCCGCGGCCGTGGCTGCAGCCGAGCCGAGCCCAGCCGAGCCGAGCGGCGTATAAATGCGCGGAGGGAGGCGCGGGGCTGGCGGCGGCTGGAGGCTCGAGCAGTCCCGGCCGGAGACGCTGGTGCGCAGGCCGGGGGTGGGCCTGGCCTGGCCTGGCGCAGGGTGCTTGCGGCGAGGAGGGGCGCGCGTGGCCCCGGCTGGCGGCAGCGGCTGGGCCCCGGCAGGAGTGGCCGGCGGGCGGGCGAGCGAGCGCGAGAGGGAGCGGAGTCGAGCCCCTGCCCTGCGTGGTCCGGCTGCAGGGACGAGCAGCGAAGCGAGCCCGAGGGAGTCCTCCAGCCCTGCAGGCGCCCTGGACGGCTCGCGGGCGCCGGCCTCCCCCTCCGAGCAGGGCGTCCGCAGAAGAGCGACGGCGGAGGCGACTCCCGCGCCCTGGGGGCCCCGGCCTGCGCCCGCTTCTGCGTGCCCGATCCCGGGACTCTGGACTCGCTCCCCGTGGCAGTCGCGGGGACGCGTCTTCTTCGCACTCGAGGGGCCGATGCGCGGAGGCTCCCTTCCCTTCACACGTGCGCGCGATCAACTCTTTGTGCAGATCGGCGCGGGGCAGACGTTTGCTTCCGATTCCGGGCATGCGTCAACTGGGTGGCAGATCACGCCCGCTGTCCCGGGTGCCTCGTCCGGGTGGCGGTGCTCGCCTCCCCCCTCCCCCGCCTTCGCTCTGTGGGACGGGAGCCGTCTAAAGGGCAAGTCCTGCCTCTGCTGCGGACGGGACAGCCACAGACCCGCCCGGCCCTTCCGCTGGGCCGCCTTCGCAAGGTAAGCGCCGACGCCGAGCACTGTGGCCGAGAGTGCGGGGCAGCGGGCTGGCGCTTCGTCTTTCGCCCAAGACAAACAGACGGACGACCCTTTGCACTCCGTGGCCGCCCTCGGGAGGAGAGGCAAACAGCGCTGGGAGCCCCTGGCTGAGGAGGGGGCGCCGCTCGCCCTGCGGATCTGAAAAGCCCCTTTCTGCGCGCCACGTCCTCCAGGGGTTTGTGCTTTTCCAGACTCCGCACCAGGCTGCTGAGAGAAGAAACTTTCCACGGCAGCCTTGCCTTCTTGCAGTTGTACGGAAACAGCCCCTGGCCTGCTCCTCACCCTTTTCGTTGTGGTCGTGCTTTTGAAAAGCTAGTTTGCCGTCAGAAGGGGGAAAAAAAAAAAAGCTTTTCTAGACATCTGCCTGTTTCTTGGAGGGTGCAAAGAAATACATGCTGACTTTATGAAGAGTGCAGAAAACCCCCTGGAGAACCCTGGAGCAGTCGCTGGTTCTCTCCCTTTTCTCCCCTCCCCGTGTGATTTGTACTAAACCGCAGCGGGCAGTGGTCTGCAGGAGGAAGGAGGGGTGGTCCTCCCGCCCAGGACTCTACTCTTCCGCCCCAGCAAGTGGGACAGCCGAAGCCTTGTCGCAAGCGCCAGTGGGGGGGCTGGCCGGGCAGGGCTGGGGCACCTTCACCCGTTTCAGTTCTGCTGACGGAGGTTGACTGCTGAGTTTGTTTTTCTGCTAAAAAGAGGCGCCTGGCATTGCCCTGGCGCCCGAGAGGCCTGGGCTGGAGGAGGAGGAGGTTCGCACCCAGTCCGAGCGCTGCTGCTGCTGCTGGAACGGAGCTCTGAGTTCCGGGGAGGGGGTGCTGCTTGCCGAGACCCACTGCAGAACTCTGGGCAAGACCTTCTGCTCTTGCAAGGGGGGCGCTGAAGGCCAGGGACGCCGGCCATCGCCCTGCTTGCACCCTGGGGGTGGTGGTGCTCCGGGGTCCCCCGAAGCCCCTCGGCCTTGCGGTGTCGCAGCTGCGGTTCCTTCGCCTGCCGTCGTGCCCCTCCCAGCCAGGGAGCGTTTTGTGGCAGCACCAACCGCAGACGGGCTGCTCTGGGGCTCCCTGAGAAGTCCGCCGCTTCTGTCCTGCGTGGCAGCCGATGTGCAGGCGCAGCAGGGGGGCAGGACGGGGGGGGGCCAGCGCCCGGAGTCTGTCCCTCGAGCCCCTGCAGCGCCACAGCTGTGCCTCCAGGCCGGCAACGGAGTGGCCCCTGGTCCCTGCCACGGCCAGACACTGCTGCGCGGGGGAGCGGGCGGTCTCTCCCTGGCGCCCAGCCGTAGTCGGCCACGATGGACCCAGGGGCGGACCCTCCCCTCCCCGACGTCCACCTGTGCGGCTACCTGCGCAAGCCGAAATCCCAGCACCGCCGCTACTTTGTGCTGCGCAGGGCCAGCGAGGGGGGGCCCGCCCGCCTGGAGTACTACGAGAGCGAGAAGAAGTTCCGGGCGGGGGGGCCGGGCGCCCGCCCCAAGCGCAGCTTCCCGCTGGCCAGCGCCCTCAGCATCAGCAAGCGGGCCGACGGGCGGCACAGGCACCTGGTCGTCCTGTACGGGCGCGACGGCACCTTCGGGGTGGCAGCCGAGGACGGAGACCAGCAGCAGGCCTGGTACGCGGCCCTGGTGGAGCTGCATGGCAAGGGTGAGTGGGGGGGGCCGGGGGGGGGCCGGGGGCCCTGCCCGCCCGCCCCCCGCCGGGGGCCTGCCGCGCCCCCCGCTGCCCCCTCCCCCCGGCCCCGGGGGGGGGGACGACTGAGCCCGGGACGTCTCCCCCACCCATGGATCTGTGCAAGAATGATGCTGCCTGGCAGCGGGGTGGGGGGGGTGGGGTGGGCGGGCTGCTGTCCTCCTGCGTTCAGGGCACACACAGAAAAAAGAATGTGGCCTGGTGCAATGAAGGAGAATTGCTGCCTTCATGTTTTCATGCCTTCATGGGGGGGGGGGGCGGCAGGGGCAGGGGGTTCTTTAGCCAAGGGAAGTCTGGGCCGTGCATGGCCACTGCCCAGCGCCATTTCCGCAGCCACAGGGGACCTGAACTGCTCCAGAGCAGCCCCCGTTCTGCGGATCAGCGCGAGGCGTCCTCACCGGCAGGGGGACGGATGCAGAGGCCAGCGGGCAACTGTCGGAAGGGCCAAAGGGGAGGGGAGCGCGGAGCGTAGCGTGCTGCGGTCTGCCCCCAGCGTCCGGCCTGCCTTCCCCTGCGCTTGTCCGTTCCCTCTGGAAGGAGGTCCTGCAGCCTCTGCTGCTGACGGGGGGGGGGGGGCTCGGACTCCCACCCTGAGCACTGAACCTGACAGCCCCCTGGGAGCCGGGGGAGGCTGGCTGGCCGGCCAGGAGGTGGCTCGTCTGGGGTGACCCAGTGAGTTCCATGGGGGTGGGGGGGCAGTGCCCCCGAGGTCCTGGCTAAAGTGCCACGCCCCTGCCTGAGGCCCCCTTGCCCCACCCCCAGCGCCCAGGGCTGGAAGGAAGAGCGTGGACTGACAGGCCCGGGCAGCAGCCCCCCCCTCGGGCCCCGTTTCCTGGCAGCCGGGTCTCCTTCCTCCCCACCCCAATTGAGCGGCCCTTTTCTGCACGATTCTGCACTGTGGCAGCCTGGGCCAAGCAGGCAGCTTCCCCCAGTGGCCCAGGGGGGGAGGGCAGGGGCACGCGCTGGAGCCACAGCAGCAGGCAGGGACCCAGGAGTCCTGCTTGGCCTCCTCTCCCTCCCCCTCCCAGGGCCTGCAGTGAGGACTGTGGTCCCCATTGCAGCTGTGTCTGGGCTGGAGCAGCCGCCTCCACCCGCCCCGTCGCTGAGGGGTTGGCAGCGTGGCTGACAACGGCGATGGTGGGAGGGGGCCGGGGCTCAGCCCTGGGCCTCCGGACTCGCTTGGGGTCCAGTAGCGTGGAATCCGGCCGCCCCTTGGCACATGCGCAGGGTGGGAGGGGAGCGCATGGGGGCTGGTGTGGCTTTCCCAACCAGCTTTGGCCCGGGACCAGAACCCTCCGGTGCCAACCTCTGGCCTGCCGAGCGGAGCAGCGGCTGAACTTTGCTCCAGTGGGGCTCGGAGCGGCTGCTGCTTGCCAGGGAGGCCCGGGAGGTCTCTCTCTGCCTGGGCTTCCTGGCGGACTGTCCGGCCCTGCGGTGCTCCCCATGCCAGAGGCGGGCAGCCCCCTTCCCCTCCCACCTCTCCTGCTTGAACCACGGTTGTGTCTCCGTCCGTCTGTATACACAGCTGGCACCTGCTGCCAGGGGTCTGTTCCTGCCTTGGGGCCGGGGCTGCTCGGCAGGTGGGTGGGAGTCCCTGGAGCGGGAGCCCCTCCCAGCACCAGGGCGGACTGCGGTGGGGTGAGGCACCCAGGGGCTGGGGGGCCCTCCCTCCCTCCCGCGGCTGGGCTCCTGGGCGTGTTCCTCGGCCCTGGCGCAGGTGCCCCCCTCCTGCTCCCCTGCCCCCCTCCGTTCCTGGAACTGCTCGGCTCAAACACCTGCTGCTCGCTGGAGCCTCAGAGCCGACCTCTGGGAACCGGATCCCACCTGAGTCTCTGTGGAAACCGGCCGCGTCTCTCCCTCTCCCAGGTGACGGGGCTGCGTTGCCGGGTGCTGCGCTGTTTGGGGGCCGGCCCCCCCTTTCTGGCCGCCCACTCGCTCTGACCTCAAGCCCCTTTCCCTCCCCTGCCCTGCCAGCGCCCGGCTCTTCCCCTCGCGTGGCTCCTCCTCCTGTTTCCAGGCAAGGGAGAGATTTGGCAGAGTGGCGGTGGCAGCCAGGGCATCACCCCCCCCCCCGGCCCAGAGGGAGTGGCCCTCCTGCACTGGCAGAGGGGCTGCCCAGATACCCAGAGGTGCCTTGGGCCACCCTGCTGCAGCACTCCCCACAGGGGCTTCCCTGGAACGCGGGTGAGAGCCGGCCAGCCCCCAGGCGGGCCACGAGGCGGCAGCTGTGGGCACTGCTCAGAGCGCCAGGCCTGACCCCAGGAAGCCTGTGCCGTCGTGGTGCTGCTGAGCCCTCTGCCAGGCTGCCTGGATGGGTGCGGAGAGGGTGTTGAGTGCCCGGGCGACGGCTCGAGCCTCGGCAGCCTGCCTGCGCCCAGCGCTGGCCTCGTGGGAGCAGCCGGGAGACCGCAGGATCCTGGCCCCTGTCACGAGTGCCGGCCTCTCCCCAAGCCACGAGGGGGTGGGTGGGCTTTGCCTGGGGTCAGGACCCTCAGCTGCTACCTCCCCTGGGGGTGGGGGTGGACTGCCGAGGCTCCCCCTGTCTTTGGGGAACAGCCAATTGGCTCCTGGAGGACGGCTGTCGGTCGCAGCTCCTTCCCTGCAGGCGAGACACACCCGGCGCCTTCAGGCCCTGCTCCCTGCGCTCGTTGGGGCGGCTTGGTCGCTGGGCCAGAACATTCTCCCAGGGTGCTCTTCCCCACCCCACACCCCGCTTTGTGAGACCTGCAGGCCTGCTCTGCACACACACACACACACACACCCCGCCCCTCCATGCAGGCCCCTGATCAAAACGGACAACCCAGGCTCCAGGGTGGGGGGCAGCCGTGGGTTCTGGGTTGCCATGGAGGAGCACCTGGGGAAGGCGTCTCCCTCAACACCCCCCCAACCAGCAGCCCCCAGCTAATGCGTCGCTGCCTGTGTGCAAGGGGGAGCAGGGGAGGGGCTTGGCTGAGCTCCAGGCACTCTGTTTGCGGCCTTCCCGCGGCCCACCAGGCGGGTGACTGCAGAGAAACAGGCGGGGGGCACGGCTGGCTCCTGCCCACCCCACGCTGGCCCTCCTTGGGACCAGGCTGAGAGCCCCAAAGGCCCAGCGCGAGGCAGGTGGAGCGCTGATGCCCCCAGCCAGCCCCCCCCCCACAAGGCACTGGGTCCCCCTCCCTCGCGATCAGCGCTGCCCCCGCTTCGCCTGCTCACGCTTCTCCCCTGTTCCTTGCAGGACAAGCACCCCCGAGTGGGGGCCCAGATGGGGGGCCCCCCCCGCCCAGCCTTCAAGGAGGTCTGGCAGGTCAGCCTCCGCCCCCGCGGCCTGGGGCACAGCCGGAACCTGGTGGGCGCCTACCTCCTCTGCCTGGCGGACCGGACCATTGACTTCGTGAAGCTGCACTCGGACGCGGCCGCCGTGGTGCTGCAGCTGCTCAGCGTCCGGCGCTGCGGCCACTCGGAGAACTACTTCTTCATGGAGGTGGGCCGCTCGGCCGCCACGGGCCCCGGGGAGCTGTGGATGCAGGTGGACGACCTGCTGGTGGCGCAGAACATGCACGAGACCATCCTGGAGGCCATGAAGGCGCTGAGCGAGGACGTCCGGCTCCGGGGCAAGGGCCAGGCCCTGGCCTCCGCCCCCATCTCGGTGCCCCCCCCTCAGCACCCCCCCGGCCGGCCAGGGGGCCTTCTCCCGCAGGCCACGCCCCGACGGGACGCCCTGCCTGGGCAGGAGCCCTGCGCCCCAGGGACAGGACGCTGCGGGGACCCAGAAGCCGCCCGGCTCCCTGAGCGACCACAGCGCGCTCTCGTCGGACGAGGGGGGCCTGAGCCCCGGGGACTCCCGCCCCCCAGGCACACCCGACCCCCTCTGTTGCCTGGGGGTGGACGGGGAGCTGGACTACATCTCCATGGGGAAGCTGGCCTCTCCGGACGAGCACTGCCTGGCCACGTGGGGCTGGGGCCCGGAGCCCAACAAGCGGGCCTCTCTGCCCCCCCTGGCGCTGGAGCGGGATGCCCCTGGCCTGCCTCCTGGCGGGGTGGCCCCACGGCCCCTGGCCGTCTCCGCCAGCTACCCCGAGGGGCTCAACCTCCGCAGCACCGACCCCAGCTACATGGCCATGCTGCCCAGGGGGGGCCCCAGCCCAGCGGACCAGGACTACGTCCCCATGACCCCAGGCAGCGCCTCGCACCCCCGGGAAAGAGGGGGCTACATGCTGATGTCCCCTAGCGGGAGCTGCTCCCCAGAAGGGCCCAGCCTGTGGGGGCCGGGCAGGGGCGAGGGGAGCAGCTACGTCAACATGTCCCCCGCCAGCCGCTCGGCCTCCAGCACCCCTCCGGAGTCCTGCCCCCTGCTGGCCGCCCCCAGCAGCACCTCCTTCTCCTCACTGCCGCGCCCCGACAGGCATGCCCCGCGGCTGCCCCCCTGCTCCTGCGGCCGCACAGGGAGGCTCTCCTGCTCCTCCTCCACCAGCTCCGAGAGCCTGGGTGAGCTGGTGGGCACCCCGGAGCGCCACCCTCCCGGGCTCTTCATAGACCTGCCCAGGGGGGCCCTGGAGGTGCCCGCTGCTGCGCCCAGGAGTCCCGGGGAGTACGTCAGCATCGAGTACTGCTCCGGGGTGGCAGACTACGTGGCCATGGGGTGTGGGGCAGCGCCCGTGGAGCGTCCAGGCAGTCCTGCAGAGCTGGCAGCGGGTGCCCGGCTGGTGCAAGCAGACCCCCCCCCTCGGGAGGAGCTGCCACGGCCCGGAGGCCTTCCCCGACACAGGGCTGAACTACGTGGACCTGGACCTGGGGAGGGAGGCAGCGGCTGCCCCACCTTCCCTGGCGGGCCCCGGCCAGGGCAGGGCGCTCCACCTCTACGCCAGCATCGACTTCCACCGCTCGGGGGGGCTCCAGGGGGGCAGGCCGGACCTGGAAGGAACAGGTGAGAGGCGGTTCGGAGGGGGGGCAGGGGGGGCTGCCTGCGCACACATGGGGCTGGCGGCGCCTGTTCTGCTGGTGGGCGAGGGCTGGCGTGGGCGGCCCTCTGGGGCCCTTCCCGTGGCTCTGCTTGCAGGCCCGCTCCTGACCCTGTAGCAGTCGGGCCAGGGGGGAGCTCCAGGCCCCGGGCATCGCGACACCCCCCCCCCTTGGGATGGGGTGTGTGGGAGGGGGGCAGTGACCAGTCGTTCCCTGCTGGTTGTCCTGCTGATCTCCTCTGAGCCCCCCCCCCCCGGACAATAGCAGGTGGGAGGGGCACAGGCAGGCAGTTCCCAAGGCAATTGACCTCCCCCTGAGCCACGATACCACCACCACCGCGGGGCTGCCCCGGCCTCCCCCCCCCCGCTGCTGGGTTCCTCCTGCTCTGCCCGCCTCGCCCTCAGAGCTGCACCAGCTGGAATGGGCAGCGCCAGCCTCCGACAGCCCCGCTTCTCCCCAGCTGGGCACACGGGTGCGGCCCACCTGTCTGTGGCAAAGGTGATCCTTCCCCATGGTCACAAGTGGAAGGAGGGCAGTAGTCTGGCCTCTGCCCCCCCCCCCCCCGGGTCGGGGGGAAAGGCGGGGGGGGGGGAGGGGGGGGGGGCGGGGGCCCCCCCCCCCCAATCCTCACCTGCCCCAATCAGATGCCGCTCTATATTTATCTCCTCTCAACCTCCCCCCCATTTCTCCGACAGCTGATGCTGCCTTGAGACCCCCTAGAGAGGGACAAGGGGGCAGATTCCTCCCCCCTTCTTGCTGTATCTAGAAAGTGGAACTCAAGACCAAGTTCTCAAGTGGGGGGGGGTGCCCAACTGTCTCCTCTTGTCACTGCAAGCCACCTCGTTTGCCCCCCTCCTGGGCACCTTCCTCTTTCACCCTCCAAGCTGCTGCCCCCTTGCTGCTCTCTCTGTCTGCACCCGTCAACGTGTCTCCATTTAGGCGAGTTGGGGAATGGTAAGGCGGTTGTGCTGTGGCGTCCCCCCCCCCTGTGAGGCAGAGAGACTGCGGGGTGGGGTGGGGTGGGGGTGCCTGCCACTTCCAGTGCCAGCCCAGGTGTCCGGCTGCACAGCAGACCCTGCAAGTGTGGTCGTTTTGTCAGAGTGACTTTGGTAAACCCGGCTGCCGGGGGGGGGGCGTGTGACGCTCTTCTCGGGGGAGCCGGCACCAGAGGTTGCCAGTGGCGGGTCCGGGACGTTGGCGTAAGTGCCAGGAGCTGGGGCAGGAGGGCCACAAGCGCAGGGCCTCAGGCGGGTTTGCCATGTTCTGCGCATGGTTCAGGCCGCACAGAAGGCCCGGAATCCTTCCGTCTCGGCAGGAGGGTTGGGCTGGGTGCCGGCTGCAGGTTTTGCCTGTTGAGCTGGGAGCCTCACCTGCCCCTGTTTCCTGGGTAGGAGGGAGGGGTCTGTTGCAGGGGATGGGGGGGGAGGCGGCACTGGAGTCTCAGCCGCCACTCAGCTGCGATGCTCCTTGCTCTCCTTGAGTCAGCTGTGCCACCCCCCCATCAGCCTTGCCCCTTTCTGAGATTGCTAGAATGGAATTTGGCGGGGGGGGCAAGCAGGGTGACCCCCCCAGCTCCTCGCTAGGAGCAAATGCCTCCCTTCCCCTCCCGTCCTGGGGTCCTGCAGCAGGTCCCCCGAGTGGGCCAGGGGGGGGCCCTTGTGTGTGTGCAGCTGCCCAGGCACTCCGGGACTTCCTCCGTCAGACTCACTGACCCTTCCCCAGTTTTGCCGTGGGGGGGGGGAGCTCAATCCAGCAGGCTCCCCTCCCCCCCCAAAAAGCCTCTGCTGAACTGTGTGGGAGATGCACAAAAGCTCTTACGGGGGGACTGTGCTGCTGGGTGGGACCCACCCCCCACCTGCGTCCCCCCCCCCCCCCGTTTTCCTCCACTGCCCTGATGGCCCCCTTCCTCTCATTCCAGAGACCTGAGCCAGCCCCGCGGAGGAGGAGAAGCTGGAGCTCTGGAGCGTCTTCGGAGCCTGGCCTGCCTGCAGCCTCCTGCGTGCCCTGTGGCTTCCTGTCGCCCCCCCCCGCCCCGCTGCGCCCCGCCCCGCCGCCTCTCAGCGCCAAGTGCCTTTGGAGTCTCCTGTGGTTCTCTGCGCAAGGACCCCCCAAAGAGCAAGGACCCTCCCCCACACACCAAAGATGAGCCCAGCAAAGCCTGGCCTGCGCCTCTCTGCCTTGGAGCTGCGGTGGGGGGGGGGAGCCCTGCATCCTGAGGGGGGGGGGCCTGTGTTTTGCTGCTGGCTCGGTGGCTGGGCAGCCCCTTTCCTTTCTGTGCCCGCTGCTGCGAAATAAACACCCTTGAAGTGCGGTGAGAGGCGCTTCCTTGGAGCTCCAAGAGGCTGGGGCGGGTCTTAGGGTGGTCCTTGTTCAAAATAAGGTCCCCCCCCCCAGCCACACCACCCACCGGCTGTTCTCAGTGGGGCCACCCCCGTGCTTTGTCCTGGCAGTGGGGGCGCGGGGGAGAGCTGCTCTCCCCAGGGTCGGCATTCTGCCCCGGGCGGGGCCAGCACGGTCTGACGCGACTCTGTGGGGCCGGCCAGCTGCCCCCAGGACGCTCACAGGCGGGGCTGGAGTGCAAGGCGGGCCCTTAGTGCGGCAGGCCGTGGCGTGGGGCGGGCCCAGCGTCCCCTTTGCCCCCGAGCAGCGTCCGTCGGCCACGGGGGGGGGGGGTGGTGCAGCTGTTGCACCTGGCCTGGGAAATCGGAACCGGACCCAGGTCCCACCTGCAACAGTCTGAGAAGTGGGTCCTTTGAAGCCGTGCAAAATGAGTGGGGGCCAAGGGGGGCTTCAAGTGGGTCAAGTTCTGAGATGTGGAGGGGGCGGGGAGGGCAGCTGCTGCGGTTGACGGGCAGCGCCAGCTGACCTGGTCACCTGATCCGCAGGGAGCCAGTAAGAAAAGGGGCGGCCAGGAAGGTGCGGGAGGGCTGCTGGAGCTGAGCAGCCTTTGCTGCCGCTGCCTCGGCTGTCGGGCAGGAGCACGCCCCCCCTTGCACAGTGTCACGCAGGGTGGCACGGCCGTAAAAATTAGGACTGGACACCAAGAAGCTCCAGAATAATGGTGGAAGGCGTGCGGGGGGGGGGGGAATGTGCATGCACAGGAACATGGCTCCCTCCCTCCCCCCTCCCCCCCCCGCAAGCAGGGTCCTGGAAGAGCTGCAGAGGCCCTCAGGCCCCCTCCCCTGCTCTGGGCCCAGAAGCTGCCCTCTGGTGACTCTCTGGGAGGCAAGCCCCTGGCCGCCACCTGGGCTTGGCAGCTTTCACTGGGGGGGGGCTGCCTAAACCAGGTGGTGGTGATGGCGGTGCAGTGCTCGGTTATGTGCTTGGTGGTTTTAAAGGCATGATGTTGCTACCCTCGGCATGTGCAGAGTGCTTCCCCCCCCCAGAAACATTCCAACCCCCCATGGCCAGGCTGATGGCAGGCACCCCCCAGGGCCCCTTAGAGACCCCACTGGGTCAGGCCAAGGGGGGCCCCCCTGGCCCAGCTCCCCGCCTCTCACGGTGGCCTGCCAGGTGCCTCAGGGAGCCCGAAGGACGCCCGGTTACCTGCCGTCCCTCCGCCAGCACCCCCAGCCCCGCCCATGTCCCCGACCGTTGCCCGGCAACCGGCTGCTGCTTCTGGAACCCGCCCGGAGGTTCCGCCTTGTCCATACCCGGGGTGGGCAGATGGCGCTGTGGGCCCTGGGCCTTGTGAACAGCTGCCTGTGGAGCCTGGGCGGGGCTCAGCGCCCCCGGTGGTACTACGGGGAGCTGGAGCCCCCCTCTGGAGCGGCACGGGAGCCCCCCCCACCTGCGCATGGACCTGGCCCTGACGGCCCAGACGCTGCTGCACTGCGGCTACTGGGTGATCGTGGGCACGCTGGCCGCCATGACCCTCAGCTCCGTGGCCCTCTTCCTGCGGCAGCTCCACCACACGCGGAAGGCCACCCCCAGGAGGGCAGGCCTCGGGGCAGGCCTCTGGGGCTGGGGGGGCAAGCTGTGGCCCTCCCTGGCCTTGAAGGTAGGCGGAGGGGGGCGGGAAGGAGCACCCCCTTGCCCTGCTCCGAGGAGGGACAGCGCGATGGATGCACCCGTCCTGCCCTCCTCCACGAGCGCGACCCCCCCGCCCCCCCTGCCCCTCAGCTCCCTCCAGCAACCAGCAGGTTGCTGCAGCTGCAGCAGCCAAGACCGCCTGCCTCCTTCGACGGGGGGCAGCTGTGAGAGTCCCCCCCCCCGTGCGGGTGCAGGGGCTGCTTGTTCTGCACGCCTTTGTCCTCCTTCCCAGTGCAGTCCTGTCCCTGAGCCCTTCGGCCTATGGGGGAGAGGACCCGGCCCCTGAGCCCCCCTCTGAACCCCCCTCTCCCCCCTCCAAAGCACGCCCACGTCGAGCCCGCCCCGCCCGCAGAGGAGGACCCGGAAGAGCTGGCCCTGGCCGAGGCGCTGCACCTCCTGGACGCGGTGATGGAGAAGACGTGGCACCACCTGCAGCAGCTGGAGCGGCGGCGCGGAGGCCGGAGGAGGGGCCGGGCGCGGGGGCCGCGGGAGTAAAGGAAGGGCTGCGCCCTCTCCCCTCGCAAGGCTGGCTGCCCCTGTGGGTCTATTCTGCGTGCAGCAAGGGGGCTGGGTCCCAGCCTCTGCCACTCTCCACTCACGCACGGGCTCGGGGGGGGCAGAGCTTGGGAGGGTGGGGAGCAGCCCACCCCCACCTCAGAAACAAGCTCGCAGCCCAAGGAAGGCCGGCCCCATGGGGCAGTGCAGAAAGGCAAACTCCTCTGGGGCTCCTTGGGGGCATCTTGCTCTTGCCTGCAGGACTGGCTGTGGGCCCCTTCTAGGCAGACGCTGGGGGCAGGCAGGGGCAATGGGATGGGTGGCGACTGGCTGCAGCCGCTCGCTTGGGGCAGAGAGTTCCACAGGCTGCCCCTTCTGGCCCCTGGAGGGAAGGAAAGCCCGTTAGTCCCCTCCCCCACAATCCAAAGCAACGGCTCCGGGGCGGGGGGGGGGTTTATGGGGCTCCTGTCTGACAAACCTGGGACACACACGGAGAGCTCAGCCACTGTGAAGTTGTGAACAGAACTTTATTGCCCCAGGCGGGAGGCTTAACAGGAGCAGGAGGCAGGACTGGCCACCCGCGCACCCCCCCCCCCCCCCCCCCCCCCCCCCGGGGGGGGGGGGGGGGGGGGGGGCTTGGCCCCCTTTGCAAAATGAACACAGACTCCCCCCCCCCGAACAGCAGCGCCCACCAGCCTGGTCTCCCCCCACCGGCCCTCTGCTGGGGCCCCCCGCCTGCCCAGCACTGCCCCCAGCCAGACCTGGCCCACTCCTGGAGCCCCCCAGCAACTGCTGGCCTCGGGCAAGGCGCTGGGGGACCGGCCTCCACTCACAAGGACCCCCCCCTCAGCATTTGGGGCTGGCCCCCCTGGGGGGGGGGCTGTCTACCCCCTCCCTGCCCCCCCCCCAGGCGAGGGGGGGGGCAGTTCCGGCGGTGCTGGCTGGGAGCTCCAGGTGCGAAAGCCACCGGCTGGCTGCCGGGACACAGTCTGCGAGGAGGGGGGGGGCGCTTCGCGGACAGCCATGATGGGGGCTGGGGTGTTGAGTGGGTGGCTGCGGCAGACCTGGGCAAAGGACAGAGAGGGCAGCCGAAGGGGGCAGGAGCTCCTGCACAGGCACAGCCAGTGGCACGGGGAGCCCCCTCCTCTTTTGGAACGGGGGTGGGAGAAGAGAAGGCACCTACTGCTCGGGGGGCGCCCGAGAGCCAGTTGTAAATCCGGAGTCCCGGCGGCAGTGTCGGGTCCGTGTAGTAGAAACTGCTGCACTCCAGGAGAGGCAGGGGGCCTGGAGGGGGGGGGGGGGAGGATGAGGAGACGGGCGCGCTGGAGCGAGAGCCGGCACACGGGCACCCCCCCGCCCCACGTGGCCACAGCTTACCCACACTGGAGCCGGACTCTAACTCTGAGGACGAGACGTGGTGGGCCCCCACGCCGGGCAGACTCGAGGGAGCACGGCTGGCGGCAGCGAAGAAGCTCTGGAAGGAGGGGTGAGAGAGGGTGCGGGAGGGGCCCGAGATGGCCTGCGGGGGGGGGGGAGAGAGTGCAAGTGGCCCATGTGGGACCTGAGCTGGGACAGCGACAGACCCGCCCCACACCCAGCCACAGGCCAATCCACACCCACCCTCTGCTTGGCACAGCCCCCGCCCCCAAGCGCCAAGCCCCTCTCCCTGAGGAGGCCCCCAGCGGCGTCTCAAGGACCCTCCCCCTGTGGCAAAGGGGCCTGGCTTGGAGCATGGGGCACTGTGTGGCATAAAGCAGCCGGCCAGGCAGGCAGGCCCCCCAGCAGACTCCACAGGGCTGGTCCATCAGGCCCCCACCTTGAGCGCAGGCTGCTGGGCCCCCCAGGACTCCCCCTCGGGGTGTGGGAGGCCCGGAGGCCCGCCGTGGCTTCCGCCCCCCCCCCCCCAAGGAAGGATGCCAGCCAAGGACCCATCGTGCCTTCCTGGTACCTGCTCTGTCGGGCACCAGCGCCTCCTGCCAGCAGCTCCGGCCTCACACACCCAGCAAGGGAAGGGGTGGGCCCGGGGTGGGCTCCCGTCCTCCCCCCAGGGGAAAGGCCCCGCCTCACTGCAGCTCCTCACCCCTGCAGGCACAGGAGAGGAAGGCCGAGAAGGTCTCTGAGGGAAGGGAGTGGCTGCCTGGACTGGACGGGCAGGGCCAGGCAGAGCCTCCCAGGGCCCCACAGCTGGGCCCCCTCCCCTCCCCTCCCCTCCCCTCCCCAGCAAGGAGGCACTCCGGCCAGCCCCCCGGGAGGGAGGGACACCTCTGCCCAGCACCCCTGTGGGCCCACCAGGCGAAGGGCTGTTAACGGACAGTCCTCCCACATGATCTCCCCAGCCCAGCCCTGGAGGCGCCCCCCGGGACTGACGCGGAGCCCTGTGCCAGCCTGGCAAGCCCCCCCCCCCGCAGCTCTACCTGCGTCCCCTTGGGCCTGGCGGTCTCCTAGGAAGGGCCGGCACTCCTGTGCCCAGAGGCTCCACTGCATCAGGGGGGGAGGAGCGGGAGGTTTGCACCTGTGGGGAGGGGGGGCAGCAGGCGTCACTCCACCCCTGCGGCCGTGCCCAGGTGGGCCCCCAGCCACAGAAGAGGCTGGACCCCCCCCCCACCAGCCCTTCCCCAGGAGACTCTGGCAGGCGGGCCAGCCCCTCTTCTTCCCAAAGGCGCGAGGCAGCGAAGGGGAGGGGCAGTCCCGGACCAGGGACGCAAGGGGGGAGGCGGCCCTCCCCTGCCGCGGTGGCCGGCCACGGGCCTCTTCCCAGGGGGCTCCTCCGCACGCAGGAGGAGAACCAGCCCCCGGCACAGCTGCGCGGCGGCTGCAGGACCGCCCCACCGAAGCAGCAGCAGCAGCAGCGGCAGCAGCAGCGCCCTGGGGTCTCCCACCCCACGGAAGCGCCTCCGAGCGACCAGCACTGGGGCTGGTTCCAAGAAGAGCCGGCGCTCGCCCTCCAAAGGCACCGCCAGCCTGGCCCTGCTGGAAGGCTCCCCAGAGCGTCTCGCCAGCCCCGAAGCGAGGCCAGACCAGCCGCGCTCTCGAGGGGGGCCAGAAGGCCGGCCCCGGCCCCCTCCTCCTCCCTGCAGGCGAGGCCACCCCTGCCCCGGAGCTGCAAGCGCCCCAGACCGCACTACTCACCCTCCCCGCCACTGCGCCCGGGGCTCATCGCAGCCGGACTCCGCACTGTCGTCCGAGGGCGGCCGCGCGGTGTCCTCCTCCTCCTCCCCCGCCAGGCCCCAGAGCTCCCGCCGAGGGTCCGAGTCTTCCAGCATCTCTGCAAAATGGAAGTGGGGGGGAGAAGCACCCCCTGCCTGTACTGGCCGAGCAGCCGCTTTCCCAGCCAGGCTTTCTACTGCGCCTCCTGGGGAGGGGGGGGGCACAGGCGGGACCCCCACCAAGGCCTCCCGACCCGTCTGTGTTCGGGCCTGCCCCAGGCCCCTTGCGGCTCACAGCCCGACGGAGCCCTTTGATAGGGGTGGTGGTGGGGGTGGTGGAGGGCACGCGGCTAAGGGCAGTCGCCTTCGGATGGGGCGGGACGGCGCTGCGCGGGAGCAGCAAAGGCCCTTTTCGGGTGGCGCAGTCCTGGGGGTCCTACTCAGGCTTCCGTGGGACCTGCTCCCAGGGCCGGCGCCTGCCTAGAGGAGGAGGCCGGGGCGCTCCCACTACCCGGCACGGTTCTTGCGGGGCCTGGCCTGGTCTGGCCCGTGCAAGTTGCACGCGCCCTCGGGAGGCAGCAGCCCCCTGGTTCGCTCGCAGCCACTTCTCGGGCCCGCTGCGTGGCGGGTGGGGCTCCAGGCTGCCCCCGCGCCTGCACCGGGAAGGGGGAACGGAGCGCGGGACCCGGACCCCCCTTGGCCCAGCGTGGACCGCCCGCAGCTCCGCCGGGACCTCTGCAGGGCGCGCGCCACGTGGCGCCTGAGCACGCAGGTGGGCTGTGGGCGAGGACTCCCACGCTCGACCAGGGGGTGGGGGGAGCCCGGCTCTGCTGGGAAAGGGCTAGCGCCGCGCAGCCACCCCCTCTTGCGAAGGCCGGGTCACGGCAGGCACGGAGGGAAGAGGGCTCCGGCCTGGGGGTCTCCCCCTGCCTGGCTGGGTCGCCGGCAGTGGGCGGCAGCTGTTCTTGGGGGTCTCACTGGCCAGGCGCTGGGGAGTGCAGCCCCGCAAGCCCAGCGCCAACCCGGCGGCAAGGGGGTTGGCGGGAAACTTCCGATGCCCCCCGCGCGCGCCTGCGACCCCGGTCGACTCGTCGGAGACAGCCCCGCGTCTTGAACCAGGGCCTGGGCAGTTCCACAGGCTGTGAAGCCGGCAGCAGCATTGGAGCGGCGAACGCGCGTCGTCGGCCACGCGGGGACACTTGTCCAGCGCAGCCAACGCCTCCCTCGGAAATCGCTGCTGGAAGGGCCTGGTAGTAGCTCTGCGCCCCTGCCGGGGGGGAGGCGGTGCTGAAGGCGCGGACCCTCTTCCTCCTCCTGCCCGGAGCTTTGCACGGCGACAGTCTCCCCTCCTCGGGACCGGCTGCTGGTTGCCGCGCGCGGGGTCGCTGGCTCGTTGCACAGCTCGTTGTTGTGACGCGGGAGGGATGGCGCGGGGTGGCGGGGCAGGAGCCCCCAGCAGCGCGATGTGAACGGGGAGGACTGCTGCGCGGGGCCTCAGACCTCGTCCCGCAGGGGACGAGCTTGGGAAGCCTCTTCGAGAAGCAGCAACGCGGTAAAGCGGCGCTCATTTATGGCTCTCACTTGCAAAACGAAGTTGCTCCTGTGATTGCTGTTTGCAACGGGCGGGAAAGGCCATTTTACGCGTGCAAAGTTTGCACGGCCCTTGTGTGGAATGGGCCACATCACGCCAGCGGGAGCCCTGCGGCATCTTTGACAACCGCACTGGAGCCCGTCCGGGACGGGGCCTCGCACCTCACCCACCTGCTGCCGCCACCACCTCCCCGTCCGGACGGGAAGACCCGCGCCGAGCAGCGCGCTTCAGAAAGGCCGCTGGAGGGTGCCGTCGAGCACTCCCCACTGCCTTTGCTCGATTCAGAGTGGGGCGTTGGAGCAGTTCTCAGCAGCGACTGTGCTGGCCCCGGCCGGCGTGCTTTGGGGCTGGAGCCCCCGTTGGCCTGTGCAGGGCCCCAGACCCAAGAAAGGTAATCATTTGGCCCGAGGAGCCCTCCAGAGCCAGGAAGGCTGCGAGCGAGGGTCAGGTTGTGCGCAGCCTTGTTGGGAACACGTTGCAGTCCACGCTCAGCTGCACCAACAGCGCGTGGCCATGGAGCCGCCAAGCCACGGAGGCCACTGGCAGGGAGCAGGGCTGGCACCAGGAGGTGCCCAGTGGCAATATAAAACTATGCATGAAAGGGATACAGTAAATAGAGGGATGTTCTCACAATACCAGAACCAGGGGGCATCCACTGACCTTGAGTGTTGGTTAAAACAGGTAGGAGTTAAAACAGATAGAAGGAAATACATTTTTACCCAGCGGGTAATTAAGCTATGGAACTCCTTGCCACAGGAGATTGGGATTGGACAGATTTCTGGAGGGAATGTCCATCGTGGGCTATAGGCCCATGCTGTGGCCTGCCCCATCTCCTCATTAGGCCTCCCCAGTGGAGCTCTCAGCCAAACATGGCCACAGCCCCCTGGACCATTCACACTGCATGCGCCAGGCCTGCATCCCCGATTCAGCAGTTGGGGGGATGCTACACGCCCCGCTCCATGGAGCCGAGCATTCAGCACACACACACAGGCACCCTGGCGCGGTTCCACACCTTCGTGGAGACGGGCCACCTGCAACACCCTATTTCGAAGGCGGTCCAGGGGCTTCCATCCCACCCCCCAAAAGAGCCCATTCCTCCAGCCCTCCAGGGACCAGAGCAGCATCTTCAATGAAGCACCTCATTAACTGGTTTACACATCAGACTTTTCCCCATTTAATGTAAATTTGTAGAAACAAAATCCATGCAAAAAGAAATGTAGAAAGAACCGATGCAGAAGTGAGGGGCAGGTGGGGGAGGGGCTTAATACACAATGACTCTGCAGGTGTGGCATCTCTGCATCTCCACCCACCCACCCACCCACCCGGGAGGCAAGATGCCCTCACATTAAATAGACTTTATAACGTTTTTCCCCTATGTTACAAGTATGTACAGGAGGAAGGGCAGACAGTGGGGGGCAGGACTGCTCCATGGGGGCTGGGTATGGGGACTCTCACCCCGCACCCTGGACAGCCCCCCACTTGTACATCCCATGCAGCGTCTCAATATTATGTACACTCGTGGAAAGGGAGGGGGGACAAGTCTGCTTGGAGGGGGGTGCATCAAAAGTGCATTGTCAGAGAGGGCAGGCTTCTCCAAGGGCAGGCTTCTTCTAACCCTTTGCATGAGCCCCTGGGGGGAGCAAAGGATCAGGGGCCCCTGTGGGAGATTGCTGGGAGGGGCACTGCCCTCCACTCCCCCCCCCCCCAGCCTGCCCCACAGAGCGCAGGAGCAGCTCCCAGCATTCCGGGCCTCACCGGCTGCCCCTGGGTGCCTGAAGCGGGGGAGGGGAGAAAGGCAGGGGTGGAGACTTGGCACAGATATAAGGCAAAGCGCGCGTGGCAGGGGGGTGCGGAGGGGGGAACTGGGGGTGCCCCACTAGAGCCTCAGCACTTGGGTCGGGGAGGCTCTCAGCCCTCGCACTCCGGCGGGAGTGAGGAGACGCTTCCTTTCTTGGCCAGTCTCTATTGCACAGTCCTTCGGGGGGGCGGGGGGCGCAAGCCTTCGGGGGGTGGCTCCAGCTAGGTGGTCACGCTGCGCTTCTGGGAGGCCTCCGGGGGGGTCTCCTGCCGCTGCTTCAGCTCCTTCATCCTGCACAGGAGGACAGGACTGAGACGATGCCGCCCTGGGAAGGAGGCGCTCCCCGGGGCCCCCGCAGGCCCCCTCCCCAGCAGCCCTACCTGTGCCGGCAGCGGCGCAGGAACCTCATGATCTTCCGAGCCGCCTGGTCCTGCCGCTTGGTGAGGAAGGTGCCCCTGGGGGGAGAGGGCAGTCAGAGGCAGAGCTGGGCACCCTGGGGCCTGGCTCCACTGCCGTGCTGGGGGCCCCCTGGGGGTGGGCCAGCAGCCCCACCCCCAGGCACGCTCAGCAGAGCCCAGCTTCAGTCTGTGCAGCCAGGATAGCCGCAGCCCCCCCCCACTTCCTGCCCTTTTCTCTGCTGCCCCCAGACTGCCAGCCCTCTGGGGCAGAGTCCTGTCCCCTCATTCCTCGCAGGTGTGTCACTGGCGTCAAGGAGACGTGCACAGAGCAAGACGGGCTTTGCAGCGCCCCCCCCCCAGCCTGTGGCCTGCAGCTGGCCAAGGGCAGAGACTCCCTCCAAGAGGCTGGCAGGCCGGGGGGTGGGTGGGCAGGGGCCTGGGCGGCAACAACACTGGTCAAGCCCCTTCCGCCACCCCCCGGATCTCTGGCAGGACTTTGCTCCTGAATGGCCTGAGCCTCAGAACACCCCCCCCCAAGTGGCCCCCTTGCAAGTGAGCAGGAGACGAGGCCTGCGTGTTGGGCCTGACCAGGGACTCTCTCGTCCAGCAGTGGCCCACGGAGGCTGACCAGCGGCCTTGCCCCCGAGGCAGGAGGCCGTGCCACCCCCAGGGGAACCTGGGCTTGCTGCCCTGCCCCATTCCCAGCGAGGAGAACGTGGGAACCTCAGGCACAGCGAGGGGGGGTTGCCACCGCCCTGCCCGCACTGAGCTGGACGTCCTTGAGAGGGCCACTTCTCGCCGCCTCCCCCACCGCCAGAGAGGCCGGGGCTGGGCGCAGTGCCAACCCAGACAGCATCGGAGCCCCTGGATCAGAACGACCCGACCCCTCTCCCCTGGGACGGACCAGCAGCTGGGCGGCATGGCCTGGGGGGGGCATCGTGCCATGGCTGCCCAGCGAGGAGGGCTGGCGCAAGAGGCTCTGGCCGCGTCCCCTGCAGTGCCCCTGTGCTGTGTCTCGGGGGGGAAGCCCCCCCCCGGCAGGAACCAGCCTCCCCACCCGCTGGCTGACTGACTGACAGGGTGGTGCCGGCTCCCCCCCCCGACCCTCCCCCCGCCAGGCCCCGGAACGCACTTCAGCTTCTGCTGCATGGCGGCCGAGGTGCGGTGGCCCTGCTTGAGCCGCTCGTACTCCTTGTAGCTGCGGTAGTACTGCTGGATCAGGACCGCCGCCCTCCGGCTCTGCTGGAACCGCTTCTGCTCGTAGTAGCTGCGGAACTTGCTCTGGATCAGGATGGCTGCCTGCGTCATCTTCTTGTAGAGGGCGTACTGTGGGGGGGGGGACGGAGGGAGAGGCGGTGAGGGGTCGCCCCAGAAGCCCCCCCCTCGCTCACAGGCATGGGGATGGCCAGAGGCAGCCCCGGAGGGGGCTGCAGGAGACCCCAAACACAGCAGGCTCCTTGATGCACCGGGGGGGGGGCTGCCTCCCCCCCCCCCCACTGTTGCTGAACCAGAGCTCCCCACACCTGCCTGCGCACTTTCAGCCAAAGCCACAACCATCGACAGCTCAGCCGTGGGAACCGCCCCAACGCCCCCCCTCTTGTCTCACCCCCTCACAGGGTCAGCAAATGTTAATGTAGGGAGGGAGCAGGGCCTCATCCAGCCCACCCCCTGCGCAGTGCAGTCCACACACAACCCACGCAAGGGTCCTGCCCAGTTCAGCAGAGGCACAACCTCCACACACACAGTGGAGCCAGGTACCACCACCACCACCCCCCTCCAGCCCACAAGCAGGGCAGGAAGGCAGGAGCCTTGCCCAGCTGTCTGTCCGTCCCGTGGCACGCCCTGGCACTGTGCCTGTCAGCTTTAATTCTCTTCTAAAACCATCTAAACCAGTGGCCAACACATCTTGTGGCAGTGAGTTCCACTGTGAAGGAGAGCTTCCTTTAATCTGAACTGGTTGTGGGCTGTGGCAGAACCCACAAATAGGTGTGTACGACGCAGCTAATCAGACAGCCTCCGTTTCTAACACTGGGGGCAAAATGGAAAGCTGAGCCCTGAGCTCCCAGCACTCCAGAGCCCAGCCCGAGTGCTTCCACAGCCACTTCCCCGCGGGGGTGCATGCACGCACGCTCCCACCCACCCACACACACGCCCCCCTTTTACCTTCAGCGCAATCCAGGTCAGCTTGCAAAGAGAGAGAGGAGGGTTAGTGCACTGCGCGTGTGAGAGCGCGAGGGGCACCAGAGACGTCTCCTGTGGGCAGCGCACGTGAGCCGGGGCACGGACCCTCCCCCTCCGCCCCCCCGCACCGTCTTCGTGGCCGTACCTGCTTGTACTTGCGGTAGCACCTCTGGATGACCGCGGCTGCCATCTCCTGCTGCTCCTTCAGCCGGCGGCCCTGAGAGACCAGAGGGCAAGCCTCAGACCTGCCCCAGTGGCACGCCCCAGTGCTCCCCCCCCAGCTTGGTGAGGGGGTGCCCAGAGCTTGTCCCACTCGCGGCAGAACTCCCCCCGCCCCGCCCCCAGCAGTGCTGCCCGTGTTCTCCTGGGCACAGCTCACGGTGCCAGTCTGTCCTGAACCCCACAAAGTCCCTCTGAGCAGACAGGGAGGGATGCTTTGTGGGTCCCAGGCAGAGGCCGGCTGGCGAAGGAGAGCCCCGCCCACACCTTGTACTTGCGGAAGGCGGCCTGGATGATCTTGGCCGCCTCGTAGAGCTCGCGCTGCTCGTGGTCCGAGAGGGTCAGCAGGGCAAACTCGCTCTCCATCTTCCCGTTGGCAGAGGCGTTGAGGAACTCCGCCCAGCTGGCTGCCGTGGGGGGCGGGGGCAGGCGCTCCAGCGGCGGCAGCTCCCCCAGCGGGGCGTGCAGGGGGCCGAGGCCCACGGGAGAGGACGGCGCCAGGGGCCTGCAAGAGGGGCGCCAGAGTGAGCCGCTCTCCTGGCTGGGCCGAGCCGGCCACCGCCCAGGGAGAGCCCCGCCCACGCGCCCGCACCTGCGCTGGGAGGAGCCGGGCAGCTGGTCCACGTTCTCCAGGTAGCTCGCCAGCCAGGACATCGTCTCGCTCAGGCCCAGGTTCCCCGGGCGCTCCCGGAGCGGGGCCTCGCTCGGGCTGAAGTCCTCCTGCTTGATGCGGTCGGGGGTCGCCTCGATGATCTGCTTGGCCAGCGTGACCATGTCCACCTGCAGGGGGCAACGGAGGAGCTGGACCCCTGAGCAGCACCTGCAACACCCCACCCCCCGGAAAGCCCCCCCCGGCAGCCTTTCGGAGCAGAGACCAGGCCGCACGGCAGCCACGTTCTCTTCATCCAAGCCAACGAATCACGAAGAAGGGCTTGCAGGCAGGGAGGCGCTAGGGATGGGGAGGGGTTTGTGGGGGTCAGGAGAGAGTGCCGCCCCCCAAGGCTCCTGGCAGCGTGGGGCTGTACCACAGCAGTTCCGGCTCAGGGCTGGATGCTGGGTGCGTGAGCTTGCCCCTCTGAACACGGGCGGGGGACATCTGGGCAGACTCCTTGCTCCCCCCCCCCATGGCCTCCGGACCCTCACCTGCAGGACGTCCGGAGCGGGCAGGCAGCCCTCGTTCTCCGCATTCTCCCCGTAGCCAAGCAGCTCCGGCTCCAGGCCCGGCTCGCGACCTCCAAGGGGGCCTGTGCCCCCGTCCCCCTCGCAGTCCATGAAGAAGGAGGGGGCCCGGGGCAGGCTGTGGGGGCTGGCGGTGCCCTGCAGGAACCAGCTGGCCGCGGTGCCAGGGGCTGGGGCCTGGCAGGTGTCCATGGCCCCCTCGGTGTCCGGGCTGTAGGCGGGCGACTCCCGCAAGGCCGACCCGCTGGAGTAGGCCGAGGTGAGGGAGGCGGAGCCCTCCGAGAGCTCAGAGGGGGACGAGACGCCGCTTGCGGTGCTCAGCCCTGGAGGGGGGAGAGGCGGGTGAGGAGGGCCCCGTGGCCGCCTGAGGACTGCGGAGGGAGCGGCCGCCTCCCCCCCCCCGCCCCAAAGGGGTCCCTCAATCCACTCGGGAGCAGTGTGGACCTGCTGCTGACCACCGGCTGGCCGGGCCAAGCACCCCCGGAGCCCGCAGCTCACCGGCACAGCCCTGGAGGAGGTCCCTGCGGGCGGTACCTGTGTCCGGACTGGCGGAGAGCGGGGAGGGGATGCGCAGCGCTTCCGTGGGGCGCTGCCGGCCGGCGCAGGGCTTGCTGGCAGCACCGTCCGCGGCGGGGTCCGAGCCCGGGAGTTCGGGGGGGCGCCTCGTCCTGGGCCTGCAGCTCCTCCAGGCAGGTGGCCAGCCGGACGTGGCCCCGGGAGCGGGCCACGGCGAGCGGCAGGCGGCCCAGGGAGTCGGGGATGGCCAGGGCATGGCTGTTCCAGCGGTAGAGGAGCCGGGCCGCCTCCACGTGGCCGAGGGCACAGGCCCACATCTGGAGGGCCGGGGAGGGAGGGGGTGAGCACAACGCGGAAGTGCCCGCAGCACCAGGGAGACCCCAGAGCGGCACCCCACCAGCAGGTCTCCCCCTGCACAGGAACCCGTCCCACGGAGGGAGGGGGGAGGCAGAGTCCTGGACCCAGAATGCCAGGGCCCTTCCCTGGAGGCAGGGCGAGGCCTCCTGCCCTCCGGCCCCCACCCCAAAGCAGTGCCCCCCAAGCGCTCCTCCGCCACGCCCCAAGGGAGGCAGGGGGGCTGCAGGAGCCGCGGGGGGGGGGCTCTTCCGGCACACGCCCGTGTGTCGCCCCACCCCAGAAGCAGCTGCGGCTCCCGCTGCCCAGCCCCCCACGCCCACTCACCAGGGGGGTGCAGGAGAAGTGGTCCACGTTGAGGGGGTCCACCTCCTGCTCCAGGTCCAGGCTCTGGGCGTTGAGGCTCCTGGAGGGGGGGGGGGGAGATCGGCCTCAGCCCCGGGGCCGGAAGGTCTGCCTGTGGGGCTGCCCCGGCAGGCTGCACGGAGGGCCCTCCGCAGTGGGGAGAAGCGGCTGAGGCCGACGGGCAGGACTCCCTGCAGCCGGAGGCCGCGAGGGCCGACCCCAGCAGGCCAACGTTCCCCCGAGTCCAGGGGGCCCTGCTCCCAGGGAAGTGTGCCCAGGGGAGCAGCAGGCAATCTGGAGGAGGGGAGCCATGGCGGAGGCCGGCCCACCCCCAGCCCCCAGCCACGCTGAGAGCCCTGCCGGTGCCCAGCCAGGCCTCCCCAGAGTGGCTCCTATGCCGGCTCTCTCCTGGGGCCCGAGGGGGGCTCCACCGGGTGTGGTCACAACAGCTGCCAAAGCAAACGAGGGGAAGGGGGCCCCCAGGCGGAGACCGAAGCGGACGGGGGGGGGTGCCTACCTGCGTCCCGGCAGCTCTCCCAACGCTCCTGATTGCAGCCATTGGCCAAGCGGGCCGGGCTAGTGCCCCCCTCCGTGCCCAGGCTCTGCAGCAGTGGCACCCTGGGCCTGGGCCGTCCTGTCCGTCCAGGCAGGAGACGTCCCCAGCCGTACCTGGGGTCTCCCAAGCAGAGAGAGCCCGAGATCCCATTCCCGGACCGACCCTGAGCCCTGCCCCCCCCCAAACCCAGCACTGGCCAGGCAATGGGGGGAGGTGAGTAACTGCACAGTCCCAGCGGCACTGCGAGCCGGGCAACTCACCGCCACTTGATGAGAGTCTCAATCAGGCGGGAGTAGCCCTGCGCGGCGGCCAGGTGGAGCAGCGTCATCCCCCGGAAGCTGACGTGGTGCACGAGCGTCTCCGAGCGGAGCCAGCAGGGCTGGGACATCATCTTCTCGCACAGGGCCACGATGCGGTCCTCAAAGGAGGCGGAGGCGGCCTGGGGGAGGCAGGGGAGAAGGGCGCCTCAGGCAGGAGGAGCAGGCTGGGGGGGGGCACAACGCCCAGCACCCCATTTCCCCCAGTGGACCCCCAGCCCCCCAGCGCTCACGGGCAGGAGACCAAGGGAGACCCCCACTCACACACTGCTGCTCTGCACAGCCTCTGTCTGGCCGGGGGGGGGCAGCAATCCAGGCCAGAGGAAGAGCAGGCGCTCCCCTTCTCAAGAGCCCCCCACCCACCCAAGGCACTCAAGCGGCTCCTCTGAAGCTCTCGGACAGATCAACAACGGAATGCCAAAGGAAGCAGCTGGCCCAGCGCTGAGTTGCGGCCCCCCGCCCTCCCCCCCGCACTGCCCCAGCCTGCCCGCACAGTTGTGGGGAGCTGCCAGCTGCCCCCCTTCCTGTGTCTGGACTGGCAGAGAGCAGGGAGGGGAGGTGTGCCCTGGGCAGCCTGAGGGGGGGGGCAGGTTGGCCCCGTCTGCCAGCCCACACCGGGAGCTGCATCAAGGCCCTTCCAGGCTCTGTCCGGGGCAGCCAACAGAGCAAGGCCACGCCCAGCGCCCGGAAGGGCCGGCCTTGCCCCCTGGCTCCTGCTCGGGGCGCTGGGCTGTGGGCAGCCCTGAAGCCCAGCCTGCTCCGCGGCTGACCAGACCGTCGGCCCAGGCAAGGTCTCCAAGCCTGTCCTGAAGGGGGGCCGGCCGAGTCTGCCGGAGTCCCAGGGGGGTCCCTGCTAGGGGACGCTGCACAGCCACTCCGCCACCAGGGAGGGGCCGCCCAGCAGAGCCCCGCAGTCCCGGAGCAGAACGGCCAGGGAGGTGGTGCTCGGGGGGGGGGGCTTCCCAGGGCCCCGGTCGGCTGCCTTGCGAACAGTCACGGGGGCTTCCGCAGGGAGTCCAACCGCTTTGCCGCTGCTCTGTTAAGCAGGGGCCTGATTGATAACGCAAGTAGCCACAGTGGAAGTCCTGCTGCCGGGCGAAGGTGGGCCGTCCAGCAACCCAGGCGTGATGGACCCCGAGAGCGGCAGCAGAGCCACAGCTTGGCGGCTGGCAGAGGCCCTCGCGGGGCAGGTGGGGGGCGGCCCTGGCCGTTGCTCGGTCCCAGGAGGCCCCGAGGCCCCGCTCAGGCCGCCTCCAGCCGGTCTCAGTGGAAAGAATTCCGGCCGCCCTGGCCGGCGAGCGGGGGAAGGTGCCTGCCCCCCATCCCTCGCTGATGCCTGGGCCTTATCTTCCCCACCGCCAGCCCCAAGAATAGCCAGGCGGGTCGCACAGGTGCCAGTCCCAGAGTAACCCGAGAGCCGACGCCAGGAAGGGGCTAAATATACCCGCCGGCCGGGCAGGCAACAAAGACAGAGGGCCCTGGGCGGGGGGGGGGGGCGAGCACAGGCCTCCCCCCCACCACGGTCAGGGGGCCCCAGTGTGCACGCAGGCCAGCTCCTCGCCCGCATCCCTTGCCCAGCCGCCCAGCGCATCCTCGGCTCCGAGCCGGGCTCTCTGGGGCGCCTTTCCCAGCCGCCCTCCCCAAACATGCTGCCTCTCCAGCCCCACCGGGCGTCTCGTGCGCCCCAGTCCTTCCCGGGGGGGGGCTTCGTCCCCGCAGTCCTCGGCCCACTGCAGCACCCCCGGCCCGTTCGCCATGTGCACGAGGAGCTGCTGCTGCTGCCCTGGCCTGGGGAGAGGCACCCCCCCTCCGAGGCTGGGCAGGCGGAGAGGCCGGGACTGGAGCCCGCAGGCCCCTCCGGAACTCCGTGGAGCCACCACTCGCGGGTCAAGCCTGTCGCTTGCTGCAGACAGAGAGAGACACACCCGGCCCCCTCCCGAGGCATCTCAACACCGCCCCACCCCCGCCCGGGCCAGGGGCGGGTGCAGGCAGTGGCCTCCCTGCAAGGCTGGCCTTGGGCCGGGCTCCACATCCTGGAAGAAGCGGGGCTGCTGCGTCTGAGCCACGGGGGGCTCTAATGGCCCCCCCCCCCCTCCCCCCCCCCCCCCCCCCCACCCCCTACGGAGGATGCTTCCTCAGCTGCCGGGGGGGGACGGGTGGGGGGGGTGGACCATGCCCCCCCACCCCAGAGCCCAGAGGTGGGGAGGCTGCCCCGGGCCACGATGCCAGGAGGCAGGGACACGGCCCACTTGGAGGGCAGGAGCAGCCGGGGACTCGGGGACGGGTCTCGCACCAGCCCAGCCTGACGGGGCCAGGGCTGGGCCGCTCCGTCAAGCCAGGAGCACAGAGAACCTAAGAACATAAGAAGAGCCCCTTTGCTGGATCAGGCCAAAGGCCCACCTAGTCCAGCTTCCTGTATCTCACAGCGGCCCACCAGGTGCCCCAGGGAGGCAGGAGACAACAAGATGCTTGCATCCTGTGGCCACACCCTTGCACGTGGCACTCTGAAGTAGCCTACTACTAATGTAAGAAGGTTGCATCACCCATCATTGCCTATAGCCCACGATGGACTTTTCTTCCAGAAATCCGTCCAATCCCCTCTTAAAGGCATCCAGACCAGATGCCATCACCACCTCCTGTGGCAAAGAGTTCCACAGATGAACTACCCGCTGGGTAAAAAAGTACTTCCTTTTATCTGTCTTAACTCTCCCAACCGTGGCAGAGCCGGCTCCAGGGGCAGAGCCGGCTCCACTAAAAGGTGGGGGCAGCACCAGCAGTGCATGCCTGCTGCACCCCAGGCAGGACACGCCAGCCACGCGGGTCCCCGGGAAGTCAGCGCCCAGCTGGGGAACACCCGCGTCTGCTCAGGGCAGGGGCCGCGTCCTGCCCCATCCCGGCCGGACCTGCCGTCAGCACCCGACGCCCCAGCCACGAGGCCCCCCTCTCCCCGCAGCGTCTCACCTGGCTGGGCGGCTTCTCCTCCCGCTGCTGGGCCGCTGCCGCTACCGCCGCTACCGCCGCTGCCGCCGTCGCCTCGGCCACCCGCCTCTCCATCTGCTCCAGGCGCTCCAGGATGGACATCCGGAACTGGTTGTCTGGAAGAGGGGGGGACAGGGAGAGGTGGCGGGCGGGAGGGAGGCCGGACGCCCCCTCTGGCCCACCTCTGGCCCGCACGGCGGGGGGTGGGGGTGGCAGGAGTGCAGGGAAGCATCTTGGGCTAATCCTGCCTCAAGGCTGATTAGCCGGCTGGCCTCCTTTCCCCACGCTGGAAGCGCAGCCCTAATCCCGAGGGAGGCGACAGGAGACACGTCTGTGCAGGCAGCCCTGGGCCAGCTCGGCCCCCAGAAGGACGGGGGGCTTGGGGGGCCTGGCCCAGAGCGTCCCAACACAGCTCCTCCCCCCCAAAAGCACACCCTGTGACACTCCAACAGCCCCCGGCAAGAGGACGATGAGCTGCTCCCCTGGCCCGAGACTGCACCCCCTCACCCCAAAAGGCAGAGCGTGCCTGTGCCACCCCCCCCAGTCGGCAGCAGTGCCCTCGTGCTGCAGGGCCTCCTCCCGCACTGCCAAGCCCACTCCCAGCACCCTGGCCATGCACACCTGCCGTCCCCCCAGCCCAGCCACCCAGCGGAGCCCCGTGGACACCCAGCCAGGTCTGCGGAGCAGCCAGCCAGCCTGCCAGGCCCCCCCCTCGCTCGGTCCCACTGGCCCCAAGGGACAGGGTGCCACAGGTGCCTCTGCCCCGCTTGCGATGGGGGCACAGCTGCAGAGGAACGAGGGGCCACTTCAGGCAGGCCCTGCAGTCACCACTCTGGAGAAGTGGGGTGTGTGTGTGTGTGTGCTCTCCCTTGCCACAGGGCCAGCGGGCTCCTTCCCCCCCCCCCCCGGAAGACCCAGCCTACTTGCCAGCCTACTTGCCCAAGCCGGCTCCAGCACGCAGGCCGCCAGCCCCGGCACCAACCTCCCGGCACTTGCCTGCAGCCAGCTGCGACTGCTCAAGCGACACTCACCGGGCCCTGCACCGGTCTAACTCTGCACTGGTCTGACTCTGCTCCCCACTTGTAAGCCGCCTCGAGGGCACCGAAGGCTGAACGGCGGCAGAGACGTTTCCACGGAGCACTCGGCCCCCGCCGTGCCCCACCAGGAACCTCCTCGCCACCTCCAGCCCCCCCCAGCTCTACCTGCAGCGCTGCCCGCAATGCGCCCGGCACACCGCCCGCCTGCCTGCCTGCCTGCCTGCCCCCCCCAAGCCCTGGTACCTTCTTTGTCCATTGCCGGGGAACTGAGGGGCTGCCCCCGGCCCACACACCCAGCGCTCCGCTCCAGCACTCCCGGCGGGACTCAGAAGCCTCTGCCAGAGCCGCTGAGAGCTCTCAGGTTAGCCCCGCCCCCCAGGCACGAGGAGGAGGAGGAGGAGGAGGAGGAGGAGGGGGGCCAGGCCGGGGCACTCCAACCCTCCCTGGCATGCGGCGTCAGGGGTGGGGCTGCCGGCCCCGGCCTCTGTGTATCTGGCAGGAGGCGGGGGGGGGCACGCCAGGCTTCTTGTCCCTGCGACTCCCCAGCTCCAAGGGAGACGGTGGCAGCAGCCCTCCCGAGTGCAGCCGACTCCGCCAGCCGTCCCCAAAATAGCCACAAGTGTGCGGAAGACACGCTGCAATCCCTTAATGAGATCTGAGGCAGTTGCGCGCACACAGACTGTGCACGGGGGGTGGGGGGTGGGCAGGCACACTTGCAAGTTAACTCTTCCCTTCAAGCGAGGGGGGGGCAGGACAAAACCTGGCCAGGCCTCACCCCCATGGACCAGCTGCAGCTCTCGGGGGCAAGCAGCCCCCCCCCATGAAAGGCCCCCGGCCAGGCTCCCCCTGCCTCCACTGGGGCTGCCCCACAAAGCGGGGCTTCCAGCAGGGCCACGAGGAGTCTTGTGGCTACTCCGAGTGCAGGAGCAGAAGGCTGGACTAGACAGCCTCAAGGGTCCCCCCCTCTGCTTACCACCCCCCCAGAGGACAACTGCAGAACAGCACCCAGGCCTGCCCCTCTCATCCATGCGAGCGCACTGCGGCCAGCCTCGCCCCCCCCGGGCTCGCTCTGCTCCCCCCCCCAGGCCACTTCACACTCACAGCAGCCGACTCTGTCCCCTTGGCCTAGCACTGTGGGTGGGTCCGTGGCCCCAAAATGCTGGCTCAGATCTGGGGCAGGGGGTCTGCTGGGGCTAAGGAGGCATCACAGTCCAAGCGAGCCTCCATGTCCAGGAGCAGATGACCCTGATCCCCAGCTGCTGGGGGGGGGCAGGCGGTGGGGGCGGTGGGGGCCTTGCCTCGGGGGCACCTAGCTGGCCACTGGGGAAGAGGCAGGAAGCTGGAATAGAGGAGCCCCCTTGGGTCTCGCCCAGCAGGGCTCTCCTGACTTTGGACCTGGAAGCCCTGGGTTCAAATCCTGCCTGGGGCATGGACTCACCCAGATGGCACCGCCCACCAGGGCTCACCTTGGGGAAAACAGCTGCCCAAACTGCTGCCGACAGCAGCATCGAGAGGCAGCCTGCAGAGGAGCATCTCTGGGGCAGAGTCTGCTCCCTGCTGCAACAGGTGAGACAAACACCCCGGTGAGTGCTGGGTGGGGCTGCCCCCTTTCCCGTTCAGGCACCCACTTGGCAGAAGGCAAGACTGCAGTCGCCGCTGGTGGGAAAGGCGGTGCTGGCGGGTGGAAAGCAGCCAGCTGGGATCCTCATGGGCACAAGGGGGATGGGGCGGAGGAGAGCCCCCGAGACTGGCAGGGGGCCTCCTGGGAGAGACGCGGTCACCAAGAGGTTAAACCTGGGGAAGCCAAGGCACCTGGGCAGGAGGCGACCCCCCCCCCCGGCCCTGGGGTCTGCTTGGAGGGAGTGGGCCTGGGGCCTCCGGGGGTTATTCTTGGCCTGCTGGCCCGTCATGGAAAGTCCTGCCGCTGCCCGCCAGTTTCCACTGCCCACGCGCCAGCCTGCCAGGAATATCGCGCGCTCGAAAGGCGACACCCGCCTGGAACCGGCCCCAGGCGAGACTCGGCTGCTGCTGCTGCTGCGAGGCTCTTGCCACAAATCCGGGGGTGGGGGGCGGCTCGGGCTCAGCCCCCGCCCCCCAGCCCCTGCTCAGCTGAGAACGGGGCTTGGCCCTTTGCCAGGCAGGCAGCTCTGCCCGAGTCCACACACTGCAGCACAGAGAGCTGGCGGGGGGAGGGATACCATGGTGATGCAGGGGTGTGCCAGGACTCCTGGGTCCCGCCCCCGGCTGCAGTCAGGCAGCCCAGCTTCTGAACTCAGAACATCCCCGGAGAGCGGCCAGGACTCGCCCCCCCTGGTCCGGAGCAGACCCTGTGGCTGTATCTGCCCACGGAAAACCGTCCCTGTCCAAAGGACCTCGCTCTGCGGGTGTTCATTGAGGGTGTGCTGGGCAAGGGCAAGGCCTGCCGCAGGGCCCGTTTTGAAGTCCCGAGTGGCTCTTCTCCAAGCGCGAGTCCCGGGAGCTCCCCCTCCCCCCCCCACACAGGCCCAAGCAAACTGCCTGCACATGCCCCTCCGCTGCATCGCTGCCAGCAGCCCACGCCAAGCCGGCTGCCAAGGAAAGCCCGGGGGGGGCATCTCTAAGAGCGCCATCCGCACCTGGAGTGAGGTGTGCCGGCACAGTGAGGCCAGTGACGTTCGGCCGGCACTTTACGGGACACCATAAAGCCCGTTTGGACCACTCCTGGAGTCGGAGAGGCAGCACAGAGACGGGCGCCCTCCTCCCTGACTACGGGAGTGGTCCAAACGGCTTGACGGTGGCCCTGGTGCGGGCCAAACTTTGCTGGCCTGACTGTGCCGCCCAACTCCACGTTAGGATTGAGCCCTAAGTCATATCCAGCAACTTTACTGAATTTGTTTGCTCATCAAGTGCTTTACTCCGGGACAAAGATTTTTGGCTGTTGGAAAATTTGGAAGTTTCTCCATTAAATGTTTTGCAGAACCCCCCGCACTGGGGGCTGCAGCTCCCCCACAGCCCCTGAGCGCAGGGGCCCCCTGCAGCTGCCCGACTCCACTGCAGGGGGCTTGCGGGCAGCCTGGAGCCCCTCCGCAGACCACCCTTCCAGGACAACCAGCCCTGCGCCCACCACATCAGCCCAGCGCCCACTCACCATCCAGGGAGAGCCAATCCAGCTGGGTGCTGGGCAGCGTCATGAAGTTCCGGGACCGGTACTCAAACAGGACCGAGGTGGAGACCAGGCGCGAGTCGCGGACCACCTGCAAGGGCACCAGGCCGGCCTCGTGGGCTGTCGGCAGGGAGGAGGTCAGAGAGAGAAGCGGGTGAGGCAGCAGCCCAACTCGCCCCAGGGGAACGGGGGCTGGGTGCCCTCCCCTCCCCCCCAGGCCCGTACCTGGGCAGTAGCAGCGCAGCACCCCGGGCTGGATGAGCGAGGCCGGGACGGAGACTTGGTCGAAGAGGCAGCTGTAGGGCTCGGCCTCCCGCGTCCAGGGCCCCGTGATGAGCACCTTCACCCCGCCCTGTTCCCCCCACATGAGAGAGGAAGGCTGGGGTGAGGGGGGGGGGAGCCCGAGGCGCTGGGAGCAGCCTGCAGCCCCACCAGCGGGACACCTTCACCTGGCCTGCACCCCCCGAGCCCCCTCTGAGCTGACCCACAAGGCCGGAGGATCTGGGGGACACACACACGCCTTCCCACCCCCAACTGGGCACCCATCCCGATCCCCAGCTCCCCCCCCGGGAATCCGACCCCCAGCCCCAGGGACCCCCGCGCTGCCCCCCAGCCCCAGGAACCCCACCCACCTCTGGGTATGACCACTCGGGCGAGAAGTCCGTGATGGACGCCAGTGGCTGGGGGGGTCCCCCGGGAGGGCCTTCCGCAGCCTGGCCAGGCTCGGTCAGGGGCTCCGGCAGGGGGCTCTCGGAGCTGGGGCTGCCCTCCTCAGTGCCGCGGGGGCTGCTGGCCCCGCCGTCGTCCGTCATCAGCTCGCTGATCAAGTCCGGGAAGTGGCTGTCGAAGGAGAGCCCGAAGGAGCCACCCCCCGTGGCAGCCGCTGCCGCGCTCTGGATGATGGAGTAGAGCTCCTCCTGCAGCTCCGGAGCCCCCATCTCCGCCGCCACGCCTGCAGCCGGCCCGCTGCCCCTGCCGGTCGCCCCCTCCTCGGCCTGCGAGCTCCCCTCCCCTCCCGCCGTCTCCATGGGGGTCTCGGGGTTGCTCTTCGCGGCGGCGCCCCTGGCGGCAGGGGGCGGGAGTGGGCCGGGGGGCTGCCCGGCCCTGTCATCCTGGATGAAGAAGCGGTTGCCGGGCGGGTACAAGGAGTAGGCGGGCAGGGGGGGCGCACTCTCCGGAGGCTCCGGCTTGGCCTGCAGCCCCACCCCGCCACCATAGGTCTGGCCCTGCTTGGGGCTGTTCAGGAAGCAGTCAGGGTCAAAGGTCGCCGTGGCGCCCACGTCGCTCGTCTCCATGGCGGCATCCAGGTTCTGGGAGAGGACCAGGCCCGGGCCGGGGCCCGGCAGCAGGGCCAGGCCGAGGGGGGCGGCGGGCGGCCCCGCGGCCTCCCCAGACACCAGGTGCTGGCTGGGCGTGAGCGCCAAGGGCTTCTCGGGGCTGCGCAGGCCGGTCATGACCAGGATGGCGCTGCCCGGGAGGCCCACCGAGAGCGTGACCGCAGGGAGCTCCGGCTTGGGGAGGGGCTTGCGCGGGGCCAGGCTGGGCGAGGGCCGCGTGGCGTTGGGGGAGGCCTCGGCCAGGCCAGGGGAGGCCGCCTTGGCCAGCCTCGGCTCCTTGCTGTCCGGGCCCGCGGCCTTAGCTGGGTCCGGCTCCGCCTTTGCCTCCGGGCCTCCGGAGATGTTCTGCACCTCGGTCAGCGCGGGGTAGGGGCAGGGGCGCACCTCCACCTTGGGCGAGATGATCCGGTGCTTCGTGCTGCCGCACTTGTGGGGAACGTGGCTGGGCGTCCCTGGGTGGGGCAGTGGAGGGCGGGAGAGAGGGAGTGTGAGAGCACCGCCAGCGGGGAACGGCCTCCGTCCCCTACCCCCCCGGCCCCCCCCAGAATACTCAGAGGGCCCCAGGAGACTCCAAGGAGATGCCAAGGCAGTGGGAGGCAGGATGCCCTGCAGAGCCCTCCAGGAGGGCGGGGAGGCTGGGAAGACCCCCAGACCCACTGGCCAGTCTCTCCTCCTCCTCCTCCACACGTCTGCCAACCCCCCTTGGAAGGCGCCCTGGCCAGTGGCCGTCACACCCCGTGGCAGCACGTTTGACGCAGTACGCGAAGGAGCGCCTTTTCCCTCCCTGAGTCGACCCCCCGAGTGGCCCTGAGTGAGCCTCAAGGAGGGCGAGGAGCAGGCAGAGGCCTCTGCAGAGCGTGGGGGGGGCAGCAGGGCCCACTCACCATCCGCTCGCAGGGAGCCATCCTGGTCCTGCCACAGTAATTCCAAGTTTCACCACTGGAGGGCAGCCGCCTCCCTGCCACAATTCGGGAAACTGGGAAATGGGGGGGGGGGAGGCAGGCAGGCAGGCAGGCACTGCCTGGGCTGGACAGAAGAGCACAGGGCAAGGGAACTGCTGCAGGATCAGGCCAAGGCCAAACCCAGCTTCTTCTGCCCCCACCTTGCTGCAAAATGCCCCACGAGGCCACAGAAGCCCCTCCTCAGCTGCTGCCCCCCACTGGCAGGTGCTGCTCAGGGCCAGGCACTCTCTGAAGGGGGGGGCTCGACAGCGGCCAGTCCAGTCAGTGGGCGAAGGCCAGCAGCACCCCTCCCCCACGCCTTCCACAGGGACTAGTGGGGGGAGGGCTCTGGCCCTCAGGTGTGCGCGAGACACCCTGGCCAGGCTTCGGTCACGCAGACGCCCATCAACTGCTGACGTGCGAACACCTTCAGGAGGCGGGGAGGGGGCTTCACGACCGGCGGCCCCCCTGACCCAGCAGCCGCTCCACGTCCAGCTGCAGGGGAGCCGTGGCGGAGGAGGAGGTGACCGGCAGTCCCTGCTTGCAAACAGCCGCACTGGGCGAGGGGGGGGCGCACCAGCTGAGCCACTTGGGCTCTTCTCGCCCGCACAGGTGTGGGAGGGAGGAAGTGGCTCAGCCCCGCTTGCCGGCCACTCAGCCCACGCGCACTGGTGTGCCCAAGCACTGCCGGGCATTTTGCTGAGCCGGCTGAAGCGTGCAGCAGGGGGCAGGTTCGCCCAGCAGCCCCCCCCCCCCATGACTTCCAGGGGGTCTGTGCAGCAGGGCTGACTTTTTGAAAGGCACTTGAGACCACAGAGGAGAGGGCAGGAAAGCCCCCCCCCTGATAAAATTCTGCCTAAGATATCACAGCACAGAGGTGCTCCCCTTACAAGTCCAAGCCTCAGGTGCTGCACAGGTGCCTGTCAGTATTGGGGGGGGGGGCACGTTCCTGGCCAGGACAGGAAGCTGGAAGTGAACTTCATGCTTAGTCCCCCTTCTAGGCTGCAGGCTGCCTGCTTTCTCCCCTGGCTGCAAGCTTCCTGCTTCTGGGGGTTGTTCAAGCAAGATACCTGGGGGAATGTGACCCACACAAAGCAGGACGAGGGGGCGAGGGGGGGGGAAAGCAGATCCTGGGAGATGCCTGCAGTCCGAGAGCCAAACTGGCCGGCACCAGCTTCCGAAGGGGCCTGCAGATGCACGTGTGCGGGGCCAGGGACTGGACAGCCGGCCCTCTGGGGCTCCTGTCAGTGGGGCAGGACGGCCACGGTGGCCCCGAAGCGCGCAGGGGACTGACCGAGGCCGCTGCTGCAGAGGCAGGCGTGGGTCCGGGGCGGGGGCTTGGCCTGGTGACTCTCCAGGATCTGCTGCACCAGCTGCTCGATGGAGAACTCGGCCATGCCGCTCCCGTTGCTGCAGGTCCACTTGATGCCGTGAACTGTGGGGGGAGAGAGGAGCAGGGGCCACGTCCACACCGCCCAGGCGGCAGCCTCGGCCCCGGCCCCCAGCGGAGCCTGGCGCCCCAGGAAGGAGCCTCTCCGGGACCCCGCAGCACCTGCAGAAGGACAGCCTGGCCTGCCGGGAGAGCCTGGCCAGGGGAGTCTCCTGCACACAGCCTAGGCTGCTCCTTTAGAGGAGGCCGCCAAGGAGGGTCCGGGCTGCTCAAGCCCAGCCCAGGACCCCCCCCATCTGCAGGAGCGGCCAGAGAAGGCCCTGGGACCGGACCCCACGCCACCCGGAGCAAGCCAAGCCAAGCCATCTATCCTCTGCTTGTTACTGCCGTGTTTACAGCGGCTTCTCGGCCACCTCCCCTCTTCGGAGGCAATCAAAGCAGCTGCAAGAAGCCAGGCGTTCCAGGAAGGAGGAAGCGCTTGCCTCTGTGAATTTATCCCAGGAACGTGGCCATCAGTTCGTCCCATCAAATTATTTGGGATTAACAGGTCATTTATGCGTGCAGCCACACAGGCACTCCGTGGCAGGCAGTTCCGTAGGCTGATCTTTGGAGACACTGCTGCTCCGCTGCTCCTAGTGCAGCTCCCTCCAAAGGGACAGATCAGGACAGGAGGGCCCAACACCAACCTGCACACGCCCCCCCCCCCCGCCCCCCCCCACCGGCCTTACACATGGGCTTCAGCTGGCCAACCAGCTCTTCCTTTGACCACTTCAACCACTCCTTGCGGTCGCTGTTGATGGAGCACAAGACCGGCCCGCAGATCTTCCCACAGTCCTCGATTGCGGGAACGTTCAGGTAGTGCACGAGCACAATGTCGGGGTTCTGGGGGGAGAGAGGCACTGGCTGCTGGCCGGGCCGGGCTCTCTGCGGCCGGAGCACAAGGTCCAGCTGGACGCCACACTGTCTGCCTGAGCTCCGCCCCCCACCACGGCAGCTGCCCCAACGGAGGCGGGGAGGCACTCAGCACGTGCTCAGTGGCACCCTCTCGTGCCTCCAGGTGACCTGGCCCTTCTCTGGGTCCAGCCCTGCCAGGAGGGCTCTTGCAAGGAAAGCTGTGGGGCAGCACCCCGGACCAGAGAGGTGGGTCCAGACCCGACCTCCCAGGAGCTTCCCAGAGAGCAGCGCTGCCCAAGGGACTGGGGGGGAGGGCAGGGCGCCCATACGGAGGGGCCCTGGGCCCAGCCCACCCCTTCGCCCGGCTGGGGCAAGCACTCCTTTGGCCACAGTCCTTCTGGGGAAAACACACACACACCCCACCAGAGCCAAGGCAAGAGTGGGGGGTGCAGGCACTGAGCACCACTGGCACAGAACCTCACCCCGGGGGGGGGGCTCTGTGACGAATGCTGCTTCCAGCCCCGCAGGACGACAGCCGCAAGCCACCCTGTTCTCCCCTCCTGCACACCCAGATCCACTAGTGCACGGCCCCTTTCCTTCTCTCCCCCCCCCAAGGAGTTCATGGCATTGCCCCCCCCATTTCACCCTCCCAACAACCCTGAGACAGGTCAGGCTGGGGCGGCCCCGGGGCCCTTTGGGGTCACGCAGAAAGAGCTTCACGACCGAGCAGGATTTGGCCTTGGGATGTCCTGGCCCCAACCTGTCACTCCACCACCCCACACTGCCTCCAGGAGAACTACAGGGAAGGGCCCCCCCCGCTTCATTTTCCTTGGGGTTTGCCCCATCCAGCCTCACCGCACATACCTGCAGCAGCCAGTAGCAGCGCCGGTGGAATGTAGGGACAATCGAGGAGTGGACGTAGCAGCCGTAGAGACACTGGAGGGGAGGAGGGGCAGGCAGGCAGGTGAGCTCCGCAGCGCCCCCTGCCCACGCGCAGAGCGCAACAGGCAGCCTCTCGCAGAGCAGGCTGCTCAGGTCCTCGTGCCGCTCCCCGCACCCAGACCACAGACCCCAGCGCTTCCAGGGGTCCCAGGGACATGTGGGGAGCCCGCTGTTGGATCAGGAAGCCCCTGCCGGCACCACGGATGAGCCCCGCACTGGCTCAGGGAGTCTCCCCAGCCCACAGAAGGGGCTCGAGGGCCAGGCCTGCCCGTCTCCCGGAGCCGCCCGCCCAGCGCCCCCTACCTCCACGCCCTTCACTTTCAGCTTCATGTGGTCCTCGCGGGTCGTCTTCCCGTCCTTCCGCTTCTTCCAGCAGTAGCCGTCCTTGCGGTACTTCACCTTCTTCCGGTTATACAGGATGACGGAGCCGTTCTGGGGCCTGCCAAGCACCACGCCCGGGGCGGGGGGGGGGAGACACTGCCGTGAGCAGGCGACACGGCAGCCCGGCCAGCAGGGGAGCGACTCCGGCACGGGGCTGCTGCGGGGGTCGGGGGGAGCCTGGGGAGCCTCTTTCAAGGAGTGGGGAGGGGGAGCAGCCAACGTGGGCTGGGCAGAAGCTGCTGCCACACAGTTCGGAAGGAGCCACACAAGCAGGCCTGCGCACCCCACCCCACCCCACCCCCCAACCGCTGCGTCAGGGGTCATCACCCACAAGACCCTGCGTGGAGCCCTGCTGCCAGGCCAGGCCAACAAGGGCCCACCGAGCCCAGCCGCCTCAATCTCACGTGGCCCACCTGATGCCTCTGGGAGGACGCAGGACAACTAGACGCCTGCATCCTGTGGCCACTCCCCTGACCCTGCATTCTGAGGCAGTCAACTTCTAACTTCTAGAAGTCTTCTTACTTCTAACTTCCTAGAAGTCAACTTCTGAGTCAACCTTCCCTCCATAAATCTGTCCAACCCCCTTTTAAAGGCATCGAGGCCAGGCACCACCATAACATCCTGTGGCAAGAAGTTCCACAGATTAATTAGGCACTGGGTAGAGAAATATTTTTCTTTGTCTGTCTTGACTCACCTGCAAATTATTTTGGGACCAGTGGGCGTCCCCTGGTTTTGGTGTTGCGTGAGAGGGTGAATTACTCCCCTCAACCACCCCATGCTTAATTCTACATATTTCAATCACGGCCTCCCCCAGGCACCTTTTCCTAGACTGAAGAGCCCCAAAGGCTGTCCCCTTTCCTCATGAGGGAGGTGCCCCAGCCCGATAAACTCTTCTGCACCTTTTCCTTTTTGGAATGCAGCAACTAGAACTGGACACAATATTCCAGATGTGGCCTCAGCATCAATTTGTACCATGGCATAATAATACTGGCCGCCTCATTCTCAATCCCCTTTTTAATTATTATATCCCGAACATGGAATTGGCCTTCTTCACTGCCACCACACTGGGTCGACACTTTCACTGAGCTGCCCACCGGCACCCCAAGATCTCAATCCTGAGCTGTCACAGACACATCAGAGCCTATCACCGAATATGTGAAGTTTCGATTTCTTGCCCCCATGTGCATCACTTCACGCCTACTTACATTGGAGCACATCTGCCATTTTGCTGCCCATTCCCCCAGTTGGAGAGGTCCTGCTGGAGCTCTTCACAATCCCTTCTGGTCTTTGCCACCCGAAAAGTTATAGTGGTCACCTCGCTGCGCATCCCTGACTCCAAAGCACCGGCCCCAAGACAGACCTTGGGGTCATACTGCTTTTGATCTCTCTCCGTTATGAAAACTGCTCATTGACCCCCACTCTCGCTTCCTGGTCCTTAACCTTATCCATAAAAAGACATGTCCTCTTATTCTCCCATTGTGTTTTCTCAGAAAGCTTTGGTAAGGGACCGTGCCAAACGCTTTATAAAAATCCAGATATCCATGAGTTTGCCCGCATCCACATGCCTGTTGACCTCAAAGAATTCTAAAAGGTTTGTGCGGCAAGACTTTCCCTTACAGAAGCCATGCTGATTCTCCCTCAGCAAGGCTTGTTCTTCTGCAGATTTTTAGATTTTATCTGATTAGGCTTTCCATCATTTCAGAACAGATAAGATGGAACAGATATTGGGCTGATGGGCCTGTAGTTTCCCAGGTCCCCTCTCCCTCCTTTTTTAAAGACTGGCATCATGTTAGCTATCCACCAATCCTCTGGCACAGTGGCCGTGACAGTGGCATATTTTAGTCAGAAGATCAGCAGCTTCATTCTTGAGTTCCTAAGAGCCCTTGGGTAGATGCCATCGGGGCCCAGTAATTTCTCAGTAAGACATTTCAGCTCTTTCTACTTCTGACCTAATTCTTTAGCCAGAAACGGCCATTCAGGCAGCAGTATCTGCCCGAGGTTGTCTGCCATGAAGACAGATGCAAATAACTCATTTAATTTCTCTGCCATCTCCAAGGCCCTTTTTATCTCCCTTCTCACCTGCGCACTGTCTAGCGGGCCCACAGCTTCTCTGGCATCCACTGGACTCATCACCAGTTTACGGAGGATACTGGTTTCTGAATCCAAGCTATCCCAGACCCTTCCAGTGCCCACACCTGCTCTGTGTCCCAAGAACATCGCCCACTGCTGGGGAAGCAGTGGGCGGGCGCATGAGCTGCTCTCTTCATTCAGGCAGTGAACAGGAGTGGGAGAGAGGCTCTGTGCAAAGGCTCCTGCCTACCTGGTCTTGGGTGAGCATGACAGCCACTCCTCGTGCTTCTCGAAGGTGATCAGGTAGGAAGCTATTTCCTGAGACAGGAGGAAAGAGAGGGGCAGCCGGTCAGAGAAGCACCACCACCATCCTCTGGAGAAATGCCCGGGCAGGTGGAGAGAACCCAGGCTGGGCTCAGAGGCTCCGGCAGGGGCTGGCCTGGGTGGCAGTGGCCTCCCAACTCGAAACAGGGCGGTTACACCCCACCTCCCCCAAGCGACCTTTGCAGCAGGCCACCCCCACCCTCCCTTCTGTCCACGCTGTCCGTTTCCTCCAAGCCTGCGGTGACCACCTCAGTGTCTGCAGGGCAGTGCCATCCACCTGGAAGGCTCTTGCCCTGTTAGAGCTCTGCATGCTCACCTGGGACAACCCCTCCCCCGAAAACAATGGGATGGACTCCAGGGGCACGTGCCCAGGGGTGCACAAAGGGGTCACGGCCTCTGTCAGGCCTGCATGCAGGTGCAGGTGCAAGCAAAAGCCCACTTCTTTTGCCAGTGCACCGGCGGGCAGATGTCACAGGCGGCAGCACCCCAGAGGAGGCACAAGAGTCAAGGGGATGCCATCCATCAGGCGCCCAACCATCCTCTCTGCATCCACTGGGGCGTGTGGACCTTGCGAGGCGAAGGCACCCCAGGCTTAAAAGTGTCACTGGCCGCCTCAAACGTCTCTGGTGGAGCACGGGGGCTACAAGCAAGAGTGGCTCAGGGGCACCCAGCCATTTCAGCAACCCCTCCCCCCCCCCAAACGGGCAGCATCTGGACAGTGTCTGCTGCGGGCCTTCATCCGCAAGGGGATTTTCCTTCCTTTCGCTTCTTGCAAGCCAAGTCATCTTGGATGACAGTGATTAGCACCACTTCCCCCCCCCCGGAAGGCTCCGCAAGGCCAGGCCTCTCTCCAGCCACCCCCAGCCAGCACCGCGCAACAGAGCGAGCCCTTTCTGGGGCACAGCGCACCTCATTGGTGTTCCAGCGCAGACGCTCCTTGGGCAGGGCAGGGCTCCTGGGCACGCAGTCCACCAGCTTCTTGGGCAGGAAGACCTTCAGGTGGTGGTTGTTTTCTGGAAGGGGTAACAGACAGGCAGGTAGTGAGACCCACGTTCCCTCCTGGGCAGCTGCGCCAGATGTGACTGATCCCAGGATGACAACCACTGGGAGGTCAAAGGCCATGTCTCCTCCCCACTTCTTCAATGCTCCAACTGCATCTTGGGGGAGGAGGAGTCTGGATCCCAGGGGAACGTAAGAAGAGCCCCGCTGGACCAGGCCAAGGAACACGTAGTCCAGCTTCCTGTATCTCAAGAGGCCCACCAGATACCTCAGGGAGCACAGGAGACAACAAGATACCTGCATCCTATTGCCACTCCCCGGTACCTGGCATTCTGAAGTAGCCTACCATTAAAGTAAGAAGGTTGCACCGCCCATCACGGCCTGTAACCTGTGATGGATTTTTCTCCAGAAATCTGTCCAATTCCCTTCTAAAGGCATCTAGGCCAGATGCCATCACCACCTCCTGTGGCAAGGAGTTCCATAGCTTAATTCTCCACTGAGTAAAAAAATATTTCCGCTTATCTGTTCTCACCCTCCCAACACTCAATTTTCGTGGGTGTCCCCTGGTTCTGGTATCGTGAGAGAGGGAAAAGAACATCCCTCTATTGACTCTATCCATCCCATGCATAATTTTATATGTCTCAATCACGTCCCCCCTCACGAGTGGTGATGTGGAAACCAGAACGGTACACAGACATGGCCTCACAATTGATTAATACAATGGCATAATAATAGTGGCCGTTTTATTATCAACCCCTTTTTTTAATTACTCCAAGCATGGCATTGGCCTTCTTAATTGCTGACGCACACTGGATCGATACCTTCACTGAATTGTCTACCAGCACCCCAAGATCTCTCTCCTGAGCTGTCACAGACAGCTCAGAACCCATAAGCCTATAAGTGAAGTTTTGGGTTTTTGCCCCAATGTGCATCACTTTACACTTGTCTACGTTGAAACGAATCTGCCATTTGGCCGCCCATTCCCCCAACTTGGAGAGATCCTTCTGGAGCTCTTCACAATCTTTTCTGGTTTTCAGTACCCGGAAAAGTTTTGTGTCATCCGCAAACTTGGCCACCTCGCTGTTTGTCCCTGTCTCCAGGTCATTAATGAACAAGTTGAAAAGCACGGGCCCGAAGACAGACCCCTGGGGCACTCCGCTTTTCACCTCTCTCCACTGTGAAAATTTCCCATTGACCCCCACTCTCTGTTTCTTATTAGTTTTTGTTGTATCTCAGTGAGCGCCTTACACGGGGGAACACAAGCACCATCACACCCCTCCGTCCCCCTCTGCCTGCAGCCGAGAGAGTTCTTGTCTCAGAAGGTTCCTGGAGTGGAGCAGCTGGGGAGAGGGACCAGCCCTCCCTCCTCCTCTCTCACGACACTAGAAGCAGGCCAGACCCTCCCATAAAACTGGCTGGTACAAGATTCAGGCAGGAGGAGGGGCTTCTCCACATAATGCACAATTAGTCCGTGGAACTCCCTACCACAGGATGCGGTCATGGCCACTGGATTAGGTGGCTCCAAATCACGGAGGAGGAGGATGGTCTGTTCTGGGTTACTAGTAGAGGTGCTTGTTTCTGGGAAGGTAAGATTACAGCCAAAGTCTTACTGAACACAATTGACTTACTTCTGAGTAAGGTAAATAACACCATTATTCAATTCCGTCAGTAACACCTCTTGTTATGGGCCACGATACCCAGCTGGCAGCTCCACGTTCAGAGGCTGGGCACCAGCTGCTGAGGTGCACACAGTGGCGAGAGCTTTTGCCTCCCTCTTCAGCACACGGACCTCCCAGAGGCACCTGGCGGCCACTGTGAGCCAGGGGGGCCACGGGCCTGGCCCAGCTGCAGCTCTGCTGCCCTTCGGCACCTGCAGCCAACAGGCCGGAGCAGGGCACCGAGGCGCAGCAGGGACTCGCGCAAGGTGCCTGGTGGCGTCTGGCACGGGCAGCACCACGAAGCGAGTCCGATGCTCACAGGCCGCAGTCTTGGCCTGACAGGGACTCAGCGTGATGCGCCACACCAAAGGAAATCCTCAAGCCACAAGGAAGGATTCCAGCCAATCACAGCGCTCAGCAGCAGCGCCCCCTGGGGACTCCGGGAAGAAGGACCCTCTGCCAAATCCACCCAGCGGCAAACATCAGGCAGCTCAGCAGGCCCAGAAGCCCCTTCCCTGGCTCGGCCACACACTGGCATCAAGGCAGTGGTGGAGCAGGTGTTCCCCAAGAGCGCAGCGGGTGCCACAACCAAGAAGGCCCTGCCCCACACCCCATCGGACTCAGCTTGTGCCCACCAAGGAATACGGAGCATCACAGGAACTGGGGAAGGGGTGCTGGGGGAGGCATGTCCGAGGGGTGCAGGATCCAACCTGGGTAGGCTGGCCTGGCGGGATCAGGAAGTGGCATCAGGCCGTCAGAATTCCTGGCTGGCAGCCTTGAAACGGGAGGGCGCCACAGGGTGCCAAGGGCCTCCTGCTCTGCCCCTTCCAGTGGGAGCAGCAACAGGGGCGGCTGGGAACTCACCAGAGACTTCGGTGGTTTCCTTGCTCATCTTTAGGGCTTCGGGCAGCGACAGCGTTAGAGTCCTTGGCCTGGAGGGCTCAGCCTGGGGCACGTGAGGAACCGGATCACACCTGGAGGGGGGCAGCAGGGAGAGAGGGGCTCTTGGCGGGGGAGGCAGGGCCAGCAGGGCCCACCACCTCCTGCCGACTAGGTCACACGCCTGCCTTGTGCCCCTGCAGCGCCATTTCGCCAGGGACCCCTCCCTGCACCCCCCATCATACCCACAGCCAAGCACATGCCTCCTTCGCCACAGCAGCCACACCAAGCCACCTCCACCCTCACTACACCTCCCACAATCCTTTCGGGGCACGTTCTTGGAAGAGCCTCGTGGGGGGGCTGCCTGTCCCCCTTCACACCTCCCCTCGCTGCATCACGTGTCCCCTGCCAGGTGCTCGCTGTCCCCTCACGCCCCCCCCCCGCCCCGAGGCCGGGGCTCGGCGTGCCTGTGCAGACCCCCGGCAGGTGCCTGCCACCCCCGGGCGGCCTGTGTGCTCCACCTCCACCAGCGGGGCCACAGGCGGAGGACCCTCTCCAGCCGTTCGCGCCCGCGCCCCAGTCGACCCCCGGCTCCAGATGAAGTGCCCCGAGCCGGGCTCCCCTCGCCGCCGCCCCCCCCATCCTAGAGGAGAGATGCCGCCGCCCCACACAGCCAGCCCAGCCCAGCCCGCTAGCCAGCGGACTACCTCCCGCCCTCCCGCGCGGTCGCCCCCGCGCCCACCCGCTCCGCCCGCGCGGTGCCCAAACTGGCCGCCTGCGCCAGGGCGTTGCTCCGGGCCGTCGCCGCCCGCGCCCCTCCCCAGCGGGCCCCGCTCCCCGCAGCGCGCCGAGGCCGGGGAGCGGCGCG
>JAJKFI010000121.1:1866218-2038154 GCA_029204185.1 Lerista edwardsae
CGGAGGCGCCCGCAGCCGCTGCTCCAGCCCCGCCAGCGGCCGCCATTCTCCTCCCCGCCGCCGCCGCCCCCAGCGCCGGCCGCGGCTGGCTGGCTCGGCCCCTTCCTTCCTTCCTTCCTTCCTTCCGTCCGTGCTCCCTCGCTGGCTGGCTGGCTGCTTCCTCCTCCCTCCGCGGCCGGCGCGCTCCGCCCCGAGCGCTGACAGCGGCCCGCCCTGGCCCGGCCCGACGCCGGCGTCTGAGCTCAGCGCGCAGGGGCGGCGGAGGGGCGGCTCCGGGAGGCCTCCCGAGGGCAGGAGCCGCGGCCGGGGACGACCCCCCCCCCCGTCTGCAGCTCCAGGCGGACCCTTCCGTGCCCCCCGCTTGGCCGCCCCGGCGCGGTCCCTGCCCCGCAGCCCAGAGGCGCTAGGGACAGCGCTGCCGCCAGGTCGGGCGAGGCGCGGCTGGCTGGCGCTCTCGCCGCGGTAAGCGGAGTCGGCTGTGGGAGGCCGAGAGAGGAGCAAGCCCGGAAGCGCAACCTGCGCGTTCGGGTCCGGCCGCGCTGCGGAGAGAGCAGCTTCCTCTCGCGGAACGGGGCCCGCTTGGCGAACTCTCGACCGAGCCGGGCGATCGTGTCGCCACCGTTGCCGCGAGCGGCGGAGCTGAGGGCGCGCACCGTACCGTCCGAGGACCCCGTGCGCGCGAAGGCGGGACCCCTCCAGGCGCGGCCGGCAGAGCGGCTCGGCCCAGCACGAGCGGGACAGGGTCTTGCGAGAACGGGCGCCCGCGGCGAGGCCCAGGCTGGGCACGGCCGAGTGGGCTGCAGCATGGGTCGGCCCGCCTCCGCACACAGAGCACCCCCAGGCCTCGAGCGCTGCTGGGCAGCCCTTGCTGTGCGTGGAAGGGGCGCTCTGCCCGGCCTGGCCCAGCTGGCGCCACAGCAGGCAGGCAGGGCGGGCGCCAACCACCTTGGCCACGTGCTAGGCCTCCCACCGCAACCCAGGAGGCGGCAGGTGCCCGTCTGCGGTGGAGGGGCAAGCCAGAGGCAGGGCCGGGCGAGCGGGCGTGGCCCTCACCACACGTCTCACGTAGCGGATGGTGTCGAAGGGGCGATGGGCCGGGCCCTCCTGCCAGGCAGCCCAGCAGGCACAGACCTCCCCCGCCGCCTGCCTAGCCTCAGCCACCCCAGTGCCAGGCCAAGTGCCTGCCAGGTGGAATCCAACTTCTCTGGTGCTGGGAAAGCCCTGGGGGGAGGGGGCGGAGGGACAGTTTCGCCTATTCCAGAACTTGGGGTCACCAGAGCCATTCATTGGCAGCAGCGACCCGTTGTGGGCCCAGCTGGTCCTCCGCGGGGCTGCCGACCTGCTTGTCCGGGACAGGCCCCGGTTGCTTTGCAGATTCCAAGGCAGCAGACACAGGCTGGTGAAGCCAGACTGCCCTGGTGGGCGGGGGCGGGGGTCCCCCTCTGCTTGCCTGTTCCTCTTTCAAGGCCAGGTCTGGCTTTACGCCTCTGCAATGAAGCCTGGGGCCTGGTCAGGATGGGCTGCCTCGCCTGGGCGTCCTTCGCTTGCTCTGCCGGTCCAAAAGGGGGCTTGTGTGAGCGGCACAAGGGGACGTGGAGCCCTTTGGGGCAGGAGCTGCTCTCTGCAGTGGCTCCTGCAAGGGGAGGGGGTGCTGTGGCATTCTTGTGCCATGCGTGCTCGTGGGGGGCCATCAGAGCATTTCCCCAGCGCTGGAGGCAGTGGCCGTGTTGCTCATTCCTCTGGACTACTGCGGGGGGGGGGGGCTTCATGGTCCCAGTGGTGGCCCCCCACTGGTCGTGCCCTGCTGCCACCTCCTGCCTGGTTCACTTCTCCGGCCCCTGGCCAGGGTGTTCAGTCGGTTGCAGAGTCGGTTGCCCGCTACACGTTAGGGCGGCATGGTGCCCACACTGGGTTGGCCTTGGCCTACCAGCCACGATGGGTGGCCTGTGCCTGGGTTTCCAGGGTCGCTGGGGTGGTAGCAGGCTTTGCCTTTTGCCGTGTGAGGGAGGACTGGAGGGAGCCTGTGGCAGAGTTGCTGAGGTGGCTGCACCAGCACCATCTCGCCTGGGTCTGGGTGTCCCCTCCCCACCTTGCGCCAGACACGACGGATGCCGAGCTGGCACTGCACCGCTACGAGAGCTGCAGCACCAGCACAACCTTGGCACAGGCCTGCCCTGCCAAGGAAGGTTGCAGAGCAGGACAAAACCCATCAGCTGCAGGGGGCCGTTCCAATGCCTGGTGCTGAGGATCACAGCATGCTGCCAAGGTTGGGAGGGTTTGCATATGTGCAAAGCCACCTGCGATGGAAACCCCCCCCCCTCACCAGCTAACATTAAAGAATGTCAATAAAAAATGTTAACTGTTTCAGAACCAAACTTTAGCCAAGAAAAATATTTTGGCGCCTTGAAACCCCATAGGGATTATTTTCTGTGGGGTTCTTTCTCATCAAAATATTTTTAACATGTTGAATTCCATCCCAGACCAATTTACCCCAAAACAGTGGTTCTGTTTTAGCACCAGGACCCACTTTTTAGAATGACAAGTTGTCCAGAACCCACCAGAAGTGATGTCACGGCTTAAGTGCCATCATTGTGACGCCAGAGCCTGCTGCTTTCCTGAGGATGCAGCAATCAGCTGGGTTATTCCGCAGCCATTTTCCAATCGCAAAGTGAATCAGACAGAAAATGTTCTCTTTCTTTGCTCTGAAAATCCTGTGCCTGGCAGCCTCCCACCCATCACTCCCACTTTGTCAGGATGACACCAGTCAATTTGCAGCAAAAAGCTGGTCAGAAGCATTTTATAATATGGCGGGGGGTGGTGGTTGAACAGGGCGAGGGAAGGAGGTCGCTGGCGTTGCATTTGCAGAATGCGGGTGGAAACCGGCCGCTCCTGGACATCCTGCCATTGCTCCTGCAGCTGCCCTTCCCCACTTGTTGGCATCCTGGGTCTGGGCTTCCATAAGAATGCAATGAGTTGGCTGATTCTCCTCAAGAGCTACCAGAGATGGGGGTCGGTGTCACGCTTAGAGGCCAAGACTGAGTGAGACGTGTTCCTTTTGGTAGAAGGGCGTGGAAGGAAAGAGTCTGCAAATCCACCCAAGTCGACACCTTTCCCTAAGCATACTGCTCTCTTTTTCTCCCGTTCTGCTGCATAATTTGGTATAAGGCAGGTATAAGGCCCTGAATTGTAATCGTTTTAATATTAGGAGGTGCACATAATGTAAAAGGTTTCAGGGCATCAGAAGCTGCCTGTGGGTTTTTCTTTCTTTCTGAAGGAACATTTGATAACCGCACAACATACACCTACATTGCATGGCGAGAGAGGTGGGGGGACGGGACACATGAAACTAGACACAGAACGAGGCCTCCTCCACTGGTGCTGCATTACTATGGAAACACTCCTGAAAGTCTGTTGTGGTATTCCTGGCTTTTTTCGTGATTCTTTTTTTGCAGTCTACAGCTGAAGGTCTATTGACAGCATAAAGAGGGAGGGAGGGAGGCTCTGCGTGGGCCCCAAGAAAACATGAAGTCCACAGCAACACAGAATAAATTCACAAAGCAGAGGAGGAACAGCAAAGAGCTCGATCCTTACTGCCAGCACTGTCAGGATCACTCCTCCAACTGGATCCTGAATCCCGCAAAGTCTTCCTCAGGCAGACATCCTGTGGCCACGGGGTCCCTCTCCTGGGCAGCCCTTGTGCAGGAGGAGAGCAGTGGATTTCCTGGAGGGATCTCCGGCTTCTCTCCCACGGTGGGCTTCCACTCCGGATAGAGGAACTGCAACAGAAGATACAGGAGGCAATTTTTTTCCCATTCCCATCGTCTAATGACAGTGGTTCAGGACAGACAAAGGGAGAGCCCTCTTCACGCACTCGAGTTAATGTAAGGAATTTTCTGCCTGAAAACGGGGCACTGCTGACCGTTGGGTACAAGGGAGTGGCAACAGGATGCATCTTGTTGTCTCATGCCTCCCTGGGGCACCTTGTGGGCCGCTGTGAGATACAGGGAGCTGGACTAGATGGGCCTTTGGCCTGATCCGGCAGGGCTCTTCTTATGTTCTTATGGCTTTAGAAGGGGATTGAGCACATTCATGGAGGAAGGAATCCCCGTCAGTGGCCATTCATTATGATAGCTCTGTGGAGCCTCCATGTTCACAAGCACGGTACCTCTGAGCAACAGAGGCTGAGAAGCCACAGAAGGGGCTTCTGCTTCCCTTCCTGCCTTGCTTATGGGCTTCCCATGGGGGCACCTGGTTGGGCACTCAGCAAAGCTGCACTAGATTGGCCTCTGGTCTCGCGCAGTAGCCAGGCTCTTCCAGAAGAGCACAAAGTCACTGCAACTCACGTCCCATCACACATTCCTCATCAGGGAAGCAGAGCCCCTCCCCTCCCAAGCAGGGCTGGCTGTGCACAGGGATGAGAATGAGGCTGCCTGAGGTGGGAGGATCCATGAAGGCCGGATATTGCAGCCACCCCACACTGGAGCATCGATTCTCCTCACTTGGCAAAGGGGGAGGATGACAGTCACTGGGGAACAAACGGTGAGCGACTCCACCGAGAGACGGCAGCTCACTCTCAGCTGTAGTGTTGGTACAACGATTCTGCATGCCTTCAATGACGTGTGCGTGTACTGCTGAAAACAGGGCAGAGTGAAACCTGAGGAGGTGGAGGTCAGTCCGCTGCAGGGCCCGAAATACTCCCTTCCCACTGTGAAGGGGAGCAGGGAAATCGTCCTTTTTACCTCCGTCTTCGTTCTGGCACAGGAGGCAGCGGCACAGCCCTCGGGAGCAGCACCTCGCTGTGCCAGCTGCCACCTGACCGCTGCTCCTCCCCACCCTGAACTCTCAGTGAACCACTTCCTGGTGCATCTTCCTACTCGCTGCAGTTATTGCAGCCTTTTTTTATTAGAGGAAAAAACTGGAACATTCAGTGTGCTTCTGTCCTGCTCTATCCCACAATCTGAAAAAAGGAAGGAAGTGTGGAGGAGAAGGGAGTCTTCTCTAGCCCACCACTCTCATCGATTCACAAATTTTCTTCCCCAAAGCCAAGGAGTGAGAAGTGCGTGCAGGTGCCTGGCACAGGACTGCCATGTGGCTGCATAAGGAGACGGGCAGGGTGTGGGGCGGGCATAGGGCACCTGCCACACAGTGTCCATCAAGCCCTGGCTGGCTCCTGAGCTCTCTTCCCAGTCCTGGTCGTTCAGCTGATCAGAACGCAGAATCCTCCCTGCTCCCCTCTCCTGGCTATTTTCTCACCCACCAAGAAGAAAAGCGGGAGAAGGTGGGTGGGAACAGGATTCAGGGGGCAGAGCACCTGTATCCATGCAGAAAACCTCCTGTCTTGTCCCTGGTGACTCTGGTGAAAGGTGCTCCCACCGGGGGCAAGACTGCCTGAGGACAACTTGCCTGTCCACTGGCAGTAGACAGGAGTGGACCGGGGCTCTCACGCAGCAGTGCTGCTCTTGTCTTTGTTCTGCTGGGGGTTGTCTCAAAATGCTGCATTACAAATTGCATCAACAGCGCAACCTTCTCACTGTTGGGGCTCTGCTATTGATGACTATGCCCACAAAGTGCGGGGTTGGAAAGTGGGGGTCCAGAATAAGAATAATAGCGATAATACATTTTCTGCATCACAGAATTTTTATTGAATGGGAGGGTACTTTCAACATTCCTGTGAACGCTTTCTCGTTCCTTCATAAACCCTGCTTACCTGCACAGTGCTGCGTCTGGTGAAGACGGAATCTTTTTCACAGAATCCAGCCTGCCTCGGCATACTGAAGAGGCCCAGTGGATCTTGGCAATCTTTTGCTTTACGGAGTGGGTGATCAACCCCTTCCTGTTCTTCAGAGAGCGGCTGAGGTACAAGCCCACCCCACTTGGCTTTCTTCAGCCTGCAAAAGGAGGTTTGCAAACAGAAAGTGGGTTAGTGCTCTGGTTCTCAAGCCCACCAGTCACTACCCACTAGCCAGGGAAGCACTCCTCCCTGCCCTTTAAGGGGTGGGGAGGGGGGAAGGCAGCAATGCTGTCCCCAGGACGGTGGCACTGCTGCTGGGGATGGGAGGGAGGTGTGCACTCACCAGCCTCCAACGCTGGGGTCCTGGGGTGGTGGCCCAGGAGCCCTCTGTAGGGGGGAGGGCTCCCCAACATGTGAAAAAAGCAAAAAAGGGCATTTCCAGTTTCACAACAAAAACAGGAAGTGCCTTTGTCTTCTTTTTTCATATGCTTGGAGGCATGGGCAGCTCTGTGGAGGGCTCTCTGACACCCCCCCCCCAGACCCCAGTGCTGGAGGCCGCTAAGTGCAAGCATTCCTTCCCATCCCCAGCAGCAGCATGATCCTGGGGGGCCCACTGCTGCCATAGCCCTCCCCCACCAGCACTTATAGTGCTCCCAACTCCCTTGCAGGAGTTCAAAGCACTGGGATAGAGCAATTGCAAAGGCTGGAAAGTTGACATTCAGGGTCTTTCCAGGTGACTAATTTGTCTTAAGTACAATAACTGTTTGATGTTACTCAAATGTTATTTTCATTCTCCTGTTATGCTGAAATATTTAGATCCTGTCTCTCTCTCAAAAGGCCTGAGGCAGCTAACAACACAGTTAAAATGCTGCATGGGGTCCAGACAGGTTTCTTCAAAGGAAGGCAACAGTTCCAGTCAGCACTCCCTAAATAAAAGCCAAACGGAAATCTCGTGTTCCCTGAAAGCAGCAAAGTTTTCGCCAGCCAGCCGGCAGATCTGCGGCCCCCGTGAGTGCCAGGCGTGGGCATGTCATCACAAGCACCCACTGGGAGCCACAGTGCCCCTTCCCTGCCTGCGCCAGATGTGCGGGGGGGGGGGCGCTCCAGTGTTCGCTTTCAAATACGTGGCTGGAGTTTGAAGCCGAGGGCTCCCCCTTGGGGCGGGACTCAACAACTGCAAGACACTCAGCTAGGCTTGAAGCCACGGTTGGCTCTCCCCCAGCAGCAATGCAGGCAGAAGGGTAAGGCCTCGAGGGGCTGACTCGGGATGAAGCTCCACCCGGGGGCTGCAGCCACTTGGCCAGGGTTGTCTATTGGGAGGCCCAAAGGCAGCTGCTTGAACTGTTCGGTTCCACCCCGCATTGGTAAGCTGATGTGTGGGCTGCCTTGTTGGGCAGCACAATCCTAGCGTGCCCCTTGCATCGATGCAGCGTCATCGCGTTGACGCAAGGGGCGGAGCACCGGTGCGCGAGCGCCAAGCAGCACCCCCACATTGGTGCTGAAGCTCTGAGGCCGACGCTGCGAGCACCGACAGAGAGCCTCCCTTGCGCCAACCAAAGACGGTCGGCACATGGGATTCTCTGTCCCGTTTCGGGACGGGGATTGGGGGGAGGGGGGAGGCGGGGCGGGGGCAGGCCTGGGAGGTGGCTGTACGGCCACCTCTTGAGCCCATCAGCAAGGCCATGTGGCCCCGAAGGGAGGCTGGAGCCTCCCCTACGGTAAGGGAACGCACGCTCCCTTGCCGCGGGGATTCTCCAGCCCGTTCTAAGCAGCACTGGATTTGGTGCTGGCCGGCCGGCCTCGCTAATCCAGCGCTGCGTAGGATTGTGCCCTGCATCTCCCTTTGGGTACAGCGAGTCATTTTCCTACTCATCAATGTTGCTTTGCCTCCTCTTCAGTTCTTCCAGGTGGTAGCAAACTGACACGGCTCTGACGCTTGCCAGGCTTTTCCGTTTTAGCCCCCTTTTCTTCCTCTGGCACAGCTCCTTGGGTGGCGGGAGCTTTTGCACACTCGAAATCCTCTGCCAGGGGAAAGACTCTACCTCAGCCTTGGCAGGCCTTTGTACCGCCCAGCCAGAAGTCTGAAGGGTACAGAAAACAAGAGTTGGACACCGTTCACTCGCAAGCCACCATTATTTTTGCGATGACACTACGGATGGCTGGAGGTGGCAGCAGGTCCAGACAGAACTGGAGCCCAGTCCTCCCTCCCGTCATGCTGTAGTAAGCAGCCCTGCCAAAAAGGCACACAGGACCGAGTGTTGAATCTCCCACTCCTGGAGGGGTGGCCCTCTTGCCGCAGTTTCCCCTGCTCTCCAAAGCAAGCCCACTGTCTCTTATTATGGGCTGTTGGAGGCCGATTCAGCCCTACTCACTGGCCAGTCTGGAGGTGAGAAAACTAAGCTAAACCCCTGGGCTGTCGTCAGGCTACACTAGGCTAGACTCAGACAACGGACAGGTACAACTAGGACATGGTAGGTGTCAATTGCCCAGCGTCTGAAAGACTTGCCATTTCCCCACATACCTTCTTGATGGGCCCCTCAGTGTTTCCGCAAGCCCCGTGGAAGGGGCAAGGTAAGCAGCTCCTAATGGAGACCCTCAGCCAGCCAGGCCACTGCCAGCAAGTGCCGTTTTGAGCACAGATCCAGGCTGCAGCAAAGGGTGGTGAGTTCCTGGGCAAGCCACCCCCAAAGGGCAGGAACTGGGACAGAACAGAGGCAGCCAATAGACAACCCCAGGAAATAGGGCCTATCCTTGGTAAACAAGGGCAGCAGGAGAGGAGAGCATGACCTCGAAAAGCCGCCAACAGCTCTGAGTGGTCTCCCAGCCCCAGCCCCACCCTCAGCTGATCAAAGAACATGGGAAAGAAAAAAAGCAGCAGTGGGGGCTGAAGAGCGCAGGCCAGGAAAACGGTGGCAGCTCCCCCACACTGCAGCTGAGCTCTCTCAGGAGAACTTCCCCAGGGATTGTGCCCATCTCAATTCATAGGACAGGCTGCCTTTCGGATGATCAACTCAATCTTTACCCGACCCAACCCACTCCCTCAACCAATGTTTAAATAAGCTAAACCTACTTAATAAGCTTGTGGTCTGAAATTCTCCAGGTAAAATAGCTCATCTTTTTCTGTTTTCAAAGTGTGCAGTGAACATTTTTTTCAAAAAGATTTGCAGGGAAACACACACAGAACTCACTAATCAGGACAAATCCTATTTGCATTTTTCCTATTTTTACATAGAGCATTAGTTCCGCAGGAGAAAAGCAAATAATTTCAAATAAAGCTTCCTGCCATCCATGAAAAATTTACCAGCAGGGGTGGTGCATTGTAGTAATCCTCCGTCCATGGGGAGCTGAAAGATAAGCATGCAGTTAAATACAATTGGCTGCTACCTCACCATCCCTTATCTCTTACTTTCTCTTACTAAGATAAACATCGGCAAACAAAGGCTTGTGCATACTCTGCACGCATGGAGGATCCAAATGCTGCAAAAGAAACTCTGGATTTTGTGGCTGGGATAAAGTAGGTGCATTTGCATTTGTATGGTACTTACGGTGTACACAGCCTTCCAACAAGTGCCTGCAGGTGGTTTACGAGGCAAGGGTTGCATCTAATCTGATGTTTAGGTTGCTGTAAAGCGCTCTGCCTGGGGATTCCCTTAAAGACGGTCCAGAAACTTCTTTTATGTTCATGTGGTTACAGGGGCTCAGTGGTGCCGTTCTGTTGGGCGGCTGCTTCAGTGACTGCGCTAGCGGCCACTTTGCTTCTGGGTCCAGTTCATGGTGCTGGTTTTGACCTTTAAAGGGCTCCATGGCTTGGGACCAGAGTCCCTGAGGAACTGCTGTCTCCCATGCAGTCCAGCCCGTCCCCTAAGACCTTCAGAGGGGCAACCCCAATGGACATGGAGCCGGAGGCAGCGCACAGCTGGGCCTTCCCAGTCGCTGCAGCCCTGTTGGGGAACCCCCTCCCACAGCACGTTTTGAGCTGCCTCTTCTCTGAGGGGTGTTCTAGCCGGGGCTAAAAGCATTATTTGGCCTGGCATCTGTACTGTATAGAGGGGGAGGTGCATTGTTTGTTTTTGTTTTATGTCCACTTTTATTATTTGACGGCTGTTTTTTCACTGTTATACTATCATTACAATATTTCTATTCCTGTACTGTTTGCTGCTTTTAGGCTCCTATATTTTCTGTCTACTTTATTGTTACGTTTTTATGAAATTTTGTGCTGTTGCTTTTTAGTCTTCATTTGTCGCGCCTAGCTGGCCTCTGCTGCTTTACCACCGTTGTTCTAAAGTAATTATTGTATCGTATATTGTAGTCTTGTTGTAGTATGTATAAATAAATAAATAAATAAATAAATAAATAAATAGTGAGCATTTATATACCTTTTTTCAACAAAAAGAGTTGACAAAGCAGTTTGCAGAGAAAATAACTAAATAAGAGCGCAATCCTAACCTGGAGTGAGGCTGGCACAGTTAGGCCAGCCAGGTTTGGCTGGCACAAGGGACAACGTAAAGTATTATATGTTAGGATCATTCTTGGAATCAAGGAGGATGGAGCACACCTGTGTGCTGGCCTCTTTGACTTGAAGAGTGGTCCAAACGTACTTTACGGTGTCCCTTGTGCCAGCTAAACCTGGCTGGCCTAACTGTGCCGGCCTCACGCCAGGTTAGGATTGCGCCCTAAGTGTGTTTACTTGCACATGCTCTTTCCTGCTGTTAACCACAGTGAGGCTCAAGCCTGCAGAGCACTACAGACCATCCCTCTTAGCCCTGGAAGCCTTGCCCGTCCTTCTCTCACTCCTGGCATTTCAGCAGTTTCTCAACTTGGTTTTCTTTCTAACCCAATTCAGACATGTAGTGGCCGCATTTCACCGCTCCCCACCCCTCCCACCTCTCCTGCAGAGGAAGTGACGATGTGGGCGGGAAGGCACAGGCACGCCTTTTCACAACTGGCACTGACTACTTTACGGCAAGCACAGGATTGGGACGTAAAAGTCAAAGAAATGAACTGAGTACTAAAATTGTTCACCGTTTGGCGTGATCTAAATACCTATTAGATTGTTGGCCAAGCTTATTCCAAACATTGCAGTTAGAAAAGTCAGCGCTAGATGCATTTGGTTGATCTCGGCTGACGGTCCTGGATTGCCTTGAAACAAGAGGAAGCAAATGGATATTAGATGTTGACAGAATATAACACATGCATTTCACTGACCCCTTTAATTAATCTCGTTTTTTTAAACCTTGCAGTATCTTAAAATATCAAAGTACCTTACTAAATACGAAAACATTTTAAATAATAACCAACACAACAAATAGAAAAATAGTAAAAGCACCATCAGAATAAGATCCAACGGCAGTAAAATCTGTAAACCCTAAAGGCAATTCTGCCACATGGAGCCTCAGCGCTCAGCCTTTGACACCCCACATGAAAGTCCGCTCTTGCCATCCTGTGCCACATACCCCCAGAGATCCCGAAGGCCTGCAGGCGCCACACAACTTTGGCTGTCTGGGTCTGTGTCAGTGATGTCATTCAGGGGGAACAGACCAGAACGGGCGTTCCGGATCCTAACGGGCTCCGTGGCTGGTTCCGGGTTCCCGACAAGTGCCAATCAAAAGTGAGTTCCTGTTCCTAAATCATTTGAATGACACCACTGGTCTGTGCGTAGGAGAAGCCCACGCTGGACCTTATACTGTACTGACTTGATGCCCCCTCAGCATTCTTTGTCCAGGCCACTTGGGATAAATTAAGAATAACTTCTTAATGATATACTGTCTTCTGGATATAACAACTTCTGGACTGCCCTTCCACTGAGGTGAGGACATAAGGAGAGGGCTGTGAATACACTTGCCACCCCTTCAGGATTGCCTTGGAATCTGCAGGAGTCAGCACCCAGGCCACAATAGAAAGCATTCTTGGAGGTTTTAACAGAGCCTGGAATATCCAACATTGTGCAGTACCATGATGGAAAAAAGGAAAAGAAGCACCTTCAGGAATAGTTAAGTCAGAGTTGGCAACCCCACCACTTTCCCGCTATTGCTATGCAGAGGTGGAAGAGGACCCTGAGGCAAAATGCTGCGTCATGGGGAGACCCCAAGTTCTAGCTCACTCTTCAGAGAGGAAGAGGGCCGTGTGACTAGGCTGCCCACCTGAACCTCCCCAGTACTGCCCACCTGAACCTCCCCAGCAGCAGATTCCCGCATGTACTAATGGGGAGGAGCCACCTACAAGGGGGTGAGATTTGCGCAAGGTTTCCGGCAACCTGGTGCCAACATTGTTATCAAATGAATATTTAATTCTGCAGTTATATAAGTGGTATTGCTAATTCCGTTTGTGTGTGTTGCTGTTATTTCCCTTTGAGGGCTGTGAAGCTGAAGCTATTTCCTCTCAGCCACTCAGCAAAATCACTCATGATGTACAAACAGTATCGGGGTGGAATCTTCACATTTGATTTCTCTTCTTGTCTTTACAGCAGCTGTTGTGGGGAGCCTTGCGTTTTGTTCCCTGATGACTTCCTTCTTTCATGATCATTAGGCTGTTTCAGGCATTGTTGAACCAGCCTCTGTTTTCTAAATACATTGCACTGCATTTACAGGCAGTCAGATGCAGAAGCCTTGCAAATTTTGGGATGTGCTGAACACATGCGTCTCAAAGACCCGAAAAACCTCCCTGAGGAACCATTTTGGGAAACAAGGCAGAGGCGTTTCAACCAATTAACCAAGGATCATTGAAACAGCAACAACAAACTAACTCCAAAGGAAAAGATGATTGCTAGCCCCCAGGAGCAAACAGGATTACACCCATGGGCCCCAATAGTAACCTCTTTCCTCATTCAGTTCTTCTCTGCCCCCTGCTGGTAATTTTTGCTCATGTGGCCTGCTTTACATTTTCAAGTTGTTGCTCATAGGATCATTCCTATCCCTTATGAAATCCAACAGCAGCAATACAACAACAATGCGTGCAATACTATAATTTAACAAGGGAGCTGTATGCCGAGATGGTGCAATGATGTAACTTGAGTAAGTCTCTCGTTGTTTTGCCTAGGTCTTTTTGGCATCCTTCAGTCTCGAAAGACTATGGCAACATGCTCTGAGTAGAGGTCCTGGAACAGCGTCTGCTATGGCTAAAAAGTGACGATCCCTTCCACACTGAGGGCAGATACAGTCCCTGGTTTTGCTGGTTTCGCTGGAGCCGCCTCTTAGCCTCAGCCTGTTGAGCAAGTGTCTCTTTGAATCGGGAGAGGCCCTGCTGCACCGCCTGCCTCCAAGCTGAACGCTCAGAAGTCCAGGTTTCACATCTGCTGAGGTCCATTCCTACGGCCTTCAGATCCCTCTTGCAGATAGCCTTGCATCGCAGCTGTGGTCTCCTTCTAGGGCGCTTTCCCTGCACTAGTTCTCCATTCAGGAGGGCTTCTGGAATCCCACCATCAGCCATTCTCACGACATGCCCAAGCCAGCGTAGACGTCGCTGTTTCAGTAGTGTATACATGCTAAAAATTCCAGCTCGTTCCAAGACTACACTATTTGGAACTTTGCCATGCCAGGTGATGCCAAGAATGCGTAGGAGACAGCGCATATGAAATGTGTTCAACTTCCTCTCCTGCCATGCGCAAAGGGTCCAAGACTCGCTGCAATACAAGAGTGTGCTCAGGACACAAGCTCTATAGATCTGGATCTTGGTATGTTCCGTCAGCTTCTTATTAAGCCATACTCTCTTTCTAAGTCTGGAAAACGTAGTAGCTGCTTTACCAATGCGTTTATTCAGCTCAGTATCTAAAGAAAGAGTGTTGGAGATGTTGAGCCAAGGTACACAAAGTCACAGACAACCTCCAGTTCTTGTGCAGAGATTGTAATACAGGGAGGGGAGTCCACGTCCTGACCCACGACTTGTGTTTTCTTCAGGCTGATCGTTAGTCCAAAATCTTGGCAGGCCTTGTATTGCTAAAACAATTCATGAGTTGTTGAAGGTCTTCGGCAGAGTGAGCAGTAACAGCAGCATCGTTGGTAAAGAGGAAGTCCCGCAAGCATTTCACTGGACTTTGCTCTCAATCTAGAGAGGTTAAAGAGGTTTCCATCTGATCTGGTCCAGAGATAAATGCCCTCTTTTGCAGTTCCAAAAGTATGCTCCAGCATGACAGCAAAAAAGATCCCAAACAAAGTTGGCGCAAGGACGTTTAGTTCTTTTAAAGTTGGTTCACTGTCAAGCTCCTCCAAGACAGGCAGGCAATGTTATTTAATGCTTCTTTGGTTACTACGTTTTAATACTATTAAAACAACAAAAATAAAACACTCCAGATTCAGGAACAGCTCACCAACCAACAGTCTGGTGCAAGAAGTGCATCTTAAGCTCTTTTTCAAAGGAAATGGAGAGGAGTCATCACAAATCCCGAGCAGTGCATTCCACCACAATTGATGGGGTCTGTCTTCTGTCCCTGGCATGGCTGTCTCTGGCTAGTCATGCAAGTGGTGGGGGCAAGTCCCTTGGCTGGGCTTGAATCCATCTTGCCTGGCTCACAGCCTGTGCCTTTGTGCAGTGAGCAACCAGCATCCTGCTTTGCCTGAGGACTGTTGAGTCTCCCCTTTGACTTGTTCCAGTCCATCCTCCTGCATAAGGACTCCTTCCAGCTGGTAGATCTCCCCACACAGACTTGAGCTTTTGCCACGGAGAGGCTTGTGTGTTTGTTTCACATGGCTGCCCTCTGCCAACAAAGCTTATCTCTCAATACTTGCTCTGCAGTGGTCAAAGAGGTATATGCATGTCTGCATTATTTTCTCTTGCTCCTTCGCTGCTGACGCCACTATAACACCTGTAGGAGGTGGAATGCTGTGGCATCATAAGAACATCAGAAGAGCCCCACAGGATCAGGCCAAAGGCCCACCTAGTCCAGCTTCCTGCACCTCACAGCGGCCCCCCCAGATGCCTCAGGGAACACACAAGACGACTAGATACCTGTGTCGTGTTGTGTGTAATGTCCGTGGGGCATCTCCCTATGGTTGGGGGTGGTGCCTGTTGCTGTGCTGCTCATTCCTAGTGATTGAGAAGGGGCTGTGTGTGTCCCCCAGATTTGGCCACTGCCCCTGCCTGCTACTCAGTTCCCCCTGGTGATGCTTCTCTGGCAATAAGCGTTAAGGCTGATTGAATGCAGTGATTGGCTCCTTGGACATCCTACTAATGACACACAGATGCAGCACACAGAAGACATGCTGACTTCCCACAGATGACACATGTGTATTACATGGATGATGCTCTGACATCACACAGATGATGTGCTGGTGTCATGCCAATCTTTGCCGTAAGGCATGTCTGTGCCGCAGATGGAGGTGCTGGGCCAGTGCATGCGGCAGTGCTGGCCCAGGGACGATGCTGCTGTCCAGGTAAGCTGCTCCCACTCCCCAAGTTCGGCCAGCGCAGGGGCTTGGGGAAGGCAGGAAGGGGAGGAGGGAGGGAGGAGAGTGGGAGTGCCTGAGGGCAGACAGGCCAGGGGAAGGGGTCAGGTGGACCTCCCTCCTGGGGTCAGGTCAGTGATGTCATGCAGAGGGTACGCGGGGGTACGCGAGTACCGGTTTCTAGGATTACAGCTGGCCCCGCCCATTCGCCCGCCCACTCATCAACTCCGCCCTCTGCAACGTTTGAATTTCCTGCATGTTTGAGTTGCCTGCATGTTCTCAGAGCCAGGCAGGCAGGCAGGCAGCGAGCGGAGCCTTTCCTTTCCTTGCCACTGAAAAATGAGTTGCTCTGGGGTTTTAACATGATGCCAGGCCTCCTTCACATGTTCTGGGGGTGCTGTGGAATACTGTTGCAACTGTTGGGTCAGTTTAAAATCGTCTGGGGCCTCAAAAAGGGCTTTTTTCATGTCACTTCCTGCCACGACATCACTTCTGGCTTATGACGTCAGTTCTGGTGGGCGGGTCCCGATACATGCCAATCAAAAGTGAGTACCTGTTCTTAAATCATTTAGATGACACCACTGGGTGGACCCAGTCTGGCTGCTTGGATTTGTGCCTGCAATTTCGCTGTGCAGATCTGAGCAGCTTCATAGGGCTGGCTGGGGCTTACCCCGGAATAATGGGAAAATATCCCCTTACTGGTGAGTTCCAGCTGATGACTAGCCTGTGCAGGATGCAGCACAGGTCAGACACCTGGCCTGCTCCAACGCAGGTGAGGAGTGGGCTGCCTGTCTCACTTAGTACCTGGTTAGGTTGAATCTGTAGTTCTGTTGTGTACACTAACTTTATGAACTGTTTGTTGCGTAATAGGATGCCAAGCTATGGACCCAGCCTTGGATGTGTGTGCATGTCCAATCCTCTGGGTTGCCTGTAAGACTTGTAGTAAATATCTAACGCAGCTGCCGCCTCATCCCACAGGGTGTTTTTTTTCTCTCTTGAGGTACCATTCACCCCAGTAGTTTTTCATCTTTAAATGCCTTATTGGCTATGAATTTCTCCATATAAATTTACACATTAATTAACCTCAGGGAGGGGCTCTTTTGGAAATCTTGCAGCCCTCTGAAGATTGGCTGGTGGTGGGTGCACAAGAGGGTAATCTCAGAGGCTGTTTCCAATGTGCCCTCCCTTGTGGTATGCAGCCCTGTTCCTCCCTGCCCACATCTGCCCAGAGGCTAAAGACCTGGTTCTTCTTGCAAAGGTTCCCTAAGCTTTCTTGATTTGGTGATTCTCTTCACAACTTTACTGTCTTGATTGCTGCTGTCTGCTTTATTCTGTTTTGGTAATGGTTGTCCTTTATCATTGCTATCGTAAGCCCCCAAGAGTCTCCCTAGGGAACAACAGACAGATGCAGGGCAGAATTCTCAGATCCAATTAGTCCAGCGCACTTACCATATCAAATCAAAAGAATTCAAACGAAAGCCCTCTCAACTGGATTCGACAGTACTAGGTGTGCATATTGCCAGGATGAAACCCCGGGAAACTGCAAGTACCAGAAGTGGGCCATTTACAAGATGCCATTCTGAGAATGGGCCAAAATGCATGCAAAATCCTAAAACCTCAGACTGGGACCTGGTGGAAATGGCCCACCCCGGGTACTCCAAAGTTCCCGGACTGCCTTTCCTGCAATGTGCACACCCAGCTCTGAGAAAAACTGCAGTCATACCTGTGGTTGGACTGTGTCCGAGCTTGGGACTGGCGCAGTTTACGTATAGGACTTTTCAATGCATTTTGGCCTATTCTCAGAATGGCATCTTGTAAATGGCCCACTTCTGGTACTCGGAGTTTCCCGGGGTTTCATCCTGGCAATATGCACACCTAGTACTGTCGAATCCAGTTGAGAGGGCTTTCGTTTGAATTCTTTTGATTTGATATGGTAAGTGCGCTGGAATAGATCAGTACAATCAATGCTCCCCTGGACAATGTGTCCACACACACACACACCCCAATGGCCTGGTTTTTGTCCTGTTTTAAATATTTTTGTGTACGTGTGTTGAGTTTAATGTTAAAATTGATGTTTTAATGCTTTTGTTTTTGATGTTTTCTACTTCTTGTTGTGTCACAGTGTACTTTTTATGCAGCTCTGTAAGCCTCCTTGGGCATTTGCTTAGGCATGGGAAAGGTAGGATATACATTTTCCAAATAAATAAAATAAATGTGACCCTCAAAATGTGAACTGGTTCTGCTACGAAGCCCTGCCACCATGACTAGCCTTCTGGCGTTGAAGCTCTGCATTTGCTCTCTGCGACAAATCAAACAAACCTACTTCGCAAAGGGGACGAGGGAAGAACTGTCGCCTCTTTCCATGGCTCGACCGCCCTGGTTAGTCCTGCGGCTATGCCCTCTGGGTCTCTGCTCCAGGCTCAAAAGTCACCTTTTGTTCCTCAGTCAGCTCTCCTGTTTGCCTGAAATGAAGAACAGCAGCCAGAGGATGTGAATATGACCTGTGGGGCCCAAGGGAAAACACCCACACCCTTTTTTTGCCACATTCTCCACATACATAACAGCTGGCGGGGACAATAATGGGCTTCTGTGCGAGTGCAGCCTACGTAGTAATTTCTCCAAGCCCCACCACAAACCCTCAGCAAATGCCCATCATCAAACCCAGCAGATTAAAGCAATCCCCTTTCAGTGGCATCACCACCACCACCCTTTTTAAAGGAAAGCCATTTTATTTATTTATTCATAGGATATTCATACCACTTTTCTAAAACTCAAAGCGATATAAGGAAAACATTAAAGAACCAATTAATACAATGTATTAAAGTGAAGAACAATTAAAACCTTTAAAACAATATAACAATAAAAAACAACAGTAAAAGAGCAGAACAGGATAAAATCGTATAATAGCATAAAAGTTAAAAACCTCCCTCCTCAAAGGCCAGGTGAAAAAGATGGGTCTTTAAACCCTGCCGGAAACCAGACACCGAGGAAGTTGCCCTCAGGTCTTCCGGCAGCTGGTTCCAGAGTTGTGGTGCCACAACTGAGAAGGCCCTGCTCCTTGCCGCCCTCCTGAGAAGGGCCCTCTCTGATGACCTCAGGGGACGTGCAGGAATGTATGGGGAAAGATGGTTCTTGAGGTATCCCAGTCCTGTGCCATATAGGGTCCTGTTTTAAACACTGTACCGTCTCTGTTACCCCTGCCACAACAAACCGTTTCCGTGTGGGAAGCTCAATGGCACACGGCCAGAGGAGAGAACCATTCTGTGAAGGTGACACCTGGGACTGAGGAGTCAGTGAACCACAGAATACTGTTGCATTTGTTTTAAAAAAAACACAAACCCACTGAGAAATGGTGGTTTCGACTAGCCTGCCCATGTAAGCCACCTGGGGCATTTGCTTTGGCGTAGGAAAGGCAGGATATAAATTCTTCAAATAAATAATAAATCCCTGTGCTGTGGCAAACCCGAAGTGACCAAGGCATTGCGCCTCATGCTCCATACTCCCATGCTCCATTGTGATTATTCTCCTCTCACAAACATCTTAGGAGATGCCAATGAGGGATGCCCAGGAGATGCCTCTCTCCGCAATGTGGTGCCTGCTGTATGTGTATAAGAAGCACAGAGGAGGCCAAAAGTCAAACAAAAAAAACCCCATTGTATCAGTGGTCATAGTGATGAGGGGGGGGGCATGCCTGACTACTAGAAGCTTCCACAGGTGTTTGGACTGGCATTTTTGAGACTCTCACTACTTTGAATTCTAGCCAAGAATTTAAGAGCTATTGAGGAATCATCGTAATATGTGCCACATTCCCAGTCGTGTCAGTTGCCATCCTGTCCATGCCAGCCTTGCCCCCAGGTGTTTCTTTGGGCAGAGACACTGAGCTTTGATTTCTAAATCTTCATATTTCACAGTCTTTTCCAGATCTTTTTTTCAGTTAATAATCATCATTGTTGTTATATTTCACAAATTTTCCTCACAGACCTGGTAGCTCCTCCAAGTTACCTCAGGATCTCCAGAGAGAGCAGGGGGGGGGAAAGGCGGGAAATGAGAACGACCAGAGCATTGGGGGGGGGAGGGAATGACAGAAAAAGGATCTGAGCAAAAAGACGGGTAGAGTCTTTGCGGCTACGGGTGGGGAAAGGCCAAAATACTTTCGGTCCTTCCCAAGGCCTTGTCCTTTCGACAGCCTGAGGGCCCAATCCGACCCAACCTTCCAGCACCAATGCAGCCGGAACACAGCCCTGAAGTAAGGAAACAAACGTTTCCTTACCTTGAGGAGGCCTCCATGACCTCCCCACCACCACATAATTATTATTATTATTATTATTATTATTATTAATTAGATTTCTACCCCGCCTTTTAGCCCGAAGGCACACAAGGCGGCACTACAGTACAAAAACACAATATAAAAGTTAACATCAAAAAGCAATTTAAAAACAATATTAAAACCATACAATAAAACAAAATTAAAACAAAACAATACAATACAATTTAAAAACAACAAGCCCAGTGGATCATAAAATATAAAAATGTAACAAACCAGCCAGCCAGCCAGCCAGCCTGTCAACAGTTAAAAGCTTTTTGGAATAAAAAGGTCTTCAGCCCCCGCCAAAATGTAAACAAAGAGGGAGCAGTTCTCAATTCTAAGGGGAGGGTGTTCCAGAGTTGGGGGGCCACCACCGAGAAGGCCCTCTTCCTTCTCGGCACATACCCCCCTGGGCTGGCTACATCAGAGCTAGAAAACTGCACAGGATGGGCCCTGAGGGAACCAGCTGGGGAAGCCATCTTTGCTGTTGCAGTTAGAACTATAGTTGGAACCGTAAGAATATCTGGGGAGGAAATATTGGGTTATGGAGCTGGTGAAGGCGTAGAGGAGACAGGATGAGAAGGAGCTACTGTGGGACGACGACATTCCGTGGGACGAGCAGGTGGCAAAGGGAGGAAATGGCCGGCTGAAGAGAAAAGAAGGATGAAATAACAGGAGGCGCCATGGGGGAAAGCAGCAAAAACAAATGGTAGGGTCTGAAAGGAAAACAGGGGAGCAGGCTGGGGCAGGCGTAGGATTCAGGTAGAACACCGGGGAGCTGAAGTGCTGCTCACGCACAACGCTGAACGTAAGAGAGGCCCTGCTGGATCAGGCCGAGACCCATCTAGTCCAGCTTCCTGCATCCCAGTGGCCCACCAGATGCCTGAGCGAGCGTTGGCGTAACTCTTGATCAGATTCCTGAAGTGTGTATGGTGAACCATTGACTTAATGGGCTAACAAGAGGAGGAGTATTGACTAATGCTGGAAGTCCATTAAATCTGTAATATTCTTGGTCTTATTCCCAATCTCTCCCCTAGTGATGTCGGGCATAGAATGTGCCTTCTTCACAGCTGCATGGTGGGTTGACATTTTCAGAGGTCATCCACCACAACCCAGATTTATTTCCTCTCTGACCCCCTCAATGCACATGTTAAATTGGATTTTTTTAAATCACATTGTGCATCACTTCACATTTTTTCACATTGAACTGCATTTGCCATTCTGTGGCCCGTTCATCCACTCTGAAGAGATCCTTTGGGTTTTCACCACACCGAAGCCTGGTGTTATTTGCAAACCTGGCCACCTCATCCATAACTCCAAATCAGTTACAAACAAGTTAAAAAGCGTTGGCTCTATACTTCCAGGTGTATTGTTTTGGCAAGTGCTTCTCACTTGCCTTAATTGTGAAAACTGTCCCAGGATTCCAGTAACCAGTTGATAAAGGACCTGTCCTCTTATTCTGTGACTGACTGCTCAGGGTCTTCAGGGAGGGACTCCATCCGTCAAAAGCTTTTTATTTGCAGCTCCAAGAATGCAATGCTGTGTCAACTGGGGTGCCTCTATCCATTTGCCTGTTGACGTTCTCAAAGAACTAGATGGTTCTGCAGGCTTTTAAAATTAGGACAAAGAGATTGTGGGGGAGAATGGCGCTAGAGAACTATAAATTATAAACGTATGAATGGCCTGGAAAGAGAAGGTGCAGAGAGCATTTTCTCCCTTCTCCTAACTCAGGACGGGCAAAAGGAACAACTTCTCTTTCCAGGCTATTCATACATTACATTTGCACTGCCCTGGCGTAAACCCAGGTGCGAGGAAGCGCCCTCTTCCCCCCACACTTCCCGGCACAAAAGACGCCCAGCAGGTGGCATCCGAGGCAGGTTAGGCCCCTTCCTGGTTTCTTGCATTTTTCCACGGGTTGGGTCAGGGCAGGATTCTCTCTCTCTCTCTCACTCCCACACCCTGATTCAGGCAGATCTCTTTGGTCTGGAACCAAAACCGCGAAGGAATCAAAAGGGAGAAACGGATCTTTCGGCTCGAAAGCGCCCGCCCGCCTTCTATTCCCATTTCGACCCACTGCGGGCGGCTACGAATAAGCGTGGGCGGAGGAGAGCATTCCTCGACAGGCACGAGAGCGCGCGCCACGCTCTCCTCGCCTTCGCTTCCTAAGGGCCAAATCCTGCCCAACTTTCCAGCCATGACTCAGTACTCCCAGGGCAGGGTGCAGCGCACGCCCCTTGTGCCACCGGCTGCACCGGTGCTGGAAAGCTGGATCGGATCGGGCCCAAAGCCCTCCACGGCCTTGCCCGGCCCCCCATCTCTCTTCTCCCCCCCAACTCGAGCCCGCCCCACCGCAGGAGGCCCCCCGCCCCCTCAAGTGACCCCGCCGCCCTCCCCCTCTCGCTGCCCGGTCTGCAGTTGGCACCGCCTCCTGGGCATCTGCGGGACAACATTCCCGCCCGCAGCGCCAACCTGCATGGCCCGTTCGCTCCTGCACCCGCAGGCCTTCCTCTGGAGCCCCCCGCGCACCCTTCCATGCACCCCCTCCCGGACGGCCCCTGCACCGGGTGGACCCCCCTCTCCCCGCTGTCGGCGTTGCCCTTTTAAGAGCTCCCCGCCTCCCGGGGAGGCGCCGGGAAACTTTTCCCGTCTCGCGACATTCCCGGCCACCCCACCCCCGCTCGCCCCTCGCCGCGCCTCTCCTGCCCTCCGGGCGGGCGCCGCCGGCTGCTCCCCCTGCCGCCATCGCCGGTGGGGAGCGGCCCCCGCCCCGAGGAGCCCGCAGCAGCCCGCCAGCGAGCGAGCCAGAGAGCGGCGGCCGCCGCACCCGGACCCCGCCGACGGCAGGGAGGTGAGCGCTGGCCGCGGCGGCGCGTGGCCGGCTGGGCGCTGCCCGGCGCTCCTGTGCACAGCAGCAGCCCTGGCCGGGGGCGAGGCGGCCTCCTTGCTGGGGTGCCCGGCCGGCGTCGCCCTTCCTCGGGGGGCGCTGGCCGGCCGCGCCGGCTCTGAGCGGAGCCCCCGCCCGCAGGACGGGCCCCCTTCTGCCGCCCTGGCCGGCCGCTCTCGCGCCGTGCCCCGAATGGCCTCGGCCGGGGCGGCAAAGCCGACGGGGCAGGGGTGGCCCGGCAGAAGCGGCGCATGGCGCGCGCTCCGGCTGGGCTGCCCCTGCCTTGCGCCGGAGAGCTGCGCTGGGGCCCGTGGGAACGCCGACGCCCCGCCTGCACGGGACGGGAGGAGCCCCCGCTTGCACGAACCCCCCCAGGCGCCCCTCCAAGCCTCAGTGAGCCACCGGCGGGGCGAAGGCCGAGGAGTGCCCCCTCCCCGTGACCGGCTGTGCTGTCCTTGTTTTGCAGTGGCTCAGAACGAGCAGAGATGGATCTGAGCTGCGTGGCCGACCCCGTCTGGATGCGGAGGGCCCGTGAGCACTGCCGGTCCCGTGGCGAGAGGCCTGAATTAGGGAGGCGAGCCTGTTTCTGACCCCAGAAGGCAAGTGAGGAACCGTCTCAGTTCGCCACAGGCCCCCAGCCCCTTCCTCCCGTGCGGGCGGGCGCCAGCAGTTGCCTTGTGTCAAGTGGTGGAGACAAAGAGGGGGGGGACAGTCCCAGGGTCCTGAGCAATGGGGGGGGGGGTTGAGATGTGAGGCATCAAAGGGAACGAGCGCCCTTGTGGCCAGGGTTTATTTTTAGGAGTGTGACCTGCGCTTCGCGAACGATGTGAGCACACAGAAGCATTCCTGCGCTGGGGTGGAGAAGCAAAGGGGAGGGCACAGACTTGTTTTGCTCCTGAGGACAGCAGGCCTGCCGCCGCCGCCGCCGCGGTGTGCGCTGTGCTCCTCCTGGGGTGATGCCGTTTGTGCAGTGAGAGCTCTTCTTGGGAGGCCTTCCACCGGGTGGGCAAGCAGAGGAGGCAGAGGCTTCGATAGATGTGGCTGGAGACAGACCTTGTGGCTGCCGATTCCTCGTGAGTAAGGAAGCAAGGCAGCAGTGTTGGTGGGCCTCCTCCATTCCTCAGCGACGTCCGTGGCTTTGAAATAAGGAGCAGGGGAGGTTTGCGGGTGCTTGCCCTCAGTACTGCTGTGTGTGTGTTCCTAGACGGTGGGTGGGTGGGGTGGGGTGTGCTCTGCTCGGGGCTCCAGGTTTGCAGGTGCTGGGCGCAGGTCTGAGATGTGGGCCTGAACTCTTGCACTGCCACAGACGAGGTGGTTCAGGAGCTGCAGGCGGTCGGGAAGGGCGGCTCCCGTCTGGACAGGGCAGGAGGACAGTGGAAGTCTGGGGGAATGGGCCTGCCACAGCAAGGGCCGGGATACAGACTGTGCCAGGCTGTCCCTTCCTCACATTTCCTTGTGGATGGTCACCTTGACCTTGTTTGTGTTCCTGTGGGCCCAGAAGTCCTGCAGCAGAGGGCCTGGCTGGGTCCCAGGTGCAGGGGAGCAGGGTGGGAGAGAGGAATGGCCTTTCTCTCCTGCCTGCCTGCTTGCCTGCCTCCCTCAGAATCTGGCCTCCTTGTGGGGGCCTCTGGTGGGCCACTGTGGGAGGCAGCAGGCTGGCCTAGATGGGGCCCCTTGGGCCTGGTCCCGCAGGGCTTCTCTTCCGACTGTGCCACTCAGCTGCTTGAAAGGGTTGCGCTGGCAGGGCACTCTGTGGAGGTGGGCAGGAGTGTGGGGGTAGCCCCATGTGGCCCTCCCTGTATGGTTCTGGGAATTGACCCTGGATGGGGTGGGGCTGCTCCTCTCTTTCCTGCCAGGGAGTAGCTTGCACTTGAGGGAAGAGGCTCTGGCGCTCTGCGTGTTTCCCTGATGTTTACCCCACTTGCACTGGGCTGTGTGCGAGCGATATCCCTTCTGGTCTGGCTGGCATTCCAGTCTGCCTCCGCCTGTTTAAGCACAAGCCCTCCTGATCTCTTCTCTCAGGGCTGCTCTTTGAGGCCCAGGCAGCTGATCAAATATCTGCTGCTTTGCCAGAAAACCTCAGGACAGAGCTGAGCACTCTGGAAATGCCCCAGTACAAGTCTGTGGTGCGGCCACATTTGGAACCCTGTGCACTGCCGCGCCTCAGGAAGGAGCTTGGAGGGCTGGAAAAGGGGGCAAAAGAGGGCAAGCAGGCGCTCAGGCCTGGAGCAGCTTGTTTACCAGGAAAACTTGCAGGGTTTGGGGCTTTCAGCTTGGAATAGGACAATTAAGGGCTTGATCCTATCCAGCTTTCCAGCTCCGATGTAGCTGTGCCAGTGGGGCATGCGCTGCATCTTGCGGTGGGGGGCAGTCACGTAGGCCTCCTCGTCCTCAGGGTTGTATTGAGGCTGCATTGGCGCTGGAAAGTTGGATAGGGTTGGGCCTTAAGGCTGCAATCCTGTACACACTTTCGTGGGACAAATCCTATTGAATTTAATGGGGCGTACTGTTGAGTAAGCATGGGTAGGGCTGCCCCGATCGCATTGTGCAGTGTGTGGTGTGAGATAAGTTCTTCCTCCCCCTCTCACAACCTTTACATTGGGTCATTCCATGGTGCTGATGGGTGGGAGATTTAGGGCGGATAAAAGGAGGTCCTCCTTCACACAGCGCATACGTAGTCTGTGGAATTTCCTGCCACAAGATGTGGCGAGACCCACTAGCTTGGATGGCTTTCAGAGGAGATTGGACAAGTGCCTGGAGGACCAGAGGCCTGTTGTCGGCTCCTGGGCGCGGTGGCTGAGTGCTGCCACTTGGTCCCAGTTGCAGGGCAGCGATGGTGGGGAGTGCGTGCGTGCGTGCGTGTGTGCGCGCGTGCCTTCAGCCCCTGCTTGTGGCATTGTGGCAGCTGGTGGACCACTGTGGGAACCAGGTGTGGCCTGACCCAGCAGCCAGGCCCTCCATGGGAACTTGCCTACTTCAGTGCACTGTTGCCCTTTCCTGCGAGTGCAGAAAGCCCCCAAAGCCTGCCCCCTTCTCTCTCCAGCTGGTTCTGCAGGTCAAGAATGCCCAGGTCAAGGCCTCTTGTGGGACACCAGTCTGGGGACACCCTTGGTGGGGCAGTGCTGGCACACCCCTTGGCTTTGGTGGGGAGGGGAGAGCGTGGCCCCTGCCTGCCTGCCTGCCTGCCTGCTGGGTGTGGAGGCATGTGGGAGTGGAGCTCACTGCGTGGAACGCACCCTTTGGGCCTCCAGGGACTCCCGGAGTCTGCTGGCTTTGTCCCTGGAGGAGCTCACTGCCTTGGGCCCTTCCTTCCCTCTCTGGGTCCTGCACGAGGCATCCTTCCGCTCCCTCGGCCTGGTTTGCCTCACCCTCTGCAGCTTCTGCCTCGCACCCGCACCCGCTCACTCACCTCAGCCCTCTGCCGGTCCCCTTCCACCAGCCCGCCCTGCCCTGCCCTGCCCTGGGCTTCTGATGTGGAGGATCCTCTTCCCTGAGCATAGCAGGTTCCGCTGAAGGTTTGTTGGGCAAGGAAAAAGGGGGCCCACGTGGGAGCATCGCCGACTCTGGTGTGGCTTTTTTGCAGCGTCATGCGCAGGTCCAGGGAAGACCGCGGCAGCCTCGGATTTCGTGGCTGTTGACAGCCTGCTGGAAGGGAAGGAGGCTTCTGAGCCTCCCTAATGACTGTTTGCCTTTCTGAAGCCGGTCGGGCATGTGGGGCCCACCCCTTTATTAATGCCGGGTGTGCCTGGCAGCCGGTGGGCGCGCACTGCGAAGGCAGGCGCACACCTGGCGTTCTGATCGGCCGTGCTGGAGGCAGGCTCCTCCTGGTCTAAGCCCTGCCCTGCCCCTGTGTGGGTGTGCATGCGTGCGCATAGACGCGCCTGGGAGCCGGCTCCTGCTGATGGGGTGTTGGCCTGTTGGAGTTTGCTGTTCATCTGCCAGGCCGGGATTTAGTCTTTCGCTTCCTTCTGGCCCTTCTGCTTTGCTCCATCCAGCTGTGGCGGACCTGTGCGCTGACTGCAGTGGCCGGTCCGTAGTCGCTCCTGGTCCTGCCACTTACTGTAAGCGGAAGTGATGGCCAGGGGCAGATCACAGCCGGGGCCTCTCCTGGGTCCTGGAAGTCCAGAGGCGTGGGCTGAATTGCCGCCCCTGTGCCTCTCGCCTGGCCCTGTGGGCTGGCGTTGCTGGGCTTCTCCAGGAGCGGCCCAAGTCTTCCGTGCTTTTCACAGTGAGGCAGGTGTGGGGCGCTGCTGTGGCAAGAATCTTTCTCCCCATGGAGGGGCGTCAGGCAGTAAAACGGTGCCTGGTGTAGAGAAGTGGAGAGACAGGCGCCCGGCAGCGGCAGCAGCTCCCCATTAAACTGGTGGGCAGGCGATTCAGGCTGTACAACGTTGGAAAGTTCTTCTTTGTGCTGTGCAACGTCGATATCCGAAATTCACTGCCACAAGATGTGGTGACGGTCACTGGTGCAGGTGGCTTTAAAAGGGGATCCGGCAAATGGAGGAGGAGGAGGAGAGGACTGCTAGTGGCTGGGGAAGCTCAGGGGAGGCTTAGAGGCAGGCTTGTCCCTGGGCTTCGGGCCCTGGGAACGCACAGGAGAGGCCTCCTTCCTACCTCGCCGGTGGGCTTCTGGCTGCTTGGTGGCCACTGTGGGAACACAGGCGTCTGGCCTAGGTGGGTCCCGTGGGGCCCGATCCAGCAGCCAGGCTCTTCTGACATGGGGGTCTCCAGGGGTCTGTGTATCCAGAGGTGGTGCTGTGCAGCGGCAAGTGAGAGGTGGATGCTCTGCTTCTTGTTCCCCCCTCTGGTGGAAGGGCAGCTGCGCTCTGTGCTTTGGGACTCTTGGGCGGTGCCAGTCTTCCGGGGGGGGGCGTTCGGCCAGACTCAGGTGGGTGCCGTGGTGGGCTTCGTGCACATGCAGGAGGGGCGGAGGGAGGGCCACAGGCACGCTTTCACATCAGCCCCTGCCGAAACGCCCCGCCCTGCTCCACACACGCACACATGGGGCCGCTGCTGCTCTGGACGGGCCCTGGGAGCCCAGCAGAGCCAGCCAGGCCAGGCACTCCACACGGGAGGCAACGGCAAGCCTCTCCTCAAGGCTTCCAGACCTCAGGTGGTGCCAATCCCTGTAATCCCAGAGTGGGAGGCTCAGCGGGGCGTAGGAAGGGAGGGCCACCCTTCCTCACCCCTCCCTGCCCCACTGCCTTGTGGGGGTGACCTGCAGGTGGCCACCAAGCCAGGTCACGTGGCTTGGCTCACCTGTTGGGGTGCAGTGGGGTTGCTGCAGCCCTGTTCGTAGAGGTCTGGATCATTCCCGTGCCTGGTCCGGATTGGTGGGTGTCCTTGTGCCTGTGCTTTGCTCCTCGGTGTCTGACACCTCAGGGACACCCCCTGGAGAGCACCCTCTTCCGGAGCCTCCAGCAGGTTGCCGACTCGGCCGTCCTTCTCGCCTCCCCCCCCCATCCCTGCGTCCTCCTCCCAGTCGCCTGAGTGCTGCGATGCGCAGTGGCCTGTGTCCGCGTGTGCCCCCAGGCTGCCCCTTCTTGCTGGTTAGCGCCCTCCCAAGTGTGGTGCTGGCTGCACTTCAAGAGGCTTCTCCCTCCGCCTCTTTGCACCAAGTGCATACTGTGGTCCTGGTGGACGGTGCTGGTCTGCTGCCCAGAACCCAGAACGGCTGCCCCCGTGGAGAAGTCCCCTTTCCGGCTGGCCAGAGAGCCTGCTCAAAAGGTTTGGGCCAGAGTGGCTGGTCATTGGCCCTCGCTCCGGGCCAGGCTGCGGTTTGGGTGTGTGTGCGTGAAATGCCTCCCCCGGCCAAAAGCAAGCCACATGACCTGGCTTGGTGGCCACCTGCAGGTCACCCCCACAAGGCAGTGGGGCAGGGAGGGGTGAGGAAGGGTGGCCCTCCCTTCCTACGCCCCGCTGAGCCTCCCACTCTGGGATTACAGGGATTGGCACCACCTGAGGTCTGGAAGCCTTGAGGAGAGGCTTGCCGTTGCCTCCCGTGCGGAGTGCCTGGCCTGGCTGGCTCTGCTGGGCTCCCAGGGCCCGTCCAGAGCAGCAGCGGCCCCATGTGTGCGTGTGTGGAGCAGGGCGGGGCGTTTCGGCAGGGGCTGATGTGAAGGCGTGCCTGTGGCCCTCCCTCCGCCCCTCCTGCATGTGCACGAAGCCCACCACGGCGCCCACCTGAGTCTGGCCGAACGCCCCCCCCGGAAGACTGGCACCGCCCAAGAGTCCCAAAGCGCAGAGCGCAGCTGCCCTTCCGCCAGCCTCCCTCCGGCCGCTGGGCCCTCTGCGCTGGAGGCAGCCAGGCCTGAGTGGGAGGGGCTGCCCTGCGGTGGGGAGGGGCTCCTGGTGGCCTGCTGGGAACGCAGGTGCTGGAGGAGGGGGTCCCCTTGGCTGCCCCTCTGCCGCTGGGCTCCTCCCCTCCTGCCCCCCCCAGCATCGCCTGGGTGCTCCCCCTTGCCACTCAGCCTGCCCAGTCTGAGGCTGTGGAGTGAGGGCGCGGCTCTGGCTCTGCCCCCACCGTCAGCCGGGCCCTTCCCTCGCCCTCCCTCCCTGGCCGGGGGTCTCTCCCTGCTCCTGTCCCATTGGAAGTCGGTATGGGCAGCTCCTCCTCCCCGCAGGTGCTTCTTCGGGGCAGTGGAGTGGAGGGAGGGAAGAAGGCTGCGGAAGGGGCTCCTGAGTCAGCCACGGGACCCTCCCTGAAGTGAAGGTCTGGCTGGGGGGGGGCCGGCAGCCCCTGGAATGTGGCCCCTCCCCCACCATGGCCAATCAGGCTGGCTTCCCCTTTGCCTGTCCTAATAACCCTGCTGGGGGCTTGGGGGGCTTAGTGGCCTCTGATGTTGTGTTGCCGCTTCTCTGCCTTGTTGCTTCAGTTCTCGATGGGATTTTCGTTTTTCCCCACTGTTGCATTTTGATTTTTAATTTGCCACCTTCAGCGCCTCCCTGTCTGTTGCGGGGGGGGGGGAGGGACCTGGGTATACATATTTTTTTAAAAATACATTAAACAAATATCAGAGGCCTGCCACGAGCAAGACGCTGGCTGGTGGTTCTGATTCCACAGAAGTTCCATGAAACTGCTGCGGTTTTTCCTACTCTCTCCCCCCTTGCATCAGTGGGTGGGTTTTGCAACCCCCGTTGCCCAGGCAGGGGAGGGGGTGTGCAGAAGGTAGACCCAAATCTTCTCTAAGCCTTCCTGCTTGGGTAGAAGGTTGAGTGCAGGGAGGAAGAGGAGGCGTGTGCTCTCTCGCTCTCGCTCTCGCTCTCAGTCCCCTTCCCTTGGCCCCACCTGGATTTTGAGAGTCAAGAACTGGTCAGGTGTCTCACTGTCACTGTGAGTCCGAGTGAGGCATTCCCCACCCACCCCCACCCCCGGTGCAGTTTCAGATGCATTTTTGAGAGCCACGTTCTTGCCACTCGCCCTCTCTCTTCCTTCCTTCCTTCTCTCACCCAGCCAGAGTCGCTTTGCAGCCAGGAGGGGGCCGGGGGGGCGATGGGATGGTGCGGAGTGGCGCTTGGAGCTGAAACAGCAAAAGCTTTAAACATACAAGAACTTCAGATGCCGGGCAGGCGAGAGAGGGAGGGCGGGAGGGCGGGAGCATCCCGTAGAGAAGCGGGAGGAGGCCTTGGGAAAATCCGGAGGCTTCAACGCCCCTGTGAACGCTCCAGGCGAAAAGGGATGTGTGTGTGGAGGGGAATTTCCTCTCAGGTGGAAGCGTTTGGGATGCTGCAAGGAAGAGAGGACGGCCTGGCCAGTGCGGAGCCCCCCCTCCAGCCCACCACGCAGGGGAGCCGGGGGGGACGATGGACGGCGGCTGTGTTATGTGCTGAGAAGTTGCTCCCTTGGTCTGCCTTGCTCAGGACTGAGGGCGGGCGGCCGAGGAGGGGCCTTCCCAGGCCTGCTCAGGACCGTCTGCCAGCACTGCAGGGGTGGCGCTGCTGCCGAACTGCACCTGCGCCCCCCTGGGGGCCTCTCCTCACCTGGAGGCGGAGCTTTATTGCGAGGAGACGGTCGGTCGGTCGGTCGCGGTGGGCGTGTCGGGGCCTGCTCTTGTATTCCGGAAGGAGCGTCTCAGGTGGGCCCAGAGCAAAGGGACGCTGGATTCGCCCAGGCAGCCCTCTGGGCCCTGCTCGGAAGGATCAGGGATTTGTTCACCTCCATTTGTATTTCTGTGGGGGGCATTTTGATGAGGAGAACCCCGATTTGGCAGTTCCTTAAGCGGAAGGAACAAGGCAGGGCGACTCAGCGGGGAAGGAGGGCTGGAGATTGGCCCCCTCTCGGAAGCCCAGAATGTGACCCAGTGACATCGCTGGTGGGAGATTCAGGGCCAACGGCCGCTGGAGCCCCCTGCCCCGGGGCTGCCCTGGTCCTGGGGTGAGATCGGCCTGGAGCTGTGGATGCCCGCCTCTGCCCAGTGGCAGCCCAGGGAGGGGGCGCTGGCACAGGTGTGAAGGCTCCTGGAAAGTCCCACCTGGGCCCCACCGACAGTGCCAGCCCACCCCACCCCGTGATGAGGCCCCTCCCTGCCGTGGGCCCCAGAGTGGCTTGGACCAGCCTGCTCAGTCCAAGGCGGCTCCTCTCTGGTCCTGTCGGGCAGGTTTCCGTCTTAGCCCAGAGTCTTCTCCCTCGCGGTCGCCATGTCCCCTGCTCTCCCTTCCCAGCCCTCCCTGCGAAGCAGAAACCAGCTGGAAACTCAGCCCCACACCTCCAGGCAGCCACGGCAATGGTACCACCCCTGGCCCGCTAGCAGGGCCCAGTGGTCAGCGCAGGGTGCATCTCTTCCAGTCGTGCGCAGGGTTGCGTGGAAGGCCCTGAGGAGCCACAGGCTGGCCTTGACAGACCCAGCGAGGCCGCTCTTGTGCTGGTGCCCGTCCTCGTGGCCCGCGCGCTGCAACTGCAGGAGAGCAGCCCGGAGCTGCTGCCGCTGGGGAGGGTGGCCGCCGCCCCTTGTTCTCGGGGGGGGGGGACCTGCAGCCAGCAGCGGCAGCCTCTCGGCACCGGGGCTGGTCGCTGCAAGGGCCCCTCGTCAGAGTCCCGCCCTGCTGCATTCCTGCGGCAGGCGGCTTGTCCGGGGCTCTGCTGCCGACGGGCCCAGAGACGCAGGAGCGCTTGCCTGGCTCCCTTCCCTACGCCCCCCCGTGCTGCTCCTGCTCTGGCTGGCAGCGGAAACGGCGGACCTGGCTGGACTGGCTGGCCCAGGGTGGAGCCCTCCGAGCAGGAAATGGCTGCTGGGCCGGGATTCCAGGGCGCTTGTTCACGGCTGTGGTTCTGACGCACGCGCCCTTCCGCAGGGCCAGCTCCCTGGCTGGCTGGCTGGCTGCCTGCCTTCCCTCTGGGCTGAGCCAGGGCAGATGGGGGGTCTGGTGCCCGAGGCCCTTCTCTAGAACCACCTCCGCTTGCCGTCCGCTTGCTTCCATTCTGCCCAGTGGGCGTCTGACCTGGGCAAGCAGGTGGGTGGCTGTGGCTTTCTGTTTGGGACGCGCACGCCACAGGGGTGGGGGTGCATCGGTCCCCAGCCAGCGTGGCCCAGGCGACGGAAGCAAGGCTGCTCCGCAGAGAACGCTGCGCGGATCGCAGCCCAGGGCCGTGGGTGGGCGGAGCAGAGGCGCCACCCGCTCCCCAAGGGGCGTGGCCGGCCAAGTCTGAAAGTGCCGGCGGCTCTCAGAAGGGGCAGTGAGCAGGCGTGGCGGGGCAGAGCAGGACTCTTGGGCCGGCGAGCCCGTTGGCTGGTTGCTTGTGCCCCTCGGCAGCCACCAGGACTCTGGGCGGGACCTTCAGAAGGGGGGTTCCATCGGCTCAGGCTCAGTTTCCCAGGTTTGCCCTCCTGCTTCTTCCCACAGTGGCCACCCAGGTGCCCCAAAGAGGGCCCCCCCAAGTGGGGCAGAAGAGCCCCCCCCGTGGCCCCCGCAGGCTCCGAGCGTGGAGGGCGCCTGTTCGCCCCTGAAAGGCTGTGCGCTGGCCCTTGGGGCTGCCTGGAGTTTGGCGTGTGCTGCTCCCTGCGGCCCGCAGTGCAGGGTGTCCCGGCAGCCGCCCAAAGCTCTTCTCCGGCCTCCCAGTGCCGGCCGTGCGTTGCTCCTCCCAGCATCAGCCTCGCGCCTGCAGGGCGACTGGCCCACGGTCCCGGATGCCCTGCAAGGCTCCCGCGTGCGCTGGGGGTTCTGAATGCCGTGTGGAGTCTCCCGCTGTGGGCGCTTCCCAAGAAAGGGCCAGGCGAGGGCAGGAGCCCCTCCGAGGGCCGTGGGCAGGGCCAGGGGCCTCGGGGCGCCCAGTCAGACTCGGCTGGGGTCAGGGGACTGGGTATGCCGGCCTCACCCTGGTGTGTGTGCGTAAGACAGGAGCAGACCTCTGGGTGGGGGGCCGAGGTGCTTGTGCACTGCTTGCGTGGGGGGGCGGAAGGACCCCCGGCCCGCTGTCTCTTGGTGCCGGCCGCTGGCACCTGGACTCCTCCCCGCTGGGCCTGGGCTTCCCGCTCGCCCTCGGGTGCTGGGAGCAGCTGCCTTGGCTAAAAATAAGGCCCTCTTCGCTGTCCTGGGGGTCATGTGCGCCTCCTGGCTGGAAGAGGCTGCTGGCTGCCGGCCTGTGGTGTCCTTGGGGTCACATTGTGGGACGGAGAGGCACACGTGGGAGGTGTTTTTAAAGGGGCCGACAGCACAATGGCAGGAAGGGAGGCGCTGCCCCTCCCCGCACGCCCACAATCCCCTCCCTGCCCCCCCCCGGTGCCGCTCTCAGGGCTGGGCTGGAGGGGGGGCTTTTCCTGCCCTCACTTCCCCCCTGCGCGTTTCCCTCTGCCGGCCCACGTCGTAGCCTCCTGTTGGTCAACGAAGGGCCACCGCCGGCAATGGGCAGGCAAGGGCGTCCGGCAGGCACGCACAGAGTGAGGGCCGAGTCCTGCCCACCTTCCCAGCGCCGCAGCCTGAGGGGGGGGGGTCACGGAGGCCTCCTCAGTACACGGGCGTGCTCCTTCCCTGACCTCTTGGCCGCACTGGTGCTGAAAGGGGGACGGGGTGGAGCCTCAGACGCAGCCGCACACCTGCTGTGCCTGCCTGTGGCTGCGGCCTCCTCTGCCCTGCGGACGGATGTGCGGCTGGAGGCTTGCCCGAGTGAGACTGGATCACTGGATCATTCCAGTGAGAGAAACGGGCCAGCAAGGCCTCCTGGCAGCGGGGGAGCCCCAGTTCCCCTAGCCAGGGAGGGAGCTGCCTCCCACAGGAGTGATCTCGGGAGCCCTTGGCCAGCCCAGCCCACCTCCTGAGCCCCACGGAGCCCTGCCGCTTCCTCAGTGTTCGCCCCAGGCAGCCTGCCAGGAACGCTCTGCGCTGCTCTGCTGGGGACCGTTCAGAGGAAACCATCACTGGCCGGCCGGCCTGTGGCAGCCTTGATGGAGGTGAGCCTGGCGCGGGGCAGACTGAACGCAGGCCTGCCCATCCCACTGTGCCCTGCGCATGAAGCCTGCGGCACAGTCCCTGCAGCACTCAACATGCGTGTCGGGGGCTGTCTGTCTCCCACATAGGTGCTCCCAGGCTAACGCAACCCAGTTTTCTCCAGGCCCGGATGCCTGGCTTCCTGCTGCTCCCACCGCCCGTGTTCTTAGAAGAGAGCAGGTGCAACCGGGCTGGAGAGCCCAGGACCGAGTGGGGCAGAGGCCCAGTGGGGGGACTGGTCGCCGCCTTGCCTGGGCCCTCCCGGCCCCTGTGAGCAGGCAGCTGCTCTGTGCCTCGGGGCTTCCCTTTTTGCAGGGTGGGGACCAGGAGACCGCCGATCTCTCGATGAGCGTATTGCGCCGTCACTGGGCACAGCGCTTTGAACAGTAGAACCCGTTCCATGCTTCAGGGTGTGCAGAGCCTGGCTGTGCCTTGCTTGTGATTAGCCGGGGAAGGTGGGTTATGTGGCATCGGGTGGGAAGCCGGTTTCCCTGTCAGAAGCGCAGGGTGGTTTCTTTCCAGTTGCAAGGTAAGGGTCTGCCGCCGATTTGAGCCTCTTGCTGCAGGCTGCGAGGGCAGTTTCGTTGCATGTCTGGTGTGCAACAAGCACCAGCCCCATGTGGAATTAAATCCGATAATGGTAAACAGAGAAGATGCTTTAGATCAAATTGATAAATTACATATAAATAAGTCACCGGGCCCAGATGGTATACACCCAAGAGTTATTAAGGAACTAAAGAACAAAGTTGCTGACCTCTTAACTAGAGTATGCAACTTGTCTCTTCAAATGGCCACGGTGCCAGAGGATTGGAGGATAGCCAGTGTCACGCCAATCTTTTAAAAAGGGAGAAAGGGGGACCCTGGAAATTACAGGCCGGTCAGCCTAGCCTAACGTCTGTTCTGGGTAAGATGGTGGAAAGCCTCATCAACGATAAAATCCTAAAACACGTAGAGGAACAAGTACTGCTGAAGGAAAGTCAGCATGGCTTCTGTAAGGGTAAGTCTTGCCTCACGAACCTTTTGGAATTCTTTGAAAAGGTCAACAGGCACGTGGATGTGGGTGAACCTGTGGATATCATATACCTGGATTTTCAGAAGGCGTTTAACACAGTCCCCCACCAAAGGCTGCTGAAGAAACTTCACAGTCAGGGAATAAGAGGGCAGGTCCTCTTGTGGATCCAGAATTGGTTGAGGGCCAGGAAACAGAGAGTGGGGGTCAATGGGAAATGTTCACAATGGAGAGAGGTGAAAAGCGGAGTGCCCCAGGGATCTGTCTTGGGGCCCGTGCTTTTCAACTTGTTCATAAATGACCTGGAGACAGGGATAAGCAGCGAGGTGGCCAAGTTTGCGGATGACACAAAACCTTTCTGGGTGGTGAAAACCAGAAAGGATTGTGAAGAGCTCCAGAAGGATCTCTCCAAGTTGGGGGAATGGGCAGCCAAATGGCAGATGCGTTTCAACGTGGACAAGTGTAAAGTGATGCACACTGGGGCAAAAAACCAAAACTTCACCTATAGGCTTATGTGTTCTGAGCTGTCTGTGACAGCTCAAGAGAAAGATCTTGGGGTGCTGGTGGACAATTCAATGAAGGTATTGACCCGGTGTGTGGCAGCAATTAAGAAGGCCAATTCCATGCTTGGGATAATTAAAAAAGGGGTTGAGAATAAAACAGCCAATATTATCATGCCATTGTAGAAATCGATGGTAAGGCTACACCTGGAATATTGTGTCCAGTTCTGGTCGCCGCACCTCAAAAAGGACATAGTGGAGTTGGAAAAGGTGCAGAAGAGAGCGACAAAAATGATTATGGGGCTGGGGCACCTCCTTTATGAAGAAAGACTGCAGCGTTTGGGGCTCTTTGCAGCCTAGAAAAAAGGTGCCTGAGAGGGGACATGATTGAGACATACAAAATTATGCATGGAAGGGATAGAGTTGATAGAGGGATGTTCTTTTCCCTCTCTCAAAACACCAGAACCAGGGGGCATCCGCTAAAACTGAGGGTTGGGAGAGTTAAAACAGATAAAAGGAAGTACTTTTTTACCCAGCGGGTGGTTAGTCTGTGGAACTCTTTGCCACAGGAGGTGGTGATGGCATCTGGTCTGGATGCCTTTAAGGGGATTGGATGGATTTCTGGAAGAAAAGTCCATCGTGGGCTATAGGCAATGATGGGTTGTAACCTCCTTACATTAGTAGTAGGCTACATCGGTGCAAGGGAGTGGCAACAAGATGAAAGCGTCTTGTGTCTCGTGCCTCCCTGGGGCACCTGGTGGGCTGCTGTGAGATCCAGGAAGCTGGACTAGATGGGCCTTTGGCCTGATCCAGCAGGGCTCTTCTTATGTTCTTATGTGGAGGTGTGAAGGCCGGTTTTAAAAGCATGGCTGTGTGCAAATGTTGCACCTCATCCGTGCTGAGCCAAACTGTAATTACTCTTCTGCCTCTGTTGCTTCATAGCTGCGATACGCTCCTTTGGTGCAGACGTTTAATTACATGTTCCATTTCCACAGCTTGTTTATGCAACTGTTTTAATGACAGGTCTCCTCTCGGCAACAAGTAATTTGTAACCTGGTAGAAAGGTACTTTGAGTGGGCCCAGTGCATGTACAGCCCTGCAGACACCCGAGATCTGCCTCCCCTGAGCCCTCTCCTCCGGCCCCCTGGGACTTGGCTTGCAGGCCCCCCCCTCGTGGCTGCCCTCCTCTGAGCCTGCCAGTGTCCTCTTTAAGAGGCGGTGCTTTGGGCACCGGCTTCCACGCGAGGCCTGACTGGTGCAGCACAGAGGGGGGCAGGGACTTCCTGACCCGGCCCCTCGGCCTCTGCTTGCAGCCCAGCATTGCCTTCGCCTTGTTTGCAGCCACCCCACACTGCTGGCTCGGGTTCAGCCCATGGACTTCTACAGCTTCAGCTCTGTCTGGGTCTGCGGAGTTTGGTGGGACTTGTTTTCGGGCAAGACTGCATTCTCCCATCAAGTTGTGCTGCAGCACCCCCGGCCCCTTTTCATGTGTGGGGTGAGGTTTCCTGGGGTTTGCCCCTTCCCTGCTGCTCCCAGTGGGCTCTCCGCCTCCTGCAGTCACTTTGTCACTGGGTGTTGGGGGATGCCCCTCGTCTGCCTCCACCCGCCTTCCAGGTCCCACCTTGGTCTGTTCCACCAGCAGAGCCACGCCTGAGCGGCCGGGCGCGGGGCTTCCCCAGTGTCATCCTGGTGCCCACGGCGCGCCCGTTGGTGGGCAGGCTGCTGCCCTGGCGAGGCTGTCGGTCAGCCAGGGAGTGTGGCGATCCTCTGGCTTGCCCTGCGTCCAGGCTGGACTGAGGCTTCCGGTGGACGTCAGGGGAGCCGCAGTGCTGCTTGTGACGGCCGGCTTGTGTTGCAGCGACCTTGATGTTCAGCGGCAGGGCCCAGGAGGGGCAGGAGGGGAGCGGGGCGGGCGTCGGTTCCAGCGGCTCGTGCCTCGGCTTGGCAGCTTCGGTCCCGCTCAGCCCCTTGTGCGGTCCATTTTCTCTCTCGCCTTTTCCTGCTCCCCGGTTAGTTTGCCTGAGGCCTCGAGAGGCTTCTCACTGGGGAGCTGATGGGGGGCTGGCACCGTCGCAGGGGGCCTCCACTCCCCGTTGGCTGCAGCTGTCAGGGCGCCCCAGAGACAAGGGCCGGAAGGGAGTCTGTAGGGGAACAAGGCACAGCGCAAAACCTTGGCCCTCTGCTGTCTCCCCCCCCCTGTTCCGCCTGCCAGGTGACCCCGACGTCTGCAGTGTCCTTGAAGCAGAGCAGGGGGCGAGCGTGGTTGGGGGGTTGGCTGGGGTCCTCCCAGGTCTGCTCCCCCGAGGGGCAAGGAGCCCCCATGCCGTGGGGCCAGGCGATGCTGCTGGGAGCGCTTTGGCAGTGCCCGGCCTGGCCTGGCCTGGCGTGGGAGGGAGTGGGGCAGGCCTCTCTCCTGCCTTGCCAGCCAGGGGTCCTCTCTCTTCCCGGCCCCTTGGGGAGGAGCGCAGCAGGGAGCGTCCTGGGGGAAGGGGGGAGCGCCTGCAGGGCACTCGGGGGCAAGCGCTGTGGGCACGTCCTGCCGCCTAGGAGAATGCCGTTTACGCCGACCTCTCTGGGGGTGGCTGCCGACCGGGGACCCCCCCCCGCCCCCCCCGCCGAGACACCAGTGCTGACTCCGGCCCGTGCCTGTCTCGTCTCTCCCCAGGTAGCTGAGCGGTGAGCTGCGCAGGATGGCCGGCGCGTCCGTCAAAGTGGCTGTCCGAGTGCGGCCCTTCAACGCCCGGGAGACCAGCCGGGATGCCAAGTGTGTGATTCAGATGCAGGGGAAGAGCACCTGTGAGTTGCCCTCGGGGTGTGCGTGGCTCAGGCCTGGCTCCCCCCACCCCGCCCTGAGACGACCCTTCCCCAGCCGACTCTCTCCTGGTCGGGGGGCCTCCTCTCTCGGAGACCTTCTGGGGGCACAAGAAGTGTGTATGGGGGGGGGGAGAGCCTCCTAGGAAAGGGAAAGCTTTGGCATCCCTCCCCACTTTCTGTGCCCACCCCACTGTGTAAGCTCTGGGCATGATCCGCAGTCTGCCAAAATCAATCAATACAATCAATCAATCAATCAATCACTAGTATTTATATACCGCTTTTCAACACAAAGTTCACAAAGCGGTTTACAGGCAAATAGTTAACATTAAAGCTAAATGGCTCCCTGTCCCAAAAGGGCTCACAATCTAAAGGAATGGAGAACACCACCAGCGACAGCCACGAGAAAGACACTGTGCTGGGGTGAAGAGGGACAGTTGCTCCCCCCCCCCGCTAAATATAAGAGGACACCACTCGAAAAGGTGCCTCTTGCCCAGTTAAGTTAGCAGGGGTCAAAATGCACCAGTTGAGCCTCAGTCAGGGGCGTTGCGAGGAGCTTTGAGGGTCAAGCTGGCCCGAGGCATGATGCGAGCTGCCCTGTACCCTGGGGGTCGCGTGACGGAGCTCCCAGGCTCCCAGGCAGCCCACCCCCTGCAGCGCCATCTGCTGGGAAGGCCTCTGACCTCCCTGCCCCGCTCCTGGGCTTCCCACTGGGGCGTCTGGAGGGTTACGAAGGGACCTGCCTCGGTCAGCCCGGCAGCCGGGGTCTCTCCCCTGAGGTTCTCCTTCCAAGCCCGTGAAATGGAGATCTTGGGGCCCCCACCCTCCCCCCCCACCATCCCCCCAGCACTCAGCTGCCTGTGGACCAGGAGGTGTGTGGCCGAGCAGAGCCCCGCTGTGTGGGCAGGCGAGGCCCCAGCAGCCCCCCGGGGGCTTCCTCCAGCCGGGCACCGGAGCCCTCCAGCGCAGGCTGGCTCCTCAGCTGCTTGTCCCCGTCTATATTTAGCCCTGGGACAGCCGAGAGGCCGTGGCGGGGGCACAGCGCAGGAGGCAGCCCGGGGTGGCACCAGCGGGGCCTGTGATGCTGCCAGGCGCAGGGCTCTGCTCCTCCGCACCCCTCGGCCCCTCCCCTGAGCGGAGGCCCAGGCTCTGCCGTCGGGGTCGGGCCTGCTCCAGCGCTGCCGTTGTTGGCGCCTCGGGAGGAGGGCGGTGCTGCCGGGACGGACGTGGGTGGCCTCGGCTGGACGCCGCACAGACCCCAGGCTGGCTCCCGGGCTGCCGGCTGCCTCTGGGGGACCCGCAGCCCACTCGCTGCAGTGCCGGTCCTGGAGGGGGGGGCCCCTGCCTTCCTGTGCAGCCAGCGCTGCCCCCGGTGGGGCCCAGGGCGTCCCTGAGGCAGCCGCGGGGGGGGGGACACCTTGCAGTGCTCTCCAGAAGTGCAGGCGGGTCGTGGCCACGGTGCAGAACGAGGCGCCTCCGAGGCCGGGGCTGCCCTGCTCTGCAGGAAGTGGCTGGCTGCGGGGCCTGAGCGGGTCCAGGTCGCCCCCCCTGCTGTCCTCACAGTGGTCCACCAGCTGTCCCAAAGGGCTGCCCCTCCCCCTCCCTCTGTTCGTCGCTCGGCACCTGTTCAGAGGTAGACTGCCTCTGCCTGTGGAGGCTCCAGAGAGCCATCCGGAACGTCGCTGCCTTCTGGGCCCCGCACCGCTGTGCCGCTTCCCAGCTTGTCCTGGGGCTCAGGCGTGCCCGTTGCAGGCCCCACGTGGCCTAGGAAGCCCCCGATACCCAGGCTCTGCGCCGCATTCCCCCCAGCCCTGCTGAGGGGCCCGCCTGGCCCCACGGCTGCTGCTTGCCCTCCGCTCCTCAGACCTCGCCTGACACAGCTTGTAGGTGGCGGCTCGGAGGCCTTGGCGAGCCCCCTGAGCGGGCCAGGACTATTGGTGGCTGTGAGCCTGGGGCGGACCCCTGATCTGCAGCGGCGGCGAAATGCGGTCCAGGGTCTGGTTGCCGCCTGGGGCACAGGCGGATGGGGAACCGGAGGGGGGAAGGGCTCCCAGGAGGGTGGAGCGGCTGTGGGTGTGGCCCCACCTGCCCAGTCCCCCTGAGCATGCCTGCTTCTGCCTCAGCTCTCCGCCTCGGCTCCTTGTGTGCCCTGGAGAGGAGACGGAGCGCTTGGCTGATGCTTAAGACACGAGCCCTGCTGGGTCAGGCCAAAGGCCCGTCCAGTCCCCCTTCCTGCATCTCATGGTGGCCCACCAGAGGCCTCAGGGAGCACCTCAGGAGACAACGAGATGCCTGCTCCCTGGCACCTGGCATTCAGAGACAGCCTCCTTCTAAAACCAGGCGGTTGCGTATACCTGTCACGGCTTGCAACCTGCGATGGGCTTCTCCTCCAGCAGTCTGTCCAATCTTCTTTTAAATTCAGGCAACTCGGCAGGCTGCCATCAGCGCCTCCTGTGGCAAGGAGTCCCACAAACTAAGGAGCTGCCCTGAAGGTGGCCCTGGTGCTGCCTGGTGCTTGTGCCTGCCGCAGTCTGCTCTCTCCCTTTCCTGGGCAGCCTTGCGCCCCCCCCCTCACAGCTCCCGTCCTTCCCCGCAGGCATCTGCAACCCCAAGCAGGCAAAGGAGGCCCCCAAGAACTTCACCTTCGACCACTCCTACTGGTCCCACACCTCGGTGAGTCTGCGGGGCTTGGCGGGGGGGGGGGCTCCGTGCCTGCGGCCTCTCAGCCCCTGCAGCGGCCGCTGTCTCCCCCAGGAGGAGGACCCCAACTTCGCCTCCCAGCGGCAGGTCTACACAGACATCGGGGAGGAGATGCTGCTCCACTCCTTCGAGGGCTACAACGTCTGCATCTTCGCCTACGGGCAGACGGGGGCCGGCAAGTCCTACACCATGATGGGCCGGCAGGAGAAGGAGCAGCAGGGCATCATCCCTCAGGTGGGTGGGTGGGTGGGTGGGGGGTGCTGGCGACCCTGCCCTGAGGACTGCCGCCTTGGTCAGGTGCCCTTTGGAGGCTCACCGGGGTGGGGGCACGGGGAAGTCCAAGGGGGGGTTCTGCCCCCAGCCGCCCTGGTTGCCAGGCACGTGGGGCTCTGTGGCGGCCTTGGGTACAGGCGGGCAGAGGGCTCCTGCCTTCCTCTTGGCGCAGGGGCCGGATTGCCCCTCCTGGCTCTGTCCGCTGCCCTCCCGCTGCTGAGTGCCCCTTGCCCTTCCGCGCTGCGTGTGGGCCTGTGAGTGGAGCCCGGCCTGTTCCCCACTGCGGCCGTTTTGCCTTCCAGCTGTGCGCAGATCTCTTTGCCCGAGTGAATGAGAACCAGTCTCCCCACCTCTCCTATTCCGTGGAGGTGAGTGCTGCTCCCCCGCCCCGCCCCGCCGTGCCCCGCCCCGCCCGTGTGGGTCTCAGCCCTGTGGGTCTTCACCTTCCTTGCCTCCGTCCAAGGTGAGCTACATGGAGATCTACTGTGAGCGTGTGCGGGACCTCCTGAACCCCAAGAGCCGTGGGAACCTGCGTGTGCGGGAGCACCCCATCATGGGCCCCTACGTGGAGGACCTCTCCAAGCTGGCCGTCACCTCCTACGAGGACATTGCCGACCTCATGGACTGTGGCAACAAGGCCAGGTAGGGGCCGGCTCCAGGGCCGGCTGAGGGACCCAGGAGTCCTGGCTGGGCCACTCCCGCCACTGCCCTCGCTCTGCGCTTCCTCCCGTCTCCAACTGTGACCACATCTCAGATTTCATCCTCCTGACTTCCTCGACCCTCCCGCCGCATCAGTCCAAGTTCTTGTGTTCGTCTTTCTTTTATATCTGTTTGTTTACGTAGTTAGAGCCCAATCCTGTGCATGCCTGCTCGGGAGTAAGTCCCATTATAGTAAGTGGAGCTTCCTCCCAGGAAAGTATGGACAGGATCGCAGCCTTTGCCCCCCAGTCCGCCCAGATGGGCCAGCAGGATCAGGCTCTGCTCCGGTGTCCGTCCATTTCCGCTGCTCCTGGTCCCTCTCCAGGCAACAGCGCGGGGCATGGCTGTCTAAGAGACCCCCACAGAGAACTCCGCGCAGGCCGAGGGGCACAGCCTCTTCCCGACCCTGCAGCGCTTCTCGTAGGTGGGAAGAGCCCCCCCCCCGGACTGGCTGTTGCCTGCAAGCGCCAAGGGACTGGCGAGGCTGTGTCCGCAGCAGGTGGCCTGGGCGGGGCTGGGGGGAGGGAGGGAGGGAGTGGGGCTGAGGGCCAGGATGCCCGAGCAGGGAAGGGGTGCGGAAGGGGGGGGTGGAGCAGCCTGCCTGTCTTCTGCCAGACGTTCCAGTGGCAGGAACAGGCCTGCAGGGAGAAGCCACAGAGGGGAAGGCAGGGGCCAGGAGGCCAGGACAGGGCAGCAGGAGACCTGAGAGATGGGGCCCCCTTCAGCCCCATGCTGAGCAGAGGGGCCAGGAGGCCGGACGAGGGGGGGGCTGGGGCTCCGGGCTCACCTCCCCCTCCCCCCTTGCCAGGACCGTGGCCGCCACCAACATGAACGAGACCAGCAGCCGCTCCCACGCGGTCTTCACCATCGTGTTCACGCAGCGCCGGCACGACGAGCTCACCGACCTCGACACCGAGAAGGTGAGGCCCGGCTGGGCGCGAGGGGAGAGGCGGGGTTCGCAGGGCATTGTGAGAAGTGGACACCAGGGAGGTTGCGCCGTAAACGTGCTGAGAGGGACAGGCGCTGGCAGCTCCGCCCCATGGAGGGGCCAGAGGAACCCGGGCTTGCTGGGGGAGGCCGCCGTCCGCTCGGACCCACCACGACAGCAGCCGCACTGCCTAGCGGTGGTGTTGTGCCTTGGGGAGGGGGAGGGAATTGGCAGCGTGACTGCCTTGCGCCCGGGCTGAAGGATGCCGCTGGCCTTCTGCCGCCTGGGGGTCGTGGGCTGCAAGAGCGGGGAGAGACGAGGCACACGGGGGCTGCAGAACCGCCCTTGCAAGGCCTGGGGCCTTCTGTTTTGAGGGGGGAGGAAAGTGCCTCCCCCCCCACGCTGGCTGCTCAGTTGGAGAGGGAAAGCCCACCTCCGTAGGAGCCCCGACTGTCCCGGGCGCAGGGAAGGCCCAAGCGGGCATGCAGGTCACGACCCCCGCGCACCCCCCTGTCCAGTCACGTCATTCACTGGTGCCAGCAACCGGAACGCCGCGACAGATGGGTGAGCTGTAGCTCCCCGCCCCCTTGTGGTGCCCGGCAACGCCTCCCTACGCCCGGAATTGCGGGCGGGAAGGCAAAAACAGCGTGTGGAGTCTGCCGCGCGCTGTCCCGCTCTCCCCGGAACTACCGGAACGGGGTACTGCCCCGTTCCGGTAGGATGACACCTCTGCTCCTGTCCCTCCTGCCTCCGCAGGTCAGCAAGATCAGCCTGGTGGACCTGGCTGGGAGTGAGCGCGCCGACTCCTCGGGGGCAAAGGGCGTGAGGTTGAAGGTGAGGCATCGCTGCCCTGGGGGCCTGGAAGTGGCCGTTTTGGTGAGGCGGGGTCTGCGCTGCGCTCACGTGAGGTCTGACAAGCCGTCTCCCCTGCATCCCTTTCCAGGAAGGGGCCAACATCAACAAGTCCCTGACGACCCTGGGCAAGGTCATCTCCGCCCTGGCAGAAATGGTGAGCAGCCCCTCCCGGCTCCCCACGCGGTTCAGTGCAAAGTGCCTCCTGGCCTCCCCCCCAGTCCCGAGCGTGCCCTCGCCCATCAGCTGTGGGGGGCGTTGCAGAGAGGGAGCCCACCCACACCAGGAACCTCCAGCAGCTGCCCGGTCAGGCCCTCCATCCAGAGCAGCTCCCTGCTGATGCCCACAAGTGGGGCAGGATGCAGAGCGCCCCCCTCCTGCTGCCGCTGCCTCCACAGCTGAGCAGCACCGGCCCCTGTCTGCCCTTGCTGGCCTTGGCAGGTGAAAAACAAGCAGGGGTGGTCTGGCGCCAGGTGAGGCCTCCTGAGGCGCGGAAGTGCAGAACCTCCGGTGTGACCTGCAGGGGCTCTGCCGGCTTCGGGGCACCTTCCTTCACCCTGCTGATCAGAGTTAGCAAGGACTGTGGGAAGCAGCTGCCTCTCTCTCCCCCCGCATTCCAGATCACAGCACCACTGCCTGTGCCCAGCACCCAGAGGGTTCTTGTCTGGGAGCGAGGGGAGAAAAGCCCCTGCCCTGCCTTCACCCACGCCTGCCTCTGTCAGTGGCCCCCTCTCCGGCCCGCCACCCACCCGTCCCCCCGCTTTCAGCACCCCAGCACCTTCCTGCCAGGCCAGAGTGGAAGGCTGCTTGAGCGTGGCAGCCCCTCTTCCTTCCCTCCCCCCCTCCCCCAGCTCTGCGGGGGCCTGGGCGTGGGCGGGGGCTTCTGGCTCATCCTCCACACTTCCTGCCCCTCCAGCAAAACAACAAGAAGAAAAAGTCTGAATTCATCCCGTACCGCGACTCGGTCCTCACGTGGCTGCTGAAAGAGAACTTGGGTGAGTGTTGAAGGTCGTGAGGTGCTGAACCTGGGTGTGGGTCTCAGGCTGCCTTGTGGGCACAGGAGGTCTCAGCTGGCTCTCCAGGACTACAGTATGCAACTTGTCCCTTAAAACTGCACCCTTAAAGGTGCCAGAAGAGTGGAGGATAGCAAATGTCACACCAGTCTTTACAAAAGGAAGGAGAGGGGACCCGGGAAACTACAGGCCAATCAGCCTAGTTCTGTTACGGGTAAGATGGTAGAAAGCCTCATCAAAGATAAAATCCAAAAACACGTAGAGGAACAAGCGCTGCTGAAGGAAAGTCAGCTTGGCTTCTGTAAGGGTAGGTCTTGCCTCACGAAGCTTTTAGAATTCTTTGAAAAGGTCAGCAGGCAGGTGGCTGTGGGAGAACCTGTGGATATCATCTATCTGGATTTTCAGAAGGCGTTTGACACAGTCCCTCACCAAAGGCTGCTGGGAAAACTTCACAATCAGAGAATAAGAGGGCAGGTCCTCTTGTGGATTCAGAATAGGTTGAGGGCCAGGAAACAGAGCGTGGGGGTCAATGGGCAATTTTCACAATGGAGAGAGATGAAAAGCGGAGTGCCCCAGGGATCTGTCTTGGGGCCCGTGCTTTTCAACTTGTTCATAAATGAACTGGAGACTGGCATAAGCAGCGAGGTGGCCAAGTTTGCAGATGACACAAAACTTTTCCGGGTGGTGAAAACCAAAAGGGATTGTGAAGAGCTCCAGAACGATCTCTCCAAACTGGGGGAATGGGCAGCCAAATGGCAGACGCGCTTCAATGTAGACAAGTGTAAAGTGATGCACATTGGGGCAAAAAATCGAAACTGTAGGCTAGTGGGTTCTGAGTTGTCTGTGACAGATCAGGAGAGAGATCTTGGAGTGCTAGTGGAAAACTTGATGAAAGTGAAGCAGCGGTAAGTAAGAAGAGCCCTGCTGGATCAGGCCAAAGGCCCATCTAGTCCAGCTTCCTGTATCTCACAGCTGCCCACCAGGTGCCCCAGGGAGGCATGAGACAACAAGATGCTTGCATCCTGTTGCCACTCCCTTGCACCCGGTACCAGTAGCCCAACACCTTTGTAAGGAAGTTGCACAATCCATCATTGCCTATAGCCCACAATGGACCTTTCCTCCAGAAATCCGTCCAATCCCCTCTTAAAGGCATCAAGACCAGATGCCACCACCACCTCCTATGGCAAAGAGTTCCACAGATTAACTACCCGCTGGGTAAAAAAGTACTTCCTTTTATCTGTTTTAACTCTCCCAACCCTCAGTTTTAGCGGATGCCCCCTGGTTCTGGTGTTTTGAGAGAGGGAAAAGAACATCCCTCTATCGACTCTATCCCTTCCGTGCATAATTTTGTATGTCTCAATCATGTCCCCCCTCAGGCGCCTTTTTTCTAGGCTGAAGAGCTCCAAACGCTGCAGTCTTTCTTCATAAGGGAGATGCCCCAGCCCCGTAATCATTTTTGTCGCTCTCTTCTGCACCTTTTCCAGCTCCACTATGTCCTTTTTGAGATGCGGCGACCAGAACTGTACACAATATTCCAGGTGTGGCCTTACCATCGATTTGTACAATGGCATGATAATATTGGCTGTTTTATTCTCAACCCTTTTTTTAATGACCCCAAGCATGGAATTGGCCTTCTTAATTGCTGCCACACACTGGGTCGATATCTTCATTGAATTGTCCACCAGCACCCCAAGATCTCTCTCCTGAGCTGTCACAGACAGCTCAGAACCCATTAGCCTATAGGTGAAGTTTTGGGTTTTTTGCCCCAATGTGCATCACTTTAGATTTGTCTATGTTGAAACGCATCTGCCATTTGGCTGCCCATTCCCCCAACTTGGAGAGATCCTTCTGGAACTCTTCACAATCCTTTCTGGTTTTCACCACCCGGAAAAGTTTTGTGTCATCCGCAAACCTGGCCACCTCGCTGCTTATCCCTGTCTCCAGGTCATTTATGAATAAGTTGAAAAGCACGGGCCCCAAGACAGATCCCTGGGGCACTCCACTTTTCACCTCTCTCCATTGTGAAAATTGCCCATTGACCCCCACTCTCTGTTTCCTGGCCCTCAACCAATTCTGGATCCATAAGAGGACCTGCCGTCTTATTCCCTGACTGTGAAGTTTCTTCAGCAGCCTTTGGTGGGGGACTGTGTCAAACGCCTTCTGAAAATCCAGGTATATAATATCCACAGGTTCACCCACATCCACGTGCCTGTTGACCTTTTCAAAGAATTCCAAAAGGTTTGTGAGGCAAGACCTACCCTTACAGAAGCCATGCTGACTTTCCTTCAGCAGTACTTGTTCCTCTACGTGTTTTAGGATTTTATCTTTGATGAGGCTTTCCACCATCTTACCCAGAACAGACGTTAGGCTGACCGGCCTGTAATTTCCAGGGTCTCCCCTTCTCCCTTTTTAAAAGATTGGCGTGACATTGGCTATCCGCCAGTCCTCTGGCACCGTGGCTGTTCGAAGGGACAAGTTGCATACTCTAGTTAAGAGGTCAGCAACTTCGTTCTTTAGCTCCTTAATAAGTCTTGGGCGTATACCATCTGGGCCAATTCCATGCTTGGGGTAGTTAAAAGAGGGGTTGGGAATAAAACAGCCAACATTATTATGCCACTGTACAAATCGATGGTCAGGCCACATCTGGAGTACTGTGTACAGTTCTGGTCGCTACACCTTAAAAAAGGTATAGGGGAACTAGAGAAGGTGCAGAAGAGGGCGACCAAAATGATTCCGGGGCTGGGGCACCTCCCTTATGAAGAAAGACTGCAGCGTTTGGGGATCTTCAGCCTGGAAAAAAGGCGCCTGAGGGGGGACTTGATTGAGACATACAAAATTATGCACAGGATGGATAAAGTGGATAGAGGGAGGTTCTTTTCCCTCTCTCACAATCCCGAACCAGGGGACATCCATTAAAATTGAGTGCTGGGGGAGTGAGAACCGCTAAAAGGAAATACTTTTTTACCCAGCGGGTAATTAATCTGTGGAACTCCTTGCCACAGGAGGTGGTGATGGCATCTGGCCTAGATGCCTTTAAAAGGGGACTGGACAGATTTCTGGAGGAAAAGTCCATCGCAGGCTACAGGCCACGATGGTTGGAGCAACCTCCTTGCCTCAGAGTGCCGGATGCAGGGGAGTGGCAATGAAATGCACGTATCTAGTTGCCTCGTGTGCTCCCTGAGGCGTCTGGTGGGCCGCTGCGAGATGCAGGAAGCTGAACTAGATGGGCCTTTGGCCTGATCCAGCCTAGGGGCTCTTCTGATGTTCTTATGACTTGTGGCTGTCTGTTCGCTGGGCCCTGGAGGGGAAGCCTGGCCGGAGCCCAGAAAAGCTGCTCTGGATTCTTCGGGGCGTTTTCGTGCTAGTCCTTCGCAAGGGCAAGTTCCGAAGCATTGGGGTGCCTTTTTCCTCCAGCTCCCGCATCGCCTCCAGGCCTCCCCCTTTTCTCTCTCTCTCTCTCTCTCAGGGGGCAATTCCCGCACAGCCATGATCGCTGCCCTCAGCCCAGCCGACATCAACTACGAGGAGACGCTGAGCACTCTCCGGTGAGCGGAGGGAGCGGGTGGGGGGGGGGGGGCGGGGCTTCTGCGGGGAGGAGGGGCACCCCCAGCTAGCTGCGTGCCGCCAGGAGAGCTGCGGCCAGGCACCGCCCAGGGGGTGAGACCTGCTGTGTCCAGGGCCCTGCAGAGCTGTGGCTGCCCCTGGGCCACGCGGGCAGGCCTGTTGGGGCCAGTGGCCCAGGGCCCCCATTCCGGCCCCTGTCAAAGCGTGTGCCCGGCAGAGAGGCTGTGGGCTCCTTTCGAAACCCAGAGCCTGCTGGAGCGACCAGCCTCCTTCCTGGGCCCGGGAAAGTACCCCTGAGGCTCGTGGGGCCCTCCTGGGCATCTTTCCCCCTTTCCCCACCATCAGTTTCCTAACACGGTGTAGGCCGCTTTGGGCATGCAGGCCCTGAGCAGAGCACTCGCCCGCCCCTTCCCCAGTCCTGCTGAGCTCCTCCCGCCGTCTTGACTTCTCTCTATTCCTCTTCCTCCTCCTCCTCCTCCGCCAGCTACGCCGACCGCACCAAGCAGATCCGCTGCAACGCCATCATCAACGAGGATCCCAACGCCCGCCTCGTCCGCGAGCTCAAGGAGGAGGTGGCCAGGCTGCGGGAGCTCCTCTCCGCCCAGGGGCTGTCGGCTGCCACCTTCCCCGGTACGTCCTGTTGCTTGGAGCGCTTCCGTCCGGCCACCCTGCGGAGCAGCACCCAGGGCAGGCGGCAGTTGGCGTCGGAGGCAGGGCAGCGGCAGCACAGTGGAGGGGTGCAGAGCAGAGCAGAGCCGCAGGACGCTGTGAGGTGTTTCAAGAGCCGGGTCTCCTGGCGGGGGTTGGGGGGGCAGAGCCGAGGCCTTCCTGCGTGTCCTGGGGCTGATCGCTGCCGTGGGGAGGCCGGTGCCCAGGCGTGGGCCTGCCAGCGATGCCCTCCACAGGGCCGGTGCCCTCCTCGTCCAGCCACTCCCGACTTTGCTGCGTTGCAGGCTCGGGGCCCGACGACTCGGGGGGCAGCCCAGACGCGGCTTCCTCGCCCTTTGCCGCCACGGTGGCCGCCTCCCTCCTGCTGGAGCCCCTCGCCCTCAACGGGGAGCCGGCGCCGTACCCCGCCATGGAGGAGCAGCTCATCTGCACGGAGGAGGCCATGGAGAGGCTGCAGGTGAGGCTGCCTCTCAGCTCAGGATCAGGCCCAGAGCAAACACCCTGGGGCCAGGAGAATTGTCTGTAGCGATGAAGATAGAGCAGAGCAGATGTTCAGGCAGGTCCCGGCCTTGCCCTCCCATCCTGCGGCAGCCCGGCACGTGAGCTCCGCCCCCTTGGCAGCAGCCCAGGGTCTCTTGCACCCTCCCTCCTCCCGCCCTCCTGGGCATCCTGGCTCCCAAGAAGCCTTTGGCACCACACCTGAAGCCCCAGTCGCAGGGCCAGCCCATTCGTGAGGCCTCATAAGAACATAAGAACATAAGAAGAGCCCTGCTGGATCAGGCCAAAGGCCCATCTAGTCCAGCTTCCTGTATCTCACAGCGGCCCACCAGGTGCCCCAGGGAGGCATGAGAACAAGATGCTTGCATCCTGTTGCCACTCCCTTGCACCCGGTACTCTGAAGCAGCCCACCACCTTTGTAAGGAGGTTGCACAATCCATCATTGCCTATAGCCCACGATGGACCTTTCCTCCAGAAATCCGTCCAATCCCCTCTTAAAGGCATCCAGACCAGATGCCATCACCACCTCCTGTGGCAAGGAGTTCCACAGATGAACTACCCGCTGGGTAAAAAAGTACAACCTTTTATCTGTTTTAACTCTCCCAACCCTCAGTTTCAGCGGATGCCCCCTGGTTCTGGTGTTTTGTGAGAGGGAAAAGAACATCCCTCTATCGACTCTATCCCTTCCGTGCATAATTCCTCCTGACGTGGTTGCCTCAGTTCATCCCCCCGCCTGACGATGGCAGACAGGAGAGGAGGGGGGGGGAGATGGGCCGTCGTCGCCTTGCCCCCTATCGTAGGAACACACAGTTGGCCCACAAGGTCGTCTAGTCCAACCCTCCCGCCCCTAGCAGGAAACCCCCCTAGAGCAGCTCCAGCAGGTGCCTGTCGAGCCTCTGCCTGAAGGTCTGCGGTGAGGGGGAATCGGCCACCTCCCTTGGCAGACGCTTCCACCGGCCAGCCGCCCTCACTCATCGTCAAGGAATTCTTATTCCTGGTGTCCAGCCGGACTCTCGGCTCTCGCAGTTTGTAGCCACTGGACCCGGTTCTGCTGTCAGGGGCGGATGAGAACCGACTGGCCCCGTCTTCCTTGTGACGGCCCTTCAGAGGCCAGCGGTCCCCCAGTCCGCCCCTCCCTTCTCTCCCGCCCCTCTTCCCGTTCCAGGCCAGGGAGTGGGAGGGGCGGAGGCCGGCTCCTCGCAAGGTCGGGGGGCAGCGGCGCCCCCTCAGTGCCGGGCGGTCGTGGGCTGACCCGGATTGTCGGCTTGGGGGCCACTTGGGGTTTGCCACAGCCCTGTGTCAGGCCCCACAGGCCGTGATGGTGCAAGACCCATGTGGCCAGCTGGCTGCGGACCAAGCCCCCCCCCCCGCCCGTCAGGCCCTGTGTCTGGGGCCGGGCCTGGGCTCCCCTGCCGGGCATCCCACACTCCTTCCTCTCAGTTGTGCCTCTGGCAGGAAGGCTGGGGGGGGGAGCTGCCTGCTGACGTAGTGACTCACCCGAGTGCCCCCCCCAGGAAACGGAGAAGATCATTGCTGAGCTCAACGAGACCTGGGAGGAGAAGCTGCGGAAAACGGAGGCCATCCGGATGGAGCGGTGAGGACCCCCCCCCCCGGCAGAGGGGGCGCTCCCTCCGTCTTCCCCCTCTGTGGGGTCGCTGCACGGTGGGGGTGCCTGGCCCTGACAAGGTCTGGAAGCCCCTCAGCGTTTCTGTGGGGGGGGGCTGCCCTCGTATGCTTCTAGCTCTTTGTCCTCCACGATCCCGGAGTATGCCCGTGGCCCGGCCCATTCAGGCCACCTTTTGGTGGCACGAGGGCGCCATCCTCGGGCACGCACGCCAGCCCTGCCTGGGGCCAGTCCCGCTCTGACGGAGGGTGCCCCCGCCTGTCCTTCGTGTTTTGCAGAGAGGCGCTCCTGGCAGAGATGGGGGTGGCTCTCCGTGAGGACGGGGGCACCGTGGGGGTCTTCTCCCCCAAGAAGGTAAGTGTGTAGCGCTGCGTGTGTGTGTTGGGCAGCCATCGATTGTGTCTGCCACATAACATGGCAAAGCCTGCACAAGCTGCGGGTTGTGGTCCAGTTGTGTAGGGTTCGCCGGGTGTGAGGGGGAAACACGGGCCTGCCCAGGGCTCCTGCTGCCAGAGCTTTGCGATAAGGAGCCTTTTGGAAGAGTCTTTGTGACAACAGCCACATGATGGCGCCAGCGCCACCATCGCGCCCCGTACGAGGAGCACAGAACCACGTGTGCCAACGCCCGCCAGAGGGCAGCCCTGCCTCGCGCTGACCTCCCTCCCTCTCTCTCCGCCAGACTCCACACTTGGTGAACCTGAACGAGGACCCGCTCATGTCGGAGTGCCTCCTGTACCACATCAAGGATGGCGTCACCCGGTGAGATGCCCAGGGCCCAGCGGGGGGGGGAGGCAGTGCTTGGGGGCAGGGCCCCTCGAGGCACCCCTGACTCCCCCCCCCCGGTCTCTCCTTCCCAGAGTTGGCCAGCAGAACGTGGACATCAAGCTGACCGGCCAGTTCATCAACGAGCAGCACTGCCTCTTCCGCAGCACCACCAGCGAGTCTGGAGAGGGTGAGTGGGGGGTGTGCGGGGGAGGGGCGGCAGCTTGCCGGGCGACACTGACCTCTTCTCTCCCCTCTCTTGTGCTTGCGTGGAGCAGGCCCGCCTGGCCATGGGGCAGAGTGCCAGCAGGTATTGGACCGTCTGTGGGTCTTGCGGGGGGGGGGAACAGGACATGTGACCAGAGCAAAGATACTCCCTGCCCCCCTCCCCCAAATCCCACCGTGGCGCCTTCTTGCTGTTGGCCTCTGTCCTGGTCATTCTGCAGGAAAAGACTTCTTACCTGGGCTTCCGCTCACCTGGGACTTGCAGCCCCCCCCCCCGCTCACTCCAGCTGGGGCTCTGCTTCCAGAAGAAACTTCTCCAGCCCCTCCTCTGGCACCATCAGCCGCCCCCCAGCCGTCTTCCTGTGCCCCGGAGCACTTGCCTGCTGGGAGGGGCAGGAGCTTCCCGCTGGGGGGTGGCCTTCTGGGGCGGTGGGCTTCCTGGTTCTGCAAACCCTCCCTGGAGCTGGTCTCGGATGCCACCTTGCCTCCTCGTGGATCTGGACAGCCGCCCGCCTTGCCCAGCCAGGCACACGTGGGAGGCTCCAGGCTCCTGCACTGAGCAGTTGGCGTGTCCTGCGGGGGGGGGGGGCTCGCTGAGCAGGAAGCCCCCCAGGGGCTGGCAGCCCGAGTTCCGCAGGGCCTTTGCACGTTTGCCTGGGGACAGGCTCCCCTGCAGGAGGGGGCAGCCAGGGAGGCCTCGTCCAAGTGAGGGGACGCCCGTCCCCTTCCTCAGCCCTGCGTTGCGGCTGCACCAGCGCTGGGGAGTTGGGCAGGGCTGGGCACCTTTGCTGTGGGAGGACTGGGTGGAGGCCCTGCGGGGTGTGTGTGTGTATCTGCCTGGTTGCCCCCGGCCTGCCCTGTGGTGCGTGTGCTGCATCTCCCCCTCTCCGCTTCTGCAGTGGTGGTCACCCTGGAGCCGTGCGAGGGAGCCGAGACCTACGTCAATGGGAAGCAGGTGATGGAGCCCCTGGTGCTGAGATCAGGTAGCGTGCAGAGACACACACGGTGGGGCTGCCCAGGGGGACCCCTCCGGCCTGAGCTGGGTGGCTGCTTTTCATGCTGGCGTCCAGAGTGGCAGGGCTGGGGGCACACAGACTGTGCCACCTGAAAGGAAAGGAAGGAGAGGGCCCCCCCCCCCGGTCTCCAAGGGCACCCAAAGGCCTGTAGGGTTCCTTTTTTCTGGTAGAGGGAGGGAGGGGACTGCGCAGTGGTCCAGATCCTGCTCATGTGGAAGGAGGTTCTTCAGCAGCGCAGCCCCGGCGGGCGAGAGGGCCTCTCGAGAGGGCGCCACCCTCAGCCCAGCCCAGCCCCTGGGGAGCCCGAGCTCTCCTCCTGGCGGCCTGCAGCCTGCCTTTCCCCGGCTCCTGCCGTAAGGCTCCCTGGGCCCGCCTGTGTGTGGCAGGGGCCGTGCTGGGGGGGGCTCCTGCGTGCACCTCCCTGGAAGGAGGGGCACCGCATGGACTTGTGCCCGGCCAGCACTCTGGTGGGCAGCTGCCCTGCCTGGCATCCCTGTTCCTTTGCCGTTCCAACGTGGCACGCAAGTTGCCCCGCCCGTTGGCGCCCGCGGGGGCTGCCCTGCGCCCCGCCCTCCCCATTGCGCCTCAGCCGCCTGCCTGACTGCCCTCCGCCCGCCTCCTCCTCCTCTCTGGCCAGGCAACCGGATCGTGATGGGGAAGAACCACGTCTTCCGCTTCAACCACCCGGAGCAGGCCCGGCTGGAGCGAGAGCGCAGCGCCCCCGCCGAGGGCCAGCTGGAGTCGGTCGACTGGAACTTTGCCCAGCGGGAGCTGCTGGAGAACCAGGGCATCGACATCAAGCTCGAGATGGAGAAGAGGTGAGGGGGTGGCGGGCGGGAAGCAGGCGGCACCGGCCCTGTGGCGAGGCACTTGGGCAAGGCGGCACCAACACAGCCCGAACGTGCCCCGGCGGGCTTGGGGGGGGGCCTTCCCTGGGGAGCCAGAGGAGAGGAGCCGCCTCGCAGGGCTGGCTGTGCCTCACGCCTGGGCACACGGCCTGGGGCCCGGCTGCCTGGCTGCGTGGGCTCCCAGAGTGCTTCTCTGCTCCTTGCCCACCCTGCACGCCCCTTCCCTTCCCTTCCCTTCAGACTGCAGGACGTGGAGAGCCAGTATCGGCGGGAGAAGGAGGAGGCCGACCTGCTGCTGGAGCAGCAGAGACTGGTACGTGGGGTGGGGGTGAGCAGGCGCCTGGGGGGCGGAAGGCCTGGGCGCTCTGCCCACCCTCCGGACACCCCTCGCTTCCCAGGCGGTTGGCGCAGGAAACCTGGAGGCGACAAGCTGCAGGCCCGGCCCTCTGTGGGTGTGCGTGAGAGAGAGAGAGAGAGAGAGAGAGAGAACGACGGCGACTCCTGTTCCGAGCTCCGAGGAGGGGGGAGGGCAGGTCCCAGGGCCCCCCGCTCACTGCCCCCCTTCTCCCTCCCCCACGCAGTACGCGGACTCTGACAGTGGGGACGACTCGGACAAGCGCTCGTGCGAGGAGAGCTGGCGCCTCATTTCGTCGCTGCGCGAGAAGCTGCCGGCCACCAAGGTGCAGAGCATCGTGCGCAGGTGCGGCCTGCCCAGCTCGGGCAAGAGGCGGGAGCCGCTGCGCGTGTACCAGATCCCGCAGCGCCGGCGGCTGGCCAAGGACCCCCGCTGGCTGACCCTGGCGGACCTCAAGATGCAGGCGGTCAAGGAGATCTGCTACGAGGTGGCCCTGAACGACTTCCGGCACTCCCGCCAGGAGATCGAGGCCATGAGCATCGTCAAGATGAAGGAGCTCTGCCGCCTCTACGGGAAGCGCGACCCCAACGAGCGCGAGAGCTGGCGGGCCGTGGCCCGGGACGTGTGGGACACGGTGGGCGTGGGCGAGTCCGACAGCGGGGGCGGCGGCGGCCAGGGCGGAGGGGCCTCCGACGGCCGGGCCGGCCCCCCTGGCACCGACGTGGACGACCTCCGCGCGCACATCGACAAGCTGACCGACATCCTGCAGGAGGTGAAGATCCAGAACAACATGAAGGACAAGGAGATCCGGGCCCTGAGGGACCGGGTGGTCAAGATGGAGCGGGTGATCCCCATCTCGGCCCAGGTGAGTCCCTGGAGGGGCAGCGCTGGGGCCCGAAGCAGAGGCCTGGGCCCTCTGCAGGCCGCTCCGACCAGGCGGCCCCTCCAGCCCAGCCACCTCCTCCTCTCCAGAGGGGGCGGCACAGGCACAGCAGGAGGGTAAGAGCCTCTCTCTTCTCCTCCTTCCCTCCACCCTCTGCCTGGAGGACGAGGCCCTGCCTTCGCCTGCCCGGAATGCACGGCCCATCACTGCCCCCCCCCCCGGGGAAGGCGGGAGGAGGGCTCCTGGGAGGGGGCACCACTCCCGCCAGACAAGCGCGCCAGGCAGGGCACAGAGCCCCTCCCCCTCGCCTGTGGCTCTGCCCCTGCACGGACAGCTCTGCTGCTCTGGGGAGCTTGGAGCGCCCCTTTGGCCGGCTGAGGACTCTGGCCGGAGCGGGGCAGGCGCGGGGCTCCTCCCCAGACGCGGCCCTGTGGCAGCTGGAGCAAGGAGGACTCTGGGCCGCAGGGCCTCTTTCCCCGCCCTCTGGGCCCAGGGGCTGGACGCTGCCCCTCGTGCCGCCTGCTTCTGCTGCCCCCGCTGCCCCCAGAGCGCCCTTGCTGTGGCCTCAGAGGGCCGGCGTGGGAGGGGCCAGGCTCCCTGTGGCCCCGGACGGAGGGCTCGCCCTTCTCCCCCCTGGGGTGGGGGGGGCTGGGGGCGAGGGGGGCGCGACCTGCCGCCCAGGGTCCCGACACGGGCCGTGTGCTCTTCTCCCCCGCAGGAGGACCAGGACCTGGAGAACGAGTGGCGCTCCCTGCTCCTCGCCCAGGACCTCGCGGCGGAGGGGGAGGCCGAGGGCCAGGCGGGCGGCCAGGACTCTGCGAGCCCGGCGGAGGCGGAGGCGGGAGGGCCGCCCCCCCAGTCCTGCTGCGAGCGGGTGTCCCGCCTGATGGAGAAGGACCCTGCCTTCCGCCGGGGGCGCCTCCGCTGGCTGCGGCAGGAGCAGGCCCGCCTCCAGAGCCTGCAGCAGCAGCAGCTGGCCAAGAGCCTGCGCCGCCACCCGCCCCAGGAGGCCCCCGGCAAGTTCATCCCCCCGCAGGCCTGCAAGCTGCGCTTCCCCTTCAAGAGCAACCCCCAGCACCGCTACTCCTGGGGGCCCAACTCCGCCTTCATGGTGGCGGGCGGGGAGGAGAAGGAGGAGCCGCCGGCCGCCAGCGAGGAGGCCGCCCCCCAGCCCCCGCCCGGCCCGAGGCCTGCCCGGCCCAGCAGTCCGGCCCCCCAGCACAAGCGGGCGGCGCACCCCAGCCGGCGCAACTCCCTGGAAGGGGGGCAGCGGGGCCGGCGGGGCCAGACCCAGGAGCACTACCAGCCCCGCAAGCACAACTACTACCCCCGCCAGCACCAGCCGTACCCCCAGCACCGGCCCCCCAACCCCGACGGCAACACCCCCCCGCGCATGCGACGGCAGAGGTCCGCCCCCAACCTGCAACAGGAGCGCGAGAGCACCGTGTGACCGCAGGGACTGTGCCGGAGGAGGGGGCGCCACGCTCCCCCCGAAGCTCAGCCTGAGAGAAGTGGGGGCGGGGCGGGGCGGGGCGGGGGAGGCCCCTGGCGGACGGAAGAGCCCTGCGCCCTGCGGAAGTGGCTGTGTGTGAGGAGGGGGGAGAGGCCTGGGAGCCAGCTGGGGCCGGTGGGGGGGGGGGGGCCCGGGGCCCATGGGGGCGGCGGCGGGGCCCGAGTACGGGGGGGGAGGCAGGGGCTTGTCTGGGAGGCCCCCAGCCACTGGCACAGGTTTGGACAGGCTTCTGGGGCGGAGGAGGAGGGAGAAGGCCGAGGCTGCGGAGCAGGAAGCGGAGCGTGGGAGGTGGGAGGGGGACGTTGCACTGAGCAGGCACAGCACCGAAGAGGGAGGGGGCCGGGGGCCGGGTTGCCCTTCCTGCTGCTGCTGCTGCAGTCCTCCAAAGGCAGCTGTGGGTCCTCCTGGCCCTCTTCTGGGGAGACATGGGGTGTGTGTGTGTGTGTGCGCGCGTGTGTGTGGCCATCGCTGTGGCTGCTGCTGCCTGTGTGGGGACTTGTTTCCTGTGGCGCAATACTTGAAGCGGGGCCGGCGTGCTCCATGTGGGCCTGCTAATGCCTCAGCCCCCCTCCCAGCAAATGTTTGTGGGGGCACAAACAATCACCTCGCCTAGCGGGGGGGGGGCTGCCACCATCGTCCACCCTGTAGCTGCCAGGCTTCTTGGGCACATTTGCCCCTCCTTGGCGAGTCCCCCAGCAGGGCCCCCCTCCCCCCCAAGGCCTTAGAGGCTGCTGTGCTGGTGGGGCACTGCCAGGCCTGCGGTTGAGGCCCCCCAGTGGGTTTGCTTTCCTTCATGTGCTTGTGGGCTTCTCCCCTGGGAGGCTGGGGGGGGGGGTGTCGGCTGTACCCCTCCTATCCTGGGCTGCGGCTGAAGAATGTGCCACAATCCTACCCAATAAAAGTGGCTGCAGGACCTGTTTTCTCTGGCTTTTTCTGCAAAATGGCAGGGGGGGAGGGAGGCTCGTGACCCCCCCCGTTGCTCTTGGCTGCAGGGCCGGAGAAGCCCAGCGCTCCGTGTTTTCTGTTCTTGGCGCCTGGCTGATGCGGCCACCCCCTCGCCGAGTCACGCCCACGCAGCCCCTCCGAGGAGTCAACGAGGACCTGACCCGGCCTGCTTGGCCCGCGCATTAGTCCTGTGGGAAGCTGGCGGCCCAGGCTCCGCGTGGGGGGGGGGGCTCCCGGCCTAGCAAGCACCCGAGGCTGCCCCCCACACACACTCGGGCTGTTCCGCCAGCAGTCCCGCGCAGCCCCCAGGAGGAGCGGCCTCCCGTGCCCTGGCGGTTGGCGCAGTCCGCGAAGGAGCGGCCAAGGCTCTGCCAGCCCTTGCAGGGGCACGAGAAGGACAGCCGGGGAGCGGAAGGGGTGAGGGGGGGCACCAAACGCGCCCTGGGGGCTGCTGGGCAGAGACACCCCCGTCTGCCTTCCGCTGCTGGTCGGCTTGGGCGGGGGGGGGCAGCAAGCCACGCTATTGGGCACAGCTGGCCGCCCAGGGCTGACTGCAGCCTCCCGCCCACTGCCTGGCCTGACTCCGAGGGGTAATGAGCGGCTCCGAGTTCGCCACATCCTGCAGTTGCGGTTGCCCAACCTTTGCTGCGCCCGACTCCTGCTCGCCGCACATGGGGCCCCTCCTCCTCCTCTGGCTGGCCCAGATGGGACAGTCCCGCCAGGGATGCGGGCAGCTACCGGCCCCTGGGGAGGGCAGTCTTGATAGGCAGGAGGCGAAAAGGGCAAGGCGCCCCCCTCCCGAATAAGGGGCTGGTGGCCGAAGGAGCCCCGGAAGAATACTACACACACACCCCGCCGCTAGTTTCGCCAGACTTCTCGGTAGCAGACGGAGTTTTGCCCACCACCGTGATGCTGCGGGGGGTGGGTGGGGGGGTTGCAGAGGCGTTTCTACAGGGATGGCAAAGCTCTAAGTGTTGCAAGGCGCCTTACCCTGTCTTGTAAATCCCTCCTCTCCCGTGCTGCTGTAGCCAGTAAGCAACGCCAAGATTGGCTAAAACGGTGCAGGAGAGGAGTGGTTTCCACTGCAAGGTGAGGCTTCTTGCAAGACTTAGAGCTTTGCCATCCCTGTAGAAACGCCACTGGGGGGTTGCCCATTTTGATCTCTTGGGAGTCTGGTGGTCTCTGACCTTTCGTCCGAAGTCACGTCAGCGAAGCGTGCCCTTAATTTATCCGCCACACCACCCTGCCCCTGAATCGGGCTGGCTTCAGGCTGCAAGGCGTGGAGCAGAGTATGGGCGAACCGAGGCGGGGGTCTCTGCCCCGAGGTAGACGCAGCTCAGTTCCTCCCTCCCTTCCACGGTCACTGCATCTGCTCTCAGCCCCGGTCGTCCAGCTGGGGCTCCTCCGGCGGTGGCAGTTCAGAGGAGTCCCGTGCCCGAAGGAGGCCAGTCTCTGCCCCGAGGAGCCTGCAAGAGGGAAAGAGGTGGCTGCGGCCGCGCCCCTATTGGCCCAGTCGCCTCCTGCGGGGCCGTCCGTGACCGGAGCCGTCGGATTCCACCCCTGCTGTTGTCCAGGCGCGTCCTGATTGGCTGGCACTCCCTCCTGCGTCGCACCGCAAGCACAGTCCCTCCTGCGTGGAATCCCACTCCGCGCGTGGCCCCGCCCCTGCCTACCGCCCGGGCCAAGGACGCCTGCAGACATCCTGGTGGGGAATTCCGAGTGCCCGAGAGACGCAGCCCGGCGGCGTCAGCGAGCCCCCGGAGCACTGCCGCCTCCATTTCCGCTGTAGAGCGGGCCGCCACACACTCGCTGGTTGCGCGCAGTCGTCCGAAACAAATGCAGAGCTCAGGCCCGAGGACGGAATCCTCCCCGGCTCGCCAGCACCGGGGTCCAGGGGCGAATCTATTTGAAAGGGCGCCCATGGCGCCCAATGAAAATGCGCCCCTAGGGGCATGCAACGTCATGACGTCACATCGTGATGTCATGACATAGCGCCCCGCCCCTTCTAAGAGGCGCGTTCTGTTCACTGCTGCCGGCCCTTTAAGGCCAGCGGCAGCGAACAGAACGCGGCTGGGGCACCGCGTTCTGTTCGCTGCGGAGCGAACAGAATGCGGTGCCCCGGCCATGTTCTTTCTGTTCGCTCGTGCCGGCCTTAAGGGGCCGGCAGGAGCAAACAGAACGTGGCACCGCCCAGTGCCCCGCCCCCCTTGAGAAGCGGGAGGGGGCGCCGGGTGGCAGCATGTTCTCCTCATTCCGGCTGGCTCTTTAAGGCCAACCAGAGCGAGGAGAATGCGGTGCAGGGAGTGGGCGGGCCGTGGGCACCATTTTGGGGGGGCAGGTGCCATGCGAACGGCGCCCCCTGCAAGATGGCGCCCATGGCTCGTGCCACCCCCTGCCACACCCTAGTTACGCCCCTGCCGGGGTCAGGGGCAGAGGCGTTTCTACAGGGATGGCAAAGCTCTAAGTTTTGCAAGGAGCCTTACCCTGTCATGTAAACCCCTCCTCTCCCGTGCTGCTGTAGCCAGTAAGCAACGCCAAGACGTTGCTGTTCCCTGTGAGGATTGGCTAGAACGGCGCAGGAGAGGAGTGATTTCCACTGCAAGGTAAGGCTTCTGGCAATACTTGGAGCTTTGCCCTCCCTGTAGAAACGCCACTGGTCAGGGGACAAGCACTCCCTCGCCTTGAGGAGGGCTCCGTGCAGGATGCAGCGCGTGCCCCGCTGGCCCAGCTGTGGCAGTGCTGGAAGGGGGGCTGTTTTCAGCCGATCCAGTTTCCTAGCACCGGCGCAACCGCAGCACAGCGGTCAGGGAACAACCTTCCCCTTTGCCCGAGGAAGCCTCCGTGCCTGCAGGGTGCAGAGCGCTCCCCAGTGGCACGGCTGAGTCGGTGCTGGCAAGTTGGATACGCTCTGGCCCCAGAACGGCAAGAAAGTCCCCGGGACATGCAAGGGCTCTGGGGGGGCGCGTCTTCTGCTCGCACGTGCGTCTCGCTCTGCGCAACAGGGTTTCCTCCCAGGTAAATGTGCGTAGGAGTCTGCAACGTGAGCTCCTCGCTGCCTCCTTAGAGAAAAATCTGGGCCTAGGCAGGAACGGCTGCCCCTAGGCAAATGCCTCACTCTGCCTCCCGATCAGCCTGATGCTGCCTTTTCGGCCCGCCTGCCCTGCTGACGCTCCTCCGGCGCACTCCGCGTTTCGGGGGAATCCGGGCGGCAGCTGGCCCCTTGCCCCACATCGGTCGCCTGCCTTGGCTACGGACTGTGCTCGCCGGTCTGCCAGAAGCACCGCCAGGACAGTTCGAGACGGAGGGGGCCCTCTTCCCCCGCCGCGGACACTCCGGCGCGCTGGATCCGCTCGGGAAGCGGCTAGGAATATGGGGCGGGGCGGGGCGGGGCGAGGGTTGAATTTGCGGGACTCTGTTCAGCAAGTAGAGGGAAAGGAGCGCAGACCCCGGAGCCCCGTCTGCGCCCCAGAACGAGCGTGGCAAGTCGGGAGCCGGGGAGGGAGGAGTCAGCCGCACTCTGCACACGCTCCACTGCCCTCTTCTTCCGGCCCCGCGTCGACTGCCTTGCTTTCAGCCCCCAGCCAGGCGCTCCGAACCCTCCCCGCCTGGCCCGGCCCCCTTGGCAGCCGCGTCCCCTCCCACTCACCCCCCCCCCCGCCATCCGGTTGCCATTAAACGCGGCGCGGAGCAAGCGAGAGCATCTTGTCCCGTCCTCGCTCGTCGTCCCTCCGTCCAGCCTGAGCTCAGGAAAGCGCCCGGCGCGACAGGATGGGGCCGGCTGTCCCCCTCCTCCTCCTCCCCGCCCTGCTGCTGCAGCTGACCCGGGCCCAGAGCCCCACGGCCGCCCCCACCACCAACCATACCAGGTACCACCCCGCTTCCCTCCGCTGCTGCTCCAGCCCGTCGCCCCGTCCTGAAAGTGCAGCCCGCGTATCCCGCCAGTCGCCTCTCCCCCCACGCCGCCCCCCCACCCCAGAAGCCCCCCCCCACAACGGCCTTGTGCTGGCCCCCTGCTGCTCCGCCTTCCCCGCCTCCGACCCCCACGCTGTTCCTCAGCTTCCTCCCCCGCATAGTCCCCCCGAAAGCCCCCTCCCAGCGCTGCTGGTGCCCTTGCCGGGATGGGGAGGGGGTTCTGCCACGTGCTGGCCTGGAGAGGTGGTGGGCGAGCCCCGGCCAGGCCAGCTGCAGCCTGGGGCCCATCTGGAAGGGCTTAGCGAGCGCCTGCGCCGGCTGCCAGGAGCTGGGACGAGCCAAGCGGATTCCCAGAATTCTTGGACGGGCGCTCGGAGCTACTGGGAGCAAAGGGGCGGGAGGCCCTGGGGCCAGGGGGGGGTGGCGTGGCGGAGGCTGCGGTCAGGAGGGGCCGCCTCCCACCGGGCCAGACTGCCTGCCTGCCCGCCCGCCCGCCCCCTCTGCCGGCCCTGGCTGCCGTTTTCCCAGAACGGGAGCCCCGCAGAGGCCAAGCTCGTGCTCAGCCAGCCCGTGCGTGCAGCCTTTCTCGGTTGGGGGGCCTTCCTGGTACCCTCAGCTCTGGGGAACCCACCGGGCAGCAGTGGCACAACCTGTTCTGGTCCCCCAGCCGCCTGCCCACTCCTGACCCCCCCCCCGCCCCTCTCTTCCCAGACCCGTCTTCCTCTGTGGGGGTGACTATACCGGAGACTCCGGGTACATTGCCAGCGAGGGCTTCCCAAGTCATTACGCCCCTGGGAAGACGTGCACCTGGACCATCACAGTGAGTCACACCTGTCCGTCTCTGCACCAAGAACGGGGGGCGCACGTTTTCTGGGAAGCTGCAGCTGCTCTGCCCCTCACCCTTCAGAGGATGTGGGGTGGGGCATGCTGGGGTCCCTGGATGTGGGGTCCAGGACAGAGCCCTGAGCTGGGCCCCGCTGCTGCTGCTGCTGCTGCTGGTGTGCTGGGCTCTGCCAGCCCTGGTGGCTCAGGGGCAACCCTCTTGGGCCCCTGGTCCCACTGAGATACCCCCGCGTATTCCTGGACTGGGCTGTGCCCCTGCCCTGTGACTCCCTGGCAGGGCGAAAGTGTGGTGGGCACAGCACAGTCCATGCAAAGCAGCCGTCCCCCACCCCCCGCAGGCAGAATCCCGGCCTGGCTGGCTCCGACCTCCTGCTCATGACGCTCCGCTGAGGAGACCGGGCCGGGGGGGGGGTGTCTCGCCTGCTCCATGCCCGGGGAACGTCAGGCTGTCTCAGAAATCAGCCGGAGGCTGCGGGTGACTAGGGTCCCCCTGTCGGTGCTGGGGGGGGGACGCCTCGGGCCTGGCCCTTCCTGCCCCTCACCTGTTGCCCCGCCCCACCCCGCCCCTTCCAGGTGCCCGAGGGCCAGGTGGTGATGCTCTCCTTCCGCGTCTTCGACCTGGAGCCGGACCCCGTCTGCCGCTACGACCGCCTGGACGTGTACAACGGGCATGTGGCGGCCGAGGGCCAGCGCCTGGGCCGCTTCTGCGGGACCTTCCGCCCGGGGGCCGTGCTCTCCACCAGCAACCGCATGATGCTGCAGATGGTGTCGGACGAGGGCGCCGGCGGGAGGGGCTTCCTGGTGTGGTTCAGCGGGGGGCTCCCGCACGTCAACGGTGAGGAGGCCCTTCCGCCAGGCACCCTGCGGCCTGGAGCGCCATCGCCCACCGTCCTGCCAGCCCCCCCCCCCTCATTCCCCTTTCAGAGGGATGCTGGGAGCACTCTTGGGGGTAGGCGCCAACACACTGGCCTGCTGAGCTGGGGCCGCCCCCCGGGGTCTTCCTAGTCTTCGCGAAGGAAGGTGGCCTCCTGTATCTGCCTGGGGGGGGGGGTCCTCTATTTCTCGGCAATGCGGTTCCGTGTGCGGATGGAGTGCGGCTGTTTCCAGTCCGGGACGGTCAGCGCATGTCTGGACGGCTGAGCAAACCTCCCAGCTGGGACCCAGGAAGAAGCAGAGGTGGTTTGTTGGGACCGAGTCCTGCGGCAGGGCTTGGGAGGGAGAGCCCCCCTTTGGCCCCTCCTCCTTCTCCGGGGATGGAATCGGGTTCCAGCGGCCCCCGACCGACCCAGCCAGGCTCTGGCATTGCCTGTCTTGGACCAGGGAGCCCTTCGGTCAGCAGTCTCCCGAGCGCCTCTGCGGGGGGGGGGGGGGGGGGGGGGCTTCTCCTGCTGCCCACCAGAAGACCAGGGCAAGGGGAGGGGCCGTGTGCAACGGTGACAGCCCCTCTCTGCGCCCCTCCCAGCATTTGTCCAGGGCGCCCACAGGGATGGCAGGGATGCAGCACATTTAGACCCCCTCCTGGGGGTTCTGGGGACGGTGAGGGCGAGATCTGGGGCTGCAGCTCCTGTGCCTCCGGGGGACGGGGCTGCGTTTGGCTTTGCTGCTTGGGGGGGGGAGGACCCTGCCTGAAGGGGGCTGAAGGTGCTGGGAGCCCATGGAGGGGGGGGCTCGGCTCAGTCTGGTGGACGAGGGGCAAGGAGGGCAGATCACAGCCCCCCAGTCCCGCCCCAGCTTCCGCACACCCCCGCCCCGCCTGGTCGCGTCCCTCCCGAGCCTCCCCCTCCACTCCTGGTCTCTCCGCCACTGGTCATTGCCAGGATTCTGCGGTCTCCAGGACGGGTGTTTTGCTGGGCAGCCTTCGCTCCGCTCCCCTTGGGGGCCTCCCTCCCCACAGGCTGCCTGCAAAGCAAACAAGGCTCCAGACCACGGGACACCAGCCCCCCCCCCCGGATGCCCCCCCCCCAGCAACCACTCCAGTCCTGTTGCTTCTCGGGGATTGAGCATTAGGAAAGGGGATTCCGCCCTCCCGCCACCTGCGGAACAGCCCCGACGTGCGAGTGCAGAGCGGAAGCTGCTTGGCTCGCACCATCGTCCCACGAGTGCCGGCCGGCCGGGCTGCTGTGCAGACGAGAGAGCGCCACACTTGCAGGCAGCGTGCCCCAGCGGGGAGGGCCTGCCGGAGTGTGCCGACGGTGCGTGAGAGAGTCGGCTGGCACAGGGCCTTGGCATGCTTCTGAGCCTGTGCGCCTCTTGCGTGTGTGGCTGGGGAGCACATATGCCATGTGTCAGTTTGCATGTTTGCAGTGGGCGGGCCAGGACGCGTGGCGCCCAAGAGGTGCGGGTGACAGGCCTCTGCTGCGGCCTCCGTTGAGTTCCAGGGCAGAGTGCGCCCCGCGCTTGGGCCAGGCCTCGCACCCCTGTGGCGAAATGGGCAGCACAAGGGGGGAATTCTCTGGTGCTCCCCTCCAAGCTGACGCAGAGATGGAGGTGGAGACCCCTGTGCAGCCGCCCCCACTTGCCCACCCTTGAGGAGATGCGGGGCGGGGGGAGCAGGAGGGTCCTGGGTGCTGCCCTCCTCTTCCTCAGGGCCTCTTGCTGAGCATGTGGGGAAGACCTCCCCCCTCCCCCCACTGCAACCGGCAGCTCCTGGGGCCTCTGTGCCGGCCGGCCCGCCCCTCCCCCCGCTCTGCTGACCTCCTGCTTGGCCCCTCTCTTTGCAGACCACCAGTTCTGTGGGGGGAAGCTGGAGAAGCCTCAAGGCACCCTCAAGACGCCCAACTGGCCGGAGAGCGACTACCCGCCGGGCATCAGCTGCTCCTGGCACATCGTCGCCCCCAAGAACAAGGTGGGTGGGTGGGGGAGGGGGAGCCCAGGCCACCGCTGCCCTCCGGCTCGCGTGATGGGGGGCTGCCAGCAGGAGCGGCGGAGGGCGCTCAGGGTGGGTGGGGGGAGGTGTGACCGACCAGCGCTGCCCCCTGGCCCAGGTGATTGAGCTGACCTTTGGCAAGTTTGACGTGGAGCCCGACACCTACTGCCGCTACGACTACGTGGCTGTTTTCAACGGGGGGGACCAGGACGACTCGCGGCGCATTGGCAGGTTCTGCGGGGACACCTCCCCCAGGTACGTCCCTGCTTCCGGGCCCGCTGCGGCCTTCGGGATTCCCCCCCCCCGGCAGTCCTGGAACGGGCAGGGAAGGCTCAGTGCCCCCCTGGAACTTCAAGGCCCCCCTTTGGCCCTCGGCAGAGTTGGAGCCAAGCCAAGCAGGCCAATGGGGTTTCCCGCTGGACCCCCCCCCCCCCGTGCAAAGGGGGACGCATGACCTCTGCCCAGTCTGGCACAGCTGCCATGCAGAGGCCGCCCGAGGTCCTGCCGGGCGCGGTGGACGGACTGAGCAGAGCGGCTTGTCCAGCGCCCGTTTCACGGTCCGACCGGGGGGGGGGCAGAGCAGGTCACCAGGGCGGGGCCCTCTGGCGCAGGTCCTGTTTTGACCTGTGGCGCAGGAGGACGCTGGCGATTTTGCACCAGGCCCAGGCCCACCAGGTTTGCCGCGGAGGTGCTGTGCTCGGGGGGGGGGGCAGGGCAGGGCCAGGCCTGTGGGCTCCCCTCACCCCCTCCCTCCCTCCCTCCACAGCCCAGTGTACTCGGAGGGGCCGGAGCTGCTGGTCCAGTTTGTCTCGGATCTCAGCGTCACGGCCGACGGCTTCTCCGCCTCCTACGCCGTGAAGAGCCGCAGCGAGCTGCCCGTGGACGGGGCCGGCCCCAAGCCCCCGGGGCGTGTCTTCCCAGGCCGGAAGCCTGCCCCGCCCAAGCCTGCCCCGCCCAGCAAGCCCAGAGCCCCCCCCAAGCCGGCCCCGAAGCCGACCCCCAAGCCCCGGCCCAAGGCCGAGCCGCCCACCGGCCCCAGCACCGGTAAGGGAAGAGGCGGGCGTGGGGGGGGGGCGCGTGCCGTGCCTGGAGAGCCGGCGGGGCTGCGGGGGAAGGCGGCCCCCCTGTGCTCCTCCGCCCAGGGACGGGCTCGTGGGGCCCCCTCTGGCGAGGCTGCAGCGGCCTCCAACCCCCCTCTTATCTCCCTCGTCTCCAGGCGAGACCCTGTGCCCAGATCGCTGCCGCCGGACGGGCACCCTGCTGAGCAACTTCTGCGCCAGTGACTTTGGTGAGTTGCCCGGTGCAGCAGCACGAGGAAGGGGAGGAACGTGGTGGTCTGGGGGGGGAGCCCCTGGCAGCCAAGCACAGGGTCAGTGCAGGGGGCTGCCAAAGAAGGGGCAGCCGTGGGGTGAGGCCGGCCTGCAGAAGGCTGAGCTGGGGGGGGGGCTGCCTCTGCCTGGAAGCAGCACTGACTGCTCAGCAGACCCGCCCCGCCCCCCCGATCAGTGCTCAGATGGCCCTGTCACAAGCATCTCTCTCGAACGGCACGCTTGCAGTGATCACAGGCACCGTGAAAACAGTCGTGCGAGGGTCTGGGCGCAGCATCATGGCCACCGTCACGCTCATGAACACGTACAAGGCCGGAGCCCTGAGCCTGCCCCCAGCCACGGGCGAGGCCACCCTGCGCCTGGAGGTGCCCTGCAGGCAGTGCCCCGTCCTCAAGAGAGGTGAGTGCCTCCAGCCCCCGCCCAGCTCCCGGCACCCGTGCCCACCACCTCCGCCCAGCACTGTGCGTGGGGAGCCGGGGCGTTTCCTCTGGCATAACCCCGCATGCGCCAGGGGGAGCGGGTGGGTGAGCCCGAGATGCCCCTAGCCTGGGCAGCTTGGTCCTCCCCACCACCCACCCACCTGCCCAGCGGGCAATATGCAGTGAGCCGGTTCCCCTGGGCTCCTTCTGGGTGGCGAGGGAGAGACAAAGACGCTGGCTGGTCGCAACCGGGGGAGAATCACTGCTGCAGGTCCCCAGGGGAAGCCAGTGCCACGGGAACGTCCGAAGTGCCGGGCTGTGGGGTCAGGCCGAAGGGCCCCCCAGCCGGCAGCTGGCCAGGTGCCCCCGGGAAGCCCCGCAAAGGCAGCAGCTTACCAGTCTGGTCTTCAGTGACGCAGGGAATCCCTGCCTCTGGAGGCACCACAGAGCCACGGAGAGACTCTCCTCCCTTTGTATTGAACGCCTTTGAAGCTTGTGACCACCAGCACATCCTGTGACAATGAATTCCACAGACTAACGATGCACTGTGTGCAGGAGCCTCATCCAGTCAGTGTCATTGGGTGACCCAGCCTGCTTCTAGAACTGTGGAAGGCTGGAAGGGGGTCTGTCATCTCCAGGCACCGTGAAAACAGGTTTCCCATAGTGGCTCCCCGGTTGCTACAAGGAAGCCCACAAGCAGGAGAGAAGCCCCCCCCCCTCCAGCACTGCTCCCCTGCAATAGGTGCTCATTGCCTATGAAGGTAGCAGGACTAGTAGCCACTGATAGAGCTCTGGTCCAAACTCTCTTAAAGCCATCCAAGCTTGTGATCATTCCTGCATCTTGTGGCAATGAATTCCACAGACTAATGGAGTGCTGTGTGAAGGGGCTTCTCCCTTTGTCCATCCTGAAGCTCCTGCCAGTGAGCTGCTTTGGCTGACCAGCCTGGTCCCAGAGGAAACCCCCCCTGGCATGCCAAGCGCCCCATGTCTCAGTCTGGCCCGGGGGGGGGGGAGTGCGCTTCTCCCGCCCAGTTCTGCCATGTTTTTTGGAGACGGGGCGACCAGGAGCGCGCAGAGCATTCCAGGCGTGGCCGGGCAGCGTCAGCCAGCAGCCTCGCTCTGCCAGTCCCGGCACGGAACGCGCCTCGTTCACGACGGCCGCACTCGGGGTCCCCGAGCAGGAGGCTTGGGCCAGCCCACCCGCACAGGCAACCGAACGGCGTTTCCAGGGGGCCGGCGGAGGGGCCAGGCCTGCTGTGGGCACAGCCTCGGGAGCCGCAGCCCTCGCCTCCCCGCTCCACCGGGGCCGGGCCGGGCCGGGCCGGGGGTCCACACGGGGTGGGGCGTCGCTCCCGAGTGGCCTGCATCCCTGTGCGCTCCCAGGCCGCGAAGGGGCCCAGCACTCGTCCTCTGCCCGCTTCCCTTTCAGGTGCCAGCTACGTCCTGATGGGCCAGGTGGATGCCAGCGGGGCTGGGCAACTGGGGCCCAGCAGCTTTGTGGTGCCCTGGCGGCAGCAGCAGCACCAGATCCTCACCGGCTTCAGCAAGCGGCCCTGCGCTGGCCCCGCCCCCAGGAACAGGACCTGAGGGGGCTCTTCCGGAAGGCCTCCCGCCCGCCCGCCCGCCCGCCCCCCCGCTCACGGACGGACCCCTCAGTTGGGCCTCGGGGTGCAGCACCCACCGCTGCCCCTGCCCGCCCGCCCGCCCGCTTCTGCCCAGAGGAGCACCGCGCCAGTCTCGGCCGGCTCGCTCCCCCCTTCAAAGCTTTGTGCTGGGCACCTCTGTGTATGAGGGCAGGTCTCCTGCCTGGGCCCCCTCCCCAGCTCCTTGTGCTCCACATCATGTTTTTCCGAGCACGTGTTCCTAATGCGCCTTCTGCACATGCTCAGTGGTCCCCATGGCCAGCAAGGTCCCAGAGGAGGTGCTGAAGGAGGCCTCTTTGGTGCAGGGGCAACTGACCCCCCACCCTCCTCAGCTGCCAAGAGGGAAGGTGTGCTCCCCACGCCAGCCTGGCACCACGCCCCCCGGCAGGCTCCGTCACGTTGGGCAGCCCCCCCCCCGCCTCACACATGGCCGGCACTGAGGGCAGAGCCCTGCTCGTGCATCACCAGGGGGGAGGTTTGTCTTGCCCACCCCGGAGCCGAGATGCTCCTGGGCTGGCCCTGCTCCTTCCCCAGGGCAAAGGGCCCCTCTGAGGCCACGGCTGCAGCCACACTGCTCTCTCCGCACTGGGGCTCCCTGTGGGGCCAGGGGAGGGGCGCCCTGGGCTTCTCCTGGCCGTCCATGGGCACAGCAGGACCCAAGCCGGGCCAGGCCAGGCCTTTCCTCCTTGGCTCCCAGCCACTGGAACAGAGGGACACTGCAGCCGGCCGGCCTGGCTAGGGGCCACTTGGGGCCCTCCCCAAACCGATCTGCTCTCCTTGCCAAGCTAACCAAGCCAGTGGCCATGAAGGCAGCGAGTTCTGCATACAGGCATCATCTACAGGCATCATCTGCTGCGCTGCCCCCTCGCTTGCCCTGTTTCCACTCCAGCCTCCCCCCCCCCCGGCGGGTACTCCGACCCCCCCCCATCTATCGCTGGCCCTCTTCTGAACCTTGCCCAGCTCAGCCCCGGCCTCCCTGCCCCCACAAAGCAGCCAGAACTGCACGGTGTCCCCCCCCCAGCTTCTCCTGCCCCAGCACACCAGGAATGGGGCCCAAGAGGCCTGGCTCCCAGCCCCCCTCCCCGCAGTGCCCCTCTGGCTGTTGTCTCAGTGGCGCATCATTAAAATCTGGTCCTGTGCACCCCCTTGTGGCCACAGGTGGGATTGTCGGGAAAGACAACATGGGGGGGGGGAGTGTGACACAGGGAGGAGGAGCAGCAACAGAGTCCCCCCCCCCCCCCCCCCCCCGCTGTTGTCCCGACCCAACCCCCGCTGGGCCCGGAGCCAGGGCGAGGGAGAGCAGGTGTCCTGGCTGGCCTGCTGCAGTGTCACATTCTCCTTCACTGCGGGGGGGGGGGGGAAGAGGCTTCTAAAATTACGCAGGAGGGAGGAGGGGATGCAGCTTGGCAGGCACTGAGGGAGGGGGCTGGTAGGGGCCACACCCCACCCGAGGATCCCAGCCGCTGGATCAGGCCGAGGCCCCGCACTCTGCTTCCCACAACGGCCAGCCAGCTGCCCCACTGGGGAAGCCCCCAAGCAGGAGGGAGGCCACGTCCTGCGGCTGGATGTAGGGCGGGAATCCCACAGCCAGGCCTCCCTCTGCCCATCCGTGAATGGCCCGACCTGGCCTGGATTCGGAGGGGGAACTGGCTTCTCTCTGCACCTGCCTCGGCCACGTTCCCCTCGGACCTCCCCTTTCCAAGCGGATCATTTGGCTGCCCTTTTGCAGGCTTTGCTCTGGGGTGCAGGGACCTCCAAGTGTGGGGCAACGTAGCTGTCCTTGGGGCAGCAGAGTGCTGGCAGTCCCGTTCCCAGTCCCTAGCGCAGAGAGTGCGGCCAGCATGGAAGCATGAGCATGGCAACGGGTGTCACTGGGGGGGGGGCATACCATCAGGGCCGGCTTTAAGCCAGCGTGACCAATGTCATCAGATTGGGCCCCACGTTTCAGGGGCCCCCACACTAGCAGGGTGAGCACATTGCCTGTGGCTGCAGCTGGGATCTCTGTGGGCTGTAAGTCAGTGGGGCGAGCAGAGCAGCTTTACCTGGGTCTCTCCCACCTGCCTCTGCCTCTGAACAGCCCAAAATGGGCCACCTGGAAGCAGTTGGCAGTGATGATATATCACCACCAACTACTTCCACATGCCATGCTTTGTAGGTGCCACGAACAGCGCTCTTCTGGGTGAGTGGGGGCCCCACAGGGAGGGCTGGGGGCTCCACAGGAGTGCTCTGCATTGGGCCCTGCCGCTGCTAGAGCCAGCCCTGCATACCATAGCCAGGGAGGAGTGACATCAAAATGACTACATTTGATCCCAGCGGAGTGAAAATGCGCCAGTGGTACAGGATGGTTAAAGCACTTAGTAAACCAATGTTTAAAATCAATAATTAAAAGCGCAGAACAGTTTATGACAATTGTGTTTTTTTAATGATCAGATAATTTGCATCATTGCAACTGCAAGAGCTGCTCTTTCTCAAAGCACACCATTACGTAACAGATATGTGAAACCAACGTAGCAAGGAAACAATTTATTTCACAAGTCGGAATAAAGTGAAAGGTAGAATTCCCCAGTTCCTCTGGCGCGAGGTTACTGGGGAGCCAGCTGGAAGTGCCAGTCCCGACAGAGCCTGGCAGGAGCCCGTTCACTCCTCCTCTCCAGCCTACCCAGGAGCCTCTGGCAAGAGTCTCGCTCCAGAGCTGGCTCCAAGTTTGAGCATCCAGTGTCGGGGGGATCATCTCTGTCCAAGGAGGCTCGACGCGCTCTGAGGCCCTGGCAGGCCAGGGAGGGGGGTCTCGTGGGGCCTCAAGGGAGCCAGACCGATTCCCCTTCGGCAAGGCAACGGGCACCCTTTGGAAACCAGCCGTACCACGTTGACTGCCAAGCGGCGGCCCACCTCGAGGGCCTGGGTGCGTTTTGGCGAGAAGACGGACCGGCAGCTCTGGGCTGGAGCTCCTGCGCGACACGGCCAGCTGCGGCAATTCGGGGACGTTCAGCTCGCACGCCTGCCCCCGACTGCCCCGCTCCCGCACTGGCGCTCTCAGGCGGGCATTGGAAGAACATCGGCCTCTTGCCCCATCTGTTTGACCCAGTCCCTCTGCTGTCCTCCCCAGGAGTGCCAGCCTGGCACGGGGGCCACTTCTCTGCAACCCCTTCGCCCACAGTCCGGCCCCTCCCTGGCAGGTTCCTGCTTTTGATGCACTGAGACGTGCTGTGCTCCTCGCAGTCCTCCTCCCACCGCCCAGGCTGGCCGTCTGCTCACCTGGGCCAGGCTTCCCTCTTGCCCTGGGCAGCTCGCTGGACTCCACCCCCGAGCCAAGCTGTCCGCCCCCGCCCCGACCGGGTGAGGCTGTCGGATGGTGGACTCATCCCGCACCCGGCCCGTTAGAGTCGCCATCCGCCACCCCTGGAAGTCCACAGCGGGGCGCAAAGGCAGCGGCCTCCAGATGTTGATGGGCGGCAGCGGGGCTGCTGGCAGATCCGGACGCGCCACTTCCCCAGTCCAGCCAATGGGGTCCCTTCTCCACGCCGTCTGGCCCCCAAGATGGAGAAGGATGCATGACAGGGCCCTTTCGGCCCCGGCCTGTGGCACTCCCTCCCCCGACCCCTGCCCCCCCCCCCCCCCCGGTTTGTTTTCTGCCTCCCGACTACACCATCTTTGGTGTCTGTTGATGCCCCCCCTTCATGCCCTCCGACTCTCAGTCGGTTTCCAGCACTCAGGGGGGCTCTTGGGGGCACTCCCTGCTCTGACTCTGCCCCCATCATTGCCTTTCCTTCTGGCTGCTTCACCACATGTTTACAGTCTCTGCCTCGACCGGCAGGCAGGCAGGCAGGCAGGCATACTGAGCAGGCCGCCCCAGGCCCTCGGGCAGCAAATTCCACGGCCAGCGGCGGTGGTGGAAGGCAGCCTGCCCCGCCAGCTCCTCCTGAAATTCCAGCCAGCCAGTTCCACTGGGTGGCCCAGCCTGCTTCTAGCCCCCGGAGGGAGGGGGGAGGGGGGACACCTGCTCCCCCCATTCCACCCCTGGCATCATCGTGCTCTCATTCCCACCTCTTCCCAAGTGGGAAGGCCGCAGGGAAGACGCTCAAGCCCCCCCCCCCCCCGCTCTACGTTCCCTTGAGGTGTGTTGATCAGAACTGGCCTCGGCGTCCCAGTGAAGCTGCACCGGGGACTGGTGGGGGGGGGGGGAGCCAATAAGAGCCTCCTGCCCCGGCAGCAAAGCTCTGGGGGGGGGCGTCTCCTCTGCTGGGGAGGGGGCTGGCTCTGCCCCTCCTCTTGGTGCCCCCCAGGGGCTACGTGTGAGCCTCTCGGGGTAGCGAGCAGTGTTCCGGCGGCGGCGGCAGCGGCAGGGCCAGTCTCCCCTTCCTCCTGCGCAAGCTCGGCGGCTCCTAGCAGAACGTTGGCCGGGACGGGTCTTTTCCTGCTGGTGGGCGCCCAGGCAGGACGGCCCTGCGCGGGGCAAGGCGGGTCTCCAGCCTGCTGCCCTGCCCGGTTCCTGCGCCCCCAGCAGGGGCCGTGACGCTCGCTCGGGTGCCGGGGCTGAAGGCGCAGCCTGCGCTCCACACGCAGCTCCTCTCCCCTCCCCTGCGCAGCGGCGGACGGCGGACGCGGGGGGGGGGCGATCGACTGACCGGGCCCTGCCCCCGCCCCGCTTTCCTTCCCTGCTGAACCCCCGGCAGGCCAGCCCCAATCCCGATGGCTCGCTCCGGAGCCCCAGGACCCGCTCGCTCCGTCTAGTCCCCCGAACGGGCGCCTGACCTTGAGAAGCGGCCCGCTGCCTCCCCGGCAGAGCCGCTCGATGCCCGCCCCTGCCTGCCGGCGGTCCACCTGCCGCGGCTGCTGCGGGAGGCGGCACCTCAGGGCGGGGCTTGGACCCGGCGGCGGGCGGGGCCTCGCAGGGCGCTGAGGATAAGCCCTCGACCTCGGACCCCCCCACCCCCGACCCCGCGCGGCGCTTTCCCTTCAGCGCCGCGCAGCCAGAAGGCTCCGCCGGGACCCGCCGCCGCTCACACCTTCCCGCTCCGCGTTCGGACGGCTGCGCGGCGGCCGCAGCAGCAGCAGCAGCAGCAGGACCGAGGCTCGCCGGGACAGCGCAGCTCCGCTCTGCCGCCCTCCCGCCCTGCAAAGCCGGTACGGTCTCGCCACGCCAGGCTCTCCCCGCAGCCCCGCATGATGCCGGGGAGGCCCGCGCCTGGCGCGCAGGGGTGGCGCCGCGCCCAGCAAGAGGAGCTGCCGCCCGGCCTCTGAGCATCCAGCCGCGAGGGCCCCCTGCAGGCGGCACGGCGTCGCCCTAGAAACCGCGGCGGCAGCGCTTCTGCCTGGTCCTCACTCCCCCCCCCACCACCACGGAGTGCTCCGGGCCCCCTGCGCAGGCCATGGCCGGGCCGGCGGGGGGTGAGCCGTGCGCGCTGCTCCTTGGCTGCAGCGAGGTGCCCGCCAGCGTGACGGAGAGCTTCATCCTGACGGGCTACCGGCGCCCGGGCTACTCGCTCGCCCAGTGCCTGCGCTCGGCCTTCCGGCCCACCAACGAGACGGGCAACTTCTGGACGCACTTCCTGGCCCTCTTCGTCTTCGCCTTCCACTTCCTGCAGCCCTTCTGGGCCCAGGGCCCCCCCCGTGCCCGGTGGGCCGCTCGCCCCCTTCTACTACCCGCTCTGGAGCTACTGCCTGGGCGTCTGCGGCCTCCTGCTGGCCAGCAGCCTGGCGCACCTGCTCAGCTCCCTGTCGCTGCCGGCCCGCGAGGTCTGCTTCTACGTCGACCACGGCACCATCAGCGCCTACACGGTGGGCGCCGCCCTGGCCTACCACCACTACATCCGCCCGCAGGGAGCCCCGGCCCCCGCCAACCGCTCCGCCGCCAGCCCCTGGCCGGCCGGGGAGGGGGCTGCCGGGCTCCCGGGCACAGAGGGCCAGGCGGGGCCCTGGCTCGAGGCCCTGTACGTGCCCGCGGCCTGCCTGGCGGCCCTCCTCTGCACCTGGGCCTGCTGCAGCTCCCGCCGGCAGTGGCCGCAGCACCGCTACCTGGTCCGCACGCTGGTCTTCCTGCTGCCCTTCCTGGTGGTCTCCACCCCCGTCTTCCTCAAGCTGTGGCGGGCCGGGGCTGGGCCGGGGACCGGCCGCTACTTCCTGCGCCACTGCCTGTGGCTGCTGGCCTCGGGGGTGCTCAACGTCAGCAAGGTGCCCGAGCGGCTCAGCCCGGGCCGCTTCGACGTCTGGGGCCACAGCCACCAGTGGCTCCACTGCTGCACCGCCATGAGCATCCTGGACGAGCTGCACATGCTCTGGGCGGAGGTCCGGGAGCTGGCGGCGGGGCTGCCCCCCCTGCGCAGGGCCCCCACCTTCCTCTCCACCTTCGGGGTGATGCTGCTGCTGCTCACGCTGCTGGCCGGCATCGTGGGCTGGTTCGGGGCCAGCGCCTATCGTGCCAGCCAGCTGCAGGGCAAGCCCCGGGGGAAGGGGGACTGAGGGCTGCAGCAGCCGGGGGGGGCGCTCCTCTGGCCCCCAGGCTGACCATCGCTTGGAAGACCGGAGACCAGGATGCAGGCAGGGACAACCTGGAGGCGACCGACTGCCTCCCCCCCCCCGCCCCACGTCCACGGAGGCAGGCCTGTGATTGGAGCTACTGATCAGAAGCCCTGAATGGCTCCTTTCTGAGCGGCAGCTGGCCGGAGGCTGCTTTCCCTACAGGCAAATCTGGGGCCTGGCGGGGGGGCGGGGGAGAAGAGAGGCTGATTTCCATGCTGGCTGGGAGCGGCAGAGCAGGGCCACGGGGCGGGGGGGGGCAGGAGCTCTGCTTGCGGGCCCAAGCCTGGCTGGCTCTGAGCTGGGAGTGGGGCGCAGCTGCACGGCTGCTCCAGCTGGGCTCTGGTGATCAGGCCCCCACCGCCTGCCATTTCGACAGGGAGGCCGGGGGGGGGTCCATCCTGCCCAAGCCCCTGTCGATTCCCAGGCTCCCAGCTGGGGAACGTCCCCTCCTCCCCCTCCTCCTGCCTGAGGACAGAGACATGGGGCGGCTGGGCAGGAGGAGAGAGCACAGCAGGAAACGTAGCACCCGTGGAAACGTAGCGCCACCTTCTCCAGCCGTGCCTGGCAAAGGGCAGGCGGCTACTCCAGGGTGGCTGCACGGCCCGCCAGGCCCACTGACCCTGCCCCCATTGCTGATCCTGGAAGAATCCCCCCCACCCCCACCCCCGGCCACTGCCTTCCGCAGCCCTGCGAGGGAGGACGAGAGCACTGCGCACACTGGGCGGCAGCCGTGGGGATCACAGAGTTGGAGGGGCCCAAAAGGCCTTCCAGCCCAAGGCAGGAGGAGACCGGGCAAGGCTGAGAGCCACCCCTGGGCTGGGGACCGGCAGCAGGCCAGGGCTCCTGGGAGCATGTGGGACGGTGCTTCTTAGCCTCCTGCTCCCCCCACAGGCCTCAATGCATCTGGGTTTATGGGCACATGTGACTGGCTGACCCACAGAAGAGCTGTGGGGGGCGGGAATTGGTGGGCCTCCAACTACTCCTTGCATGTGCAAAAAATACATAGCTTTGACCTCTCCTCCCTGAACATGTCCTTGTTTCCATGCGCGAGCATTTCTCCGGGGTGGCGATCAAGGCTGAACACCCTGCCCTCTGGCCTGGAAGCCTTTGCCCCGAACCTCAAGGGGCTGCTGGCAAGCGGGAGAGAGGCAGGCTTCCCACGCCCCCAGTGCAGGAGTCTGTTCCCCCCTGGGCACAGGGCTGCCCTGGCTCGGATCCTGCTCTGCTGGTTTTGCTTCTCTTTCACCGGGGGGGGGGGGGGGGGGGGGGGAAAAACCTGCGCAAGTGGCCTCCGGAAGCCTCACTGACAGGGAGCCCCCGGGCTTGCCACTGCCTGACGCCTGCAGGCCCAAGAGCCGTGCCCAGGCAGCAGGTGTGTGTGTGTGTGTGTCCCACACTGGGCCTTGCAGTGAAGTCCTGGGGTGATCTGAGCGGGGAGAGGGAGTGGCCCCGATGGAGGCGTCCTGCCCCAGTGGCCTCTGGGCTTCCATCCCCACTTGCGGGCAAGAGCAGGCGAGGCCTCCCCACTGAACCGCCCCCCCTCCGAAAGTGCCGGCATTCTGCGCTCCTGGTCCTCTAGTGTGGCTGGAATTTTCCATGCGCTCTGCTGGGAGAGTGCGCAGGACTCGGCTGGCTGTGGCCAGGAGTCCCCCTGCCACGCTGGAGGGCACAACGAGGCCCACAACGTCCTCCGGACAAAGGTTTCCGCGGCAAGAGCAGCTTCCGCAACAGTACCGGAACAGCTGCGGCCCAGACAAGGGGGCTGAGCTGACAACTGGGACTCAGCCAAGGGAGAGTCCTGCCGAAAGAGGCAAATGGCATCATGCCGCCCCTTTGGCATGGCAGTCGCTGGGCGGCTTCCGAGAGGGTGGCCTGCCTGCCTGGCACAGCGGGGGGGGGGCAGTGCAGCCGCCTTGGATTCACATCCAACACCTGTGGGGCTGGGGGATCCCTGGGAAGGCAAGCGGCTCCCGTTGTGCCCACAGCAGCACTTGCCTCCCTGCTCAGCCCTCCTGCCGAGGGGCCGAGCCCGTTCCTCAGAGCTGAACCAGGGGCAGTGCTGACAACCCCCCCTCCCAGGGCTCCTTGGGGATGCTGTGATCCCAGTTCCATGCAGAGATTCTGTGGGAGGCTGAGCGCCTGCTCGGGGGGCGGGGGGGGGGGCGGGACACTTCCCAGCCCGGTGCCTCTCCAGGCCTCGAAGGCCTCCCATTGCTCCAAAGGCAGCCAAGCCTCCGGCCGCCACCGAGGGCTCCGGAGAGGAGGAGGAGGAAGCCCCGCGAGGCCTGCCTTGGCTCTGGCCACACGCGGTGCTGTCTCTCAAGGCTGGTCAGCAGCGTGTCCTGCCCCACTCCTGGGGGCCCTGGGGAACTGCAGTGAGGGGCAGGACGACGCTGCTGCCAGCGTCTTGCCTGCCCCGCTGGGCCCCTGCGCCTCCCTGCCCGCCTCGGCCCGTGTGCAGGTTCTGCCAAGGGCGAAGGTCCCACGACCGCGTCCACGGAGGCAGCTGCTCTGGGGCCTCCCCCTCGCCCCCCCCCCCCACTGCCCGCCTGCACCTGCGCCCTCTTCTTCCCTCTCACCCAAGAACTTTGACACGGCCAGGCTGGCTGCTCCCCCCACCCACCCACCGCCTCTGCGGGCACCAGGCTGTCAGCCCAGGCGGCTGGGGGCAGAGGGCAGCTCTCGGGGGCACCTTTGGACTGGAGGCGTGGCAACGGCGTGCTTCGAAACGGCCCCCGGGGGGGGCAGGCTGGCCCCCGGGCCTTCTGCAGGGCCGCCCTCCCCCCGCAAGACCCTGCTGGTGAATAATTGGCTCCCCCCCCCTCCTCCTAACGCACGAATCATTAACCGGGCAGGCGGGGGGCCGGGGGAGGGGGCCGCTGCGTCACTTACCCCTCTGGGTCCGGCGGAGGGAGGCGGGGCCTGTGCTTGCAGTGCATTTATTCCCAATTGTTCAGTCTTCTCTATCTGTGAATCATGATCCATGATGCGTACAAGGGTGGGCATCGGGGCGGGGGGGGAGGGGGAGGGGGAGCCCCACGCTCTGCGCGCTAGCTGGAGGCGGGGGGCTCCTGCAGCTCGGCGGCCCGCTGGATCATGTCCAGAGCCTCCCAGAAGAAGTCCTTCTGGAAGGTCAGGAGGGGCATGCTGCCCACGGCCTCCTTCATCTTGGCCATGCGCCCCGCCAGCGTCGGGCACTTGTGCAGCTGGCTGAGGTACTCCTCGCAGGCCCGCGCGGCCAGGGCCTCCGTGTCGCTCGACGGCACGCCCGCCTTGCTGGCCGGCAGCTCGCGGTAGCCTGGCGCCTCCTCGATGTCGTGGCTGGACAGCATGTAGAGGCACTCGCGGGTGGAGCAGATGCGGCGGACGCAGGGCGGCACCTGCGGGGGGGGGAAGGGGGAGGGCTCAGGACTGCAGGCTGCCTTGCCCGTGGCGCCCCCTGGGCCTGGGGGCAGCAGGCAAGTGGGGCTGCCAGGCCAGGCCTGGTCGGGGCTTCTCACCCAGTGGCAGGCCAGGCGGCCCCCTCAGCCATCCAGGAGCCGGGCCCTGCCAGCATCTCTCTCTCTCTCTGGGGGGGGGGGAGAGAGAGAGAGAGAGAGAGAGAGAGGCTGCTCCTGCCACTGGCTGCCCAAACCCCCCTTTGGGGCACCCAGAAGGGCCTCCGGAAGGACAGGCGGGCTCAGCCGCCCAGCCACGGCCCACCCCAAGGACGGGGCGCCTGAGCCAGGCACGCTGCTCCCCCCCCCCGGCCCCGCGGAGGATGGGCCCCGGCAGTGCTGGCCCTGAATCAGGGCACTGCAGTGCAAAAGGGACAAGCCTGACCCGGGGGGGTGCTCAGCCCCTGCCAGCCCCCAGGGATGTGGACCCCGCCGGGCAGGCTGCTCGGCCGAGCCCCCCCCTCCCACGCACCCCTCCCCAGGCAGCCCCGTCCGACCCCGGCCTCACCTTGATGTGCAGCCGGACGAAGGAGGCGCTGCCCTTCGGCCACCCCGGGAGCCGCCCTCCAGCTCCGCAGCCGCAGCCCAGCAGGTCCTTGCTGAAGTCCCCGCTCTGGCTCAGCACCAGCGTGTGGTTCAGGCCGCACCACAAGTCCAGGGGGCCCTTCAGGTAGTGCACCTGGGGGGCGGGAGGGAGGGGAGAGGGGGCCGGGGCAGTGCCTGAGTCGGCTGTGGGGGTCTCCGCCTCGCCCCGCCTGCGCCAGCAGGGTCAGGCTCTGTGACTGAGGCCCCCGCGGACTCTGGGCTCGCTTGTCCTTGGTGCAGGGCGCGGGGCGAGGGCTGGCCTGTGCGCCAACTGACAGGAGCCTCGAGGAAGCTGGACGGGGCCGGGCGCGTCTCCCGGGTCAGCAGCTCCACCTCCCTTCCCCACCTCCGTCCTTGGAGGACTGCTGAGTCCGGGGGTGGGGGTTGGGCTCGCAGGGCAGGGGGAGAGATCCGCCTCACCTGGGCAGGCTCCCCACGGTCAATCTTATCCCCTGTGCCCAGCTGGCCGTAGCGGTTGTTTCCTTGCATGAAGATCCGCCCAAATTCATCCACCAGCCCCAGGTGGTTGTAGCCGAGGGCGCAACTGAGCACCTGGGGGGTGGGGAGAGGGCGGAGGGCTGAGCGGGCGGGGCCCACGCGGGAGGCCTGAAGCGGAGACCTCCTCGCACTTCCACCTGCGCAAGGCTTCTGCTCACTCCCTGCAGACACCCAGCGGGGAGCAGCCAACAGGGTGTGTGTTTTCGGGGGGGGGGCTGGTGGCCATGCCAGGAGAGGCAGAGTCGTGTCCTCCGGCAGTGAACCAGAGCCACAGCACTCCGTGGCAGCTTGTGCTGGCATCAGATGCTGAGCAAGGTGTTCCAAGAGGCTTTGAGGACACTTGATGCCCTCCTAAGGAGCGCCTCCGGCAGGGCTGTGCCCACATCCAACCTCCAGGCTGCGCAGGTGTCCCCGACAGGTCAGCCCTCGCCCCAGGAGTCTCGGACCCCAACTGCCCGCCCCACGGGTACTCCGCCCCGGAGCCTCCCCCTCCCAGCTTCCTGCCAATCCAACCCCTGGGCTGGGCAGGATCCTGCCCGGCTTTACCTTGGCCGGCAGAGAGAGGGCCAGGGGCATCTGCTGGTCCAGGGGGTCGAAGGCATGCAGGGTGCCAAAGAGATCACGGTAGACGCCGGGGGAGTGGACCTCAAAGTACACGGCCCCTTCATCTGGGGGGGGGGGGAACAGAATCACTGGCGGCTCCCCCTGCCGCTGCCTCTGCTGAGCCCGCCCCCACCCCGGCAGGGGGTCCCAGCCATCCTTGCCCTCCTGCCGCCCCCGCCGGGTCAGGCCGCTCCCACAGGGTCCAAAGGGGTCACGGCCCCTGCCCACCCCCCTTGGCTGCCACGGAGCCTCCCTCCTGGCCTGGCCCAGCCCCAGGGGCTCGTCCTTCCCCCCAGCCCCCCTCTCCCCCCTGGGCTTGCGGGGGAGGCCGTGGCGGGCGCTGACCTACCCGTGAGGTACACGGCGCTGCTCTGGTTGGAGTGCATGTGGCCGACCGCGATGTGGGGCAGGCACTTGGAGACCTTGCGCAGGGCCAGCTGCACCGTGTAGGAGCGCGGCTGGTCCAGCTGGGTCTCGTTGACCACCAGGCTGTAGATCTTCCCCTCTTCTGTGGAGAGAGAATCCGCCCCGGGGGGGGGGAACAGCAGGGTTAGGCTGCCCTGGCGGCACGAGGCGACTGGGAAGGGGCCGGGGGGGGCGGCGGGAGCCCAGCCTGCTTCTGAGCGGCCGCACAGCCTCGGTGCAGTAGTCGAGGCGCCAAAGCCACAGGGCCAACCCAAGCGCCCTCCCTTCGCCCAGCCACGGCCAGAGGACGTCCCGCCCTGGGCACACCCGCGCAGAGCCACGCGACCCCCCCCCCAGCACAGCAGGGCTTCCTTGCAGGGGCGCAGGTCTCCTGCCCCTCGGCCACCCCCTCACCTGTCAGCAGCAAGAGGGAGCGCTCCGTCTCCTGCCCCACCAGCACAATCTGCTTGAACTTCATGGAGAAGTGGAAGGTCATCTTGAACACTCGCTGCCCGCTGGATTGCAGGTAAACCTCGACGCAGTCACAGAGGCGGCCGCTGGCAGCTGTGCCAGAGCCTTCGGGGTGCCCCACGGCCGCGGCCACTGGCTGTTCCCGCGTGGCCAGCACGTAGAGGTACTTGCGGTACGCTGTGTCGCTCCGGGGGTCGGTGGCAAACTGCAAGGGAGGGAGGGAGGGAGGGAGGGAGGGTGCAGCGAGTATCAGGAGCCAGAATCTGGGAGAGATGCTGGTACTTGACAGCTGAGGGAGTTTGGGGGGCTGCTCACTGCAGCCCAGGAAGGTGACACACAGGGGCCATCCTCCGCCCCAGCGTGTGGCTGCTGAGCACCTGCTAGCTGCTATGGAGAAGGTGGCAAGGAGACCTGTGGCACCCTGAGGCCTGGCATGGATGCAGCCCAAGCGCCTGCCCTGGTCACCCCCTGGACCTTCCGGAAGGACACAGGATCAGCTCCTGCACCTAAACCAGGCCTGTCCCCTTCTTGCCCAAAGCACAGCCTGCCCTGCAGTGGTATCAGTGGGGAGGTGCAGACCGCACCTGGTGACACCCTTGGGGGGGGGGGTGTTCGTGACACCGGTAACGGCCAAAATTTTGGAAACCTTTTGGAAAATGTGTACTGATTAATAGTCCTGCCATGGTACATCTAGGGTTTATTTTGTTAAAACTGCATAAAAACACAAAACACCACATTTTGGTGTTTAAGATATTTTCCAAAAATTAAAACAGATTATTTTTCCAAGAAGAAATAATCCTGGGCTGCATCTGAGCACACAGCGTCACCTGCCTAGTACACTGCAAAAGCATTCAAAATGGCTGAAAATGAGACTTGGAATGAGGACTCAGAGTAAAAGCACGCAACACCGCTTTTCTGTTGCGCAAATCTGCCAAAAATAGCATCGTTTTCAAGCACCTCTAGCTAGATCCCAGAAGCCTCCAAACTTTGGCCCGTGGGTCGCATCTGGCAGCCCAAAACTGCCCGTCTGGGCACGGCGGTGGCCAAGGCGCTCCATTCCACAGCACCCACTTTGTGCTGCTGGTCTTCGAAGAAACTCTTGCAGGGCAGCCACCTCTGCCCAGAAATCAGAGCACAGAGACTGCCTGAGTGATGGGTAGCAGAAGCGGCTGCCCGGCCCAAGTTTCTGCGAAGGAAGATCGGCAGCCAAGAGGAGGCTGTGATGTGGAACGGAAAGCCTTCACCCCTTCCACGCCTGGGAAGGTAACTTCGGGATGGAGCAGGCCGTGGTTTCGAGACCAGTTACGTACCACTGGAAAGCAGGGCCGGCCTTAGGGCAGCTGGATCAAACTGGGCCCTGTGCCTGGAGGGGCCCCACAGTGCAGCCGGCACCTCACTCTGTGGCTGATGCTCCAGCATGGAGCCTTCCATGCCGGGGCTTCCCGAGGGCCGGGCGGCCAGTGGAAAGTTGCAGCTGGACGGCCCTCCCTCCCTCCCTCCCGCCCGCCCGGGTCTGATTGGCTTGAAACACCCCAGGCTGGTGGTGCTGCCGCCACTCATCCCGGTAAGTAGGGGCCCCCACGGCGGGATGGGGGCACAGCGAACATGTCCTGCATTGGGCCCTGCAGATCCGAAGGCCGGCCCTACTGGAAAGGTAACTTCATGCAGCATGAAATAAATTTGTGCTGAATGATCGGCATTCTATCAAACGCTATGGCCAATTAACCAGAAAAAGAAAACACCACTGCCTTAAGGAACAAAATGTGGGTTTTCTTAACTCCAAACTGGCCAATGAGACTGATGGTTCCGAGGGTCAATGAAGTGCTGTTATGACACAGCAGGGAACCAACAAGGTGCTAGAATGAGTCAGCTCATTTCCATGTCTCAGAGCCAATACTAGGACTTACTCAGTTGTGTGAATGTCCTCTCCTTGGACACTGGGTTTTTGTTGGTTACTGATTTGTTGGGTGACCTGTATCGTTCTATAGTGAAGTAAATAAGCAATAGCGTTACTGGGGGGCCACCCGCCCTACGATGCCACTGCATTTAGGCTGTGCAGGCGATACCAGCAGCGTCATGCAGCCGGAACGCTGGGCGGGAGGAACGGGTGAGCGGCAGCCCGCCCGTTGCATACCGCTCCGTACGCGGGGGCGGGGAAGACAGCAAAATGGAGCGGTACTCAACGGGCGGGCTGCCGCTCACCCGTTCCTCCCGCCCAGCGTTCCGGCTGCATGACGCCGCTGGGTGATACTATAATTTGCTCTGCATGGTCTGGTACGGAAGGAGGTCCATCACGGGGGTGACGCAAGGAGCCCTCGTGCTGCTGATGCCAACCTGGCCCTGACGGCCTCTTCACACAGAGGTCAGATCGTCCCTCTATTCAAGGGCAGGTGCAGGACAGAGAACAAGCAGAAGCCCGCCCCCCCCCAGGCCCAACAATGCACAGGGGCTTTTGGACAGTCCCCTCTTTCTTCGTCTCAGTCCCTGCCTGGGGTTGTGAAGGAGACGGAGGTTCATTGGCGGACACAGGAATGGGCTTTCACGCCCCGAGCAGGGCCATCTTATGTAGACTGGCCTGAGAGTAAGCCCTGTTTCTGAGCAAACTTGCAAAGGCTGCACAATAAATTTGCCTTAACACAAATCAAGACACACGAAGACAGAGCCCTGCATTACGGGCTGCATCCGATTGGCTGATTCCAGTCTCAACCGACTGGCAGCTGGACCCTCGCCACAGTACCACACAAAAGCAACTACGGCAATCCTCACGAAAAAATGCTCTTAGCACACAACTGCAAAGAAGACACACACAACTGCTACATGTGAACCAGCCAGATTTTATCTGTAAAGAGTAGACATGATATAAAATACAGAAAGACAATTCAGAATGGAACACACACAGTCCTGGCAACAAGAGGCCGATCACAGACAGCCAACTGGGAGCCACACTGCTAGGCACACTCGAACAGCCCGCCCCCACGGTGTCTGCCTAGGCGGAACGCCTGAGGACAGAGCCAGGTGGCCCCCGGGGGTCCTGTCCTCCTGCCAACCCAAAACAGGCTTCCGACGCCCCCCCCGGTTCAACTCTGCTCCAAAGGGCCGGCAGAACCCTTCCTTTCCTCCCACAGAGCACCTGCAGACCCATCCGGCATGTCTTCCATTGTCCTTTAGGCAGTCACAACTGGTGCTTCTCAATGTCATTTGTGCTGTTTGCATGTGTGCTCGCTACAGTTGTGTGCTAACAGCACTGTTGAACTTTTGCCCGTTTTTAACACGTGGCCCAATTCCTCTTCAGCTTTGAAGAGGCACCTGACACACAAAAATTTAGCAAGTGAAACTTTTCCTGGCGTGCAGATAAAAGAAATGGAGAAAAGGGTCACTTGCCAAGGTTCTGTGTGCAAGGCATGGGAGCAGAACCCGGAAAGGAAGGTGGCAACTCAGCAACCTCACCCTTACTGGGCTGGCTGCGTTTTGGAGTTCTACTCCTCTGTGAAGCTGCTCAGGGAACCTCAAGGGAAAAGGACACCTGGCGGGGGTGGGGAGGTGAGACGAAAGGGGCAGCAAGACTGGGGACCGTTCGGGGGGGCTTCTTGGAGCACCAGCCAGTCGAAGCTGTTCTGCATGCAGCCACCTGTGGACCTGCAGCGACCACCCCTGCAGCAGGAGGCTGCGCAGGTGGATCGCCAGGTGGCTCCCTGACCCCCTCCCAATCAGGGCCCGCACCTCTCAAAAAAGACAGGCCGGTAGCGCCAACCAGAGTTCACACCTGTGGCCCTGACGCTGCTGGACTCTGACCTCGGGAAGGGCCAGAGTGCTCTCTTACTCCAAGTGAGGGGCGTAATGGATAGATGATAACCTTGTGCCCCCAGCCCCACCCCCACCGGGCCAAGAGCGAGTGAACACAGTGTGGCCCCTCCAGACAAGATGCCCTGCCTGAACACGCCCTGGGGTGGGAAAAGGGGGCCCCAGTGAGTCCCAGTCTCACAGTTCGGGCAGTCTGGAGTCCCCAGGAAGTGAGTTTTGTGCAGAGATAACCACAGGGGCTACGCCCCATGCCAGCTGCAGTCACAGTCAGACCCAAAAGGGGGCTCCCCATCCAGACCCCGACACCCCCCCCCCCGCTGCTGATCTTGAACATCTCAGAGGAGCAGGACTGAGAGAAGCAAACAGGCTGCAGGGACAGTTTGCAGGTGGGCAGGGGGTCCTGTTTCCTGCTGGGCGTGTGCATTCTCTCCCCCATCCAACCTCTCTCTGCCTCCAGCCCACCCGCCGCGGGGCACCTACGTCCTTGGCACTGCGGCACAGCACCATGTAGCGGCAGGCCCGGCGCCACTGGACATGGCCCAGGGTGGAAGAGACCAGGGCGTTCTTGAGGAAGAAGAGGGTGCCGTTGTAGTCCAGGATGAAGACGTGGTCTTTGGTGGGCAGGAACTTCCGGTAGCCGTGAGAGAGGAGCGGGGCCACTGTCTTGCTGACCACGTGCCGGCGGCCGCTGAACATCTGGAAGTACAAGCCCTTGGTGTCTGTGGGACAGAGAGAGCCCAGGGCAGCGGGCAGTTGGGTCCGCCGGGACGAGCGGCTGCAGCCAAGCCTCTCCCTTCCCTGAGGCAGAGAGGAAGACCCACTTCCTGCTTGGCACCTTCTCTCCCGCAACCTGCCGCCCCACCTCTCCCTTGCAGAAGTCCCTTCTGGCCCACCCAACTGGGGCAGCCTCCCTCCAGGGCCTCAGGCGGAGAAGGGCCCCTGGCTCACCCCTGCCACCTGGCGTCCTTCTTGGCTACGGGTGCCCGGGCCTTTCTACAAGCCGAGAGGGCACCCTGCCACTGACTCCGGGGCCCAGCTCCAGAGAGGACCCTGCAGGGCACCCAGCCAGACCTCCGGAGCCTGGCACAGAGCTGCCCACTCTACCCTGCAGCAGCTCTGCGAGGCCTCGGGCTGAGACGGACGTGGCTGCCTGCAACCCTTCCTTTTCGAGAGAAGCCAGAGAGTGAGGCTGAGGCTCTCAGCACACAAACCCTCGGAAAAACTACGCACTGAGGTTTGTTCCTCACAAGCTGTTATCCATGATGGGCAAACTGAACTCTGTGGCGTGTGTCACAACAGGAGAGAGCTAGAGAGGTGGCACAACATAGGTGGCAGGGTTGGGCAGGCCGCCCTGAGTGCTCGGCTGGGAGGGGATGCCATATGAGGCCCACCCAAAATGACGGGAGCAGCAGCAGCAGCAGCAGCAGCAGCAGGGCCAGTGTGGCTGCGGGGATGGAAAGGCCGCCACCACCACTGCCGCCTCCTCATGTTCTGGCGGCTTTGCAATCTCGCTGCCGCCCATTCCTTCTCCTTTGGAGGCTGAGCAGGCACCAGGGAGACGGCAAAGCTGCCGCCACTTCCTCCCGGAGAACCAGGCAGTGATGTCATGACACTGCACCATTACTGGCCAAGTGCTGCTGCCTGCTGTGATGCCTCCGTCTGGTAGGCCACCGTGGGGAGCAGGAGCCTGGGCCAGATGGACCCACTTTGGTCAGCTCCAACAGCCTGGCCCTTAGTTGTCTATCCCCCTCCTGTGCAAATTGGCTGTGCAAAGCCAGGTGTGTCTACGCACAAGAAAGCCCCACTGAGTTCTACATGGAACCAGGGAACCTCTCCCAGGTAACTGTGTACAGAAATTGCAGCCCTAGACTTGTTGAGGCATAGGATCTCCCAGTTGGCGAACACTGGTAGCCATGAGAGAGGAGCGGGGCCACTGTCTTGCTGACCATGTGCCGGTGGCTGCTGAACATCGGGAAGTACAAGCCCTTGGTGTCTGTGGGACAGAGCCTGGGCGAGCGGCTGCAGCCAAGCCTCTCCCTTCCCTGCACAAGTTCCTACCAGTAGGCTACTTCAAAATGTCAGGTGCAAGGGAGCGGCAACAGGATGCAGGCAGCCTGTAGTCTCGTGTGCTCCCTGAGGCATGTGATGGGGCACTGTGAGATACGGGAAGCTGGACTAGATGGGCCTTGGCCCGATCCAGTGGGGCTCTTCTTAGGTTCCTCTCCCACCCCCGGTTTCCCCGGCATTCTCTTGACGCCTATGATATACTGACAGTTGAGGATGGCTGATCGCTTCCATGGCCGACTGCCGCCCGAGTTCTCGTCCCTCAGCCGCGGGGAGAGGCGGCGGCAGATGCGCTGCCAGACTCCCTCGCTGTCGCAAACCTCGTAGAAGTACCGGCAGGTCTGGCCCAGAGCCACCACGTCCTTCACGGGCAAGAAGGAGATGATGTAATACAGCTGGGGGGGAAGGGCAGAAAGAGAGAGTCAGTTGGGGGCAGGAAGCCATTGACCCCAAGCCGGTCTCTGCACCCCTCCTCTCCCAGGCAGGCACACCCTGGCCCACGTTCACGTACCAGTTCCGGAGGGAAGATCTGGATAGAGGCTGAGTCTCCTCCTTTGCCCTTCTTGTCTTCTGTGGTCTCAGCGGATGAACTACGTCGTTTCTTCTTGGGCTGCTGAGATCAAGGACAGGGAGATGTGAGGTGAGAGGGTGAGTACCTCTGGGCAACCTGAATCACTGCAAAGAAACAAGGAACCCCCCCCCCCCGCCCTGAGTTCGGCCCAGTGCCCTCTTCCCCTGGAAGCTTCAACAGGCACACAGCTGGCAGAATGCCAGCAGGTGCTGCAGCTTGTCAGTGTTGGCATGAAATGGCCCCTGGGTGACTTCCAGGCAATTCTGTATCCGTTAAGACCCAAGAGCCTGGAAATGAGTCAGTGACCTGAGCTTCGGCCCAGGGCTTGTTCCCTGATGCTCCACTTTGTGGCGTTCTGAACTGCCACTCCAGACAGCCTCCAGAAGAGTCACTGTGTTATTCGGTCACAGTCAGCAACACCTTAAATCCACCAGATTTGGGGGCCCAGAAACTTCTGTGGAGCTGACCTCACTCCTGTTCTCAAAAGCTTTCGCCACAATGCAAACTGGAGGCTCTAAGATGCCTCAGCGCTACTGACGCTTTCTGCACACAAAACAAGGGTTCCTGGGGGCTCTTTCAGGCAACCACAATTGTTAAACTTGTTTGAACACAGTTGCGCAGTGATTTATACTCAGAGTGTGGCTGGGACAGTAACTCTAGCGCTACTCCCAGGCGGCGGACAAAATCTGGCTGCATTTCCCAAGACGGACACCAGGAGGCAGCAGGCCTCTGGTTGCCAAGCCACGTTCTCAAACATACTTTTCTTCAGAGCCACTGCAGGATTCTCTTCCATGAGGGATCACTTGCATGGCAGTGTTTTGCATGCATAAAGTTGACACTTTGTTCTCAGCCGTTTCTGCCAGTGTTGAAGAGGACCTGTGGCCACTCTGAGGTCTGTCCAGGGTGTGCTTCACCACGTCCTCCCAGTGTAGGTAGCGAACTACAGCGCTGATATGGTGACTCACAGGCCTAATTCAAGAGGCCGAAACCTGCTGGAAGGTTCCCTAGCAAGATTCCCTTGCATGGGTTCCATCGAGTTTAGAGGAACTCAAGCGTCGGAGGTCCCCACTTGGCTGGCTGACTGCTTCTGAACAGCCTGCATGTACAAGCGAGCAGCTGGAGCGCGGAACTGACGCAGCTCAGCCCAGATGCCGGCATGGGGGAGGCCGTCCCCCCCCCTCAAGCACCGGCCCTTCTGCCAGGAGGCTTCCTCCCTCCAGTGCTTGGCATTGACCTTCCCACACAGGCCCTCCTTCGTGGCCAGGCCCCAGCATGCTCACTCCAAGCGGTTCCTCGGTGCTAGAGATATGGGAGAAGCGCTGGAGCTTTCTCCTCTTGAATTTTCGGGCAATGCGCCTCTCGCTCATGTCTGCCCGCCCAGCCGAAGCCTGTGCGGTGGGTGCAAGCTCTCAGACCCACCCTTGTTGCTGGGCCCAGCATGGCCAAGGCTTTTGAATGCCTCTAACCACCAGGTCCATCGCCCCGGGGGACATGGCACTATGTGATAATGGCAGGCCTGATGGCTTCACAGAGACGGGGGTTCCCCTGGTAACTGGGGCACTGTGACATCAGCACCTGCCCGGGACTGGCTTTGTGACACTGGCACGGTCCTGGGGCCAGAGACCAGTCAACACTGGCACTGACGGGCCTGGGCCACGCAGGCGCCTTTGACCTGTCACGGTGCTTCCGGGGCTGGCCTGCCCACCCAGGCTGGGGCCTCCTCGACCAACAGAGTGAGCTTTCTCACCCATAACTCCTAGCTGAGATGCCATCTCCTGGCACTCAGGGCTACCCAGACCAGGAAGGACGGTGGGCCAGGCGGGGGAGAACCATTGCATTTCTTCAGCAAGTGCTTGCCTCGTCCATCTGTGAAGGGGGCACCTGCTCGGGATGAGGAGTGTGCAGGAGGGCAGCAACCCCCTCCAGGTGCTTTCTATTCGTGGCTCCAAGCGCTTTACCCAGGAACTAGGCCCCTGCAACACTTGCCGTTTTGCCCCTCACCAGCCCCACTGCTCTGATGCGGCTTCTCACTAAGGCAGTGGTATTCAAAAATTTTTAGACTGGGACCCACTTTTTAAGAACGGCATTTGTGTCGGGACCCACCAGAAGTGATGTCATTAACCTGGAAGTGATGCTGTGGTAGGAAGTGACGTAATCAAGCAGGAAGTACTGTCACTGTAACAATAAAATGACTCTTCTGAAACGTAAATTGGCATCCTTGCACTGCAGCAACTGCACAATCATCAAACATCCCTGACAGAAAGCAAGACTAGGACAAAATATGATGTAAAAGCACTGAACTAAAAACAATTTAAAAAAAAAAAACCTCACTGGAAAATTTAAACTGTTACCACTCACTATAAAGGAATTTAGCAAGAGGAAGGTCAGCAGTTTCCAAGATGGCTGCCCTCGGCTTTCCGCGACCCACCTGACATCAGGTCGCGACCCATCATGTGTGCCCCGACCCACCGCTTGAATAACACTGCGCTAAAGGACCCAGAGCGAGCTGGGCAGGGGGACGAGTTCTCGCTTGCGAGGCGGCGGTGCGGCACTGTGCACGTGCCCCGGGGCCTTCCGCGAATGGCGCAGGCGCGCTGAGCCGCCCATGGTGGCGCGGATTGGTCAGTCGGCCTGTCGTTCAACTTTAGGGCTGGCCCCTCCTGAGGGCTGGCTTGTTCTGATTGGTCCTCAGCCCCCCTCCAATGTCCTAGGGTGGATGCGGGCGCCACGACGCTTCCCCGGCGGCTGGAGCGAAGCCCCGGCCCGCGCTCTCGCCAGCCAGCCCAGGAAGTCGGTTTCCTAGCCGTTGCCGCCGGCAGCGCCACCTTGTGTCTGATTGGAACCACACGGCTGTCAGTCACAAACGAGACGCTCATTTGCGGTCGACTCCGCGCGCCCTGATGAGTCTGTTTTCATCCAATTGGCCTCAGGATTGGCCAGTCACATTTACGCGCCGCCTCTTTGAATGTCATTGGCAGAGGCGAAGGGGCGGGAGAGGTCACTTCACGCAGCGCGGAAGCCAGGCAAGAGGGGGGGCAATCAATACAGGCAATCAATACCGCCTTCATTGATTGGTCGAAGTGTTAGTCACTGCGCTTTGCGACGTCTCACTGGCCAGAAGACATGGTAGAGTCCCTCCTCCTACGTACCGGATTGAAGTAAGAAAAAGAAGAACTAAGCATTTGTTTCACCGGGATTGGCTGCTGCGTGCGGGCATGCCTCGCCTTGCCGTGCTACGATTGGAGGTCCCAGAGTGACCGGCTCTTGATAGGCTGGAGGGCAGCCCTGGCCCCACCCTCTTTGGCAGGGCTCTCGCGGTCTCTGCGGCGCCGCGCTCAGTCGGCCGAGGCTGCCGTGGCGACGAGAGCAGGACCTGCGGGATGGCAGCGGGCGAGGGCGGGGCGGAGCCGGTGCCCCCGCCCTCCCCCTCCCCGGCCGGCCCTCTCCCGGGCCCCGAGCGCGCCCTGGAGGAGGCCGCGGTCTCGGGCAGCCTCAGCCTGGCGGGCCGGCGCCTGCGGCACTTCCCCGGCGGAGCGGCCCGGCGCTGGGACCTCAGCGACACCACGCAGGCCGGTGAGAGCCGTGGGCGCGCCCACTCCCCCCCCCGCAGGACTCGCGCCTCGCCCCCTCTGCAGCCTGTGGCCGGCCTGGCTGGGCGGGGGTGTCCGGGGCGGGCAGGCAGCGCTGCAGCCGATGCACCGAGAGACGCGGGCAGCTGGGGCGGGCGGGGGGCTGGTGGTCGCTCCGAGCTCGCCGCCGCCTGCGAAGGGGGCCTGGGGGCGCGGGGGCTCCGGCGGGTCCCGGGACTCGCTCACGGACTGACAGCGGGCTGGTGACCGGCCTGCCTGGGCTGCGCAAGCCCCTGGCGCCTGCGAGGAAGGGGCGCAGGCCCCGTCAGGAGCCAGCGGGATCCCGAGCGCCCCTGCAGCTGGCAGCCGCCTCCCTCCCCTCTCCAGGGCAAGCGCTGTTCTGCCGCCTGTGGAACGCGTGTCCTGGCTGGCACGTGAGAGCAGCCCCTCCGTGTTGCAGGCGGGGCCTCTTTGGCAGGTGGCAGCTGAGAGTCAGGGCGGGGTGGGGGGCTCTTTTCCGTGTTCTTGCCCGTTGTTCGCTTGCCTCTGCAAAAGGAGAACTTCTGTGCCGCTCTCGCCTTCCTGTGCAGCAAGAAGGCAGCTGCAGGCCCTCTTTTCTTGCGGCCCTTCCCCGTAACCTGCACTTTTAGGAGCCCTTTTAACAAATTGCTGGGTTTTGGGCGTTCCGTCTGAACGAAGCAGCCCGCAGTTGGGTGATCAGGAAATGGGGCTGGGGGAATGTGGCGTCTCCTTTCAAGTGAGTGGAGCTTGCAGCGTGTCCTGCCAGGAGCTGGGCTTGGGGAGGCCAGAAGCCTCCATGTGAGTGTGAGTGGGACCTGGTGCTCTCTTCCTGTGCTTAATGCGCAAGCTTCCCTGCAGTGCTGTGAACTCGGAGGACGTTGAGGTGCACAGGTGGCCAGCTGTGCCTCTCTCCTGTTGCTGATGTTTGGGGCGCAGGCTGCTGACCTGTGGCTTGGCAGGGAAGGTGTTGGCAGACGTTATATGGGAGAAGAGAAGGTGGGGGTGCGCTGCTGAGTCTGGCTCAGCAGAGGCTGCAGCCTGTGTGTGTTGGCTGCCCTCTGGCTCAGAGACTTGACTGTGGCCTGCAGTGGCACATGGGAGTTGGGAGCTCTGCCTGCTGTAGGTCGGGGGGGGGGCTCCTAAGGTCACAGCCAGCTTCTTGCAGTGGTCACCCATGTGCTCCCAGGACACCTGCAGGTGGGTACTGAAGCAGGAGCCCTTCCTGACTCGCAGCACCCAGTACTCAGCGGGACACTTCGTGAATCCTGGAGTTCATGTAGTCCTCCTGGCTCACAGCCAATCTTCCTTGATTTTGCCTGACCCCCCCCCCCGAGCAGCTGTCAGTGCCTGGAGGGCAGGGCTTGTGGCTTCTCCCCAGCAGCAGGAGAGCGGTGCAAGGCGCTTCATGCGCTGCAGTGGTGTGCAGTTGCGAGGGAGCGGAGCTCCTGAGGCTTCCGCTGACTGGGCAGAGCAGTGAAGAGCTCTTGGGCATGGAAGCCTTCCCTGCTGCTGCCGTCTTGGGTCATGCTGAACGAATCCTGCAGTGCTTCAGAGGCTCTTTTGTAAAGGGACGCATCTGGTTGTGAGGTCAGCAAAGACGGTGCTCTTGGCGCTCACTGGCACAGTGCGGGCCTCGGGGCTTGAGCTCCCTGGTGGGGCACACACTGAGGCAGCTGTGCTTGAGAGCTGCTTGTCTGCTGGCCTGGAGGTGGTGCCCTGGCTGCAACGAGGGCTCACCCGTTCACAGCAAGTCTCTGTTGGTACGAACCATGGATTGCAAGACCCTCCTCAGACAATGGTCTCTAACTTGGGTTGGTGGGCAAACTGCAAGCCATGTTTTGTCAATTCAGGCTCGTTTAACTATGGTTCTTTCATCATAGTTTTGTGCAGTGGTTCCCAAACTGTGGGCTTAGGACCCACCAGTGGGTTGTGATCCAATTTTTGGTCATTCATGAAACTGACAGGGCAGATCAGGCTATATGGACAAGCATCTGCTTGGGGGGGGGGAGCACTGCTACCCGATCACTAGAGGTGTTTTTTTGTTAAAAATGCACGAAAACAAAAAACATCACAGTTTGGTGTGAAAATAGCCGAATAAAAACAAAATAGCCGAATAAAAACACTGCATTTGTCCAGAAGTTAAAATAGATTACTTTTTAAATTAGAAATAATACTGTAGCTCAACAACATATATATCAACAACCTCAGATATGCAGACGATACCACTCTAATGGCAGAAAGTGAGGAAGACTTAAAGAACCTTCTGATGAGGGTGAAAGAGGAAAGTGCCAAAATTGGCTTGAAGCTCAACATTAAAAAAACTAAGATCATGGCCACCACTCCCATCACTTCCTGGCAAATAGAAGGGGAAGAAATGGAAGCAGTGACAGACTTTATTTTCCTGGGCTCCAAGATCACCGCAGATGGTGACTGCAGCCATGAAAAAAGACGTTTACTTCTTGGGAGAAAAGCTATGGCGAACCTAGATAACTTAATCAAAAGCCGAGACATCACCCTGCCAACAAAAGTTCGCATAGCCAAAGCGATGGTTTTCCCAGTAGCAATGTATGGCTGTGAGAACTGGACCATAAGAAAGGCAGAGCGCAGAAGAATAGATGCTTTCGAATTATGGTGTTGGAGAAAACTCTTGAGAGTCCCCTGGACTGCAAGGAGATCCAATCGGTCAATCCTCCAGGAAGTCAAACCTGATTGCTCCCTGGAAGGACAAATTCTGAAGCTGAAGCTCAGATACTTTGGCCACCTCATGAGAGGAGAGGACTCTTTAGAAAAGACCCTCATGCTGGGAAAGATTGAAGGCAAAAGGAGAAGGGGCGGCAGAGGATGAGATGGTTAGAGAGTGTCACCGAAGCAATGAGCATGAAGTTGGGCGAACTCCGGAAGCTAGTGGAGGACAGGGAGGCCTGGCGTGCTGTGGTCCAGGGGGTTGCGAAGAATCGGACACGACTTAGCGACTGAACAACAATACTGTAGCTGCACTTGCTGATGCTATATTACCTACCTAGTGTACGTTTAAAGTATTTAAAATTAATATAAATGAGAACTTGGAATGAGAATAAAAACACAACACAATTTTCTGCCTTTCCTGTTATGAAATCTACGAAGAAATAGCACCATTTTCATACGCCTCTACCAGTCATGGTTATAGCCACACCCCTTGGCATTATAAATCAGGCAGCAGCCTCTAGGTTTGTGATTTTCAGTCTTTTTCATCTTGCAGCACACTGACAAGGCATTAAAATTGCTAAGAGACACCATCAGGTTTTTGACAGTTGACAACGCACACCATGTTTTTTTTTGGGGGGGGAACATCCCCCAATAGCTCTACTAATAAACGATGCTCCACTAAACTCACGTGGCACACCTGTGGACCATTCATGGCACACACTAGTGCGCCGCAGCGCACTGGTTGGAAATAACTGTTCTAGGTTCTCTAAGAAGTTTGAAGACCTCTGGTTTAGAATGTCATTTAGAGCTTTGTGGTTGGTCCAGGCTCTTCACAAAAAGATCCTCTTGCGGCCTTTCCAGAATTGCCCACAAGCTTCTTCCTATCTAGTTGCTGAGTTGGCTAGGGAGTCCAGCAGACGGAGAACCTTGCTGGAGGTTACTTGAGTGTGAAGAAGTTGGCTCAGGAGTGTCCTGGAGAGAGGGGGCTGGCTCCCCTTTGCAGTGGCCTGTGCAGCAGGCTACCCTGCTTTAAGAACACAAGAAGAGCCCCACTGGATCAGGCCAAAGGCCCACCTAGTCCAGCTTCCTGTATCTCACAGTGGCCCACCAGTGCCTAAGGGAGCTCAGTAGACAACAAGATGCATCCTGTTGCCACTCCCCTTGTACTTGGCATTCTGAAGTTGTTGTTGTTGTTCAGTCGCTAAGTCGTGTCCGACTCTTCGCAACCCCCTGGACCACAGCACGCCAGGCCTCCCTGTCCTCCACTAGCTTCCTGAGTTCACCCAATTTCATGTACATTGCTTCGGTGACACTATCTCACCATCTCATCCTCTGCCGCCCCCTTCTCCTTTTGCCTTCAATCTTTCCCAGCATAAGGGTCTTTTCTAAAGAGTCCCCTCTTCTCATCAGGTGGCCAAAGTACTTGAGCTTCAGCTTCAGGATTTGTCCTTCCAGGGAGCAATCAGGCTTGACTTCCTGTAGGACTGATTGATTGGATCTCCTTGCAGTCCAGGGGACTCTCAAGAGTCTTCTCCAACACCATAATTCAAAAGCATCTATTCTTCTGCGCTCTGCCTTTCTTATGGTCCAGCTCTCACAGCCATACATTGCTACTGGGAAAACCATCGCTTTGACTATGTGAACCTTTGTTGGCAGGGTGATGTCTTGGCTTTTTATTAAGTTGTCTAGGTTCGCCATAGCTTTCCTCCCAAGAAGTAAACGTCTTTTAATTTCATGGCTGCAGTCACCATCTGTGGTGATCTTGGAGCCCAGGAAAATAAAGTCTGTCACTGCTTCCATTTCTTCCCCTTCTATTTGCCAGGAAGTGATGGGAGTGGTTGCCATGATCCTTTTTTTTAATGTTGAGCTTCAAGCCAATTTTGGCACTTTCCTCTTTCACCCTCATCAGAAGGTTTTTTAGGTCTTCCTCACTTTCTGCCATTAGAGTGGTATCATCTGCATATCTGAGGTTGTTGATATTTCTCCCAGCAATCTTGATTCCAGCTTGTGAATCATCCAGCCCTGCCTTCCTCATGATGTACTCTGCATATAAGTTAAATAAGCAGGGTGACAGTATACAGCTTTGTCGTACTCTTTTCCCAATTTGAAACCAGTCAGTTGTTCCATGTCCAGTTCTAACTGTTGCTTCCTGGCCCGCATACAGGTTTCTCAGAAGGCAGATCAGGTGGTCTGGTACTCCCATCTCTTCAAGAACTTGCCACAGTTTGTTGTGATCCAGTTTGTTCACAGTTTGTTCCAGTTGATCACAGTTTGTTGTGATTCTGAAGTAGCCTACTATTAATGTAAGGAGTTTGCCCAACCCAGCATGGCCTATAGCCCATGATGGACTTTTCCTCCAGAAATCCGTCCAGTCCCCTTTTAAAGGCATCTAGGCCAGATGCCATCACCACCTCCTGTGGCAAGGAGTTCCATAGCTTAATTACCCGCTGGGTAAAAAAGTATTTCCTTTTATCTGTTCTCACTCTCCCAGCACTCACCTTCAGTGGATGCCCCCTGGTTCTGGTATTGTGAAACATCCCTCTATGGACTCTATCCCTTTCATACTCCGGGAGGTTCCTGTGGAGGCCTAGTTGGATACACCGCAGCAGTGAAGCTGGAAGTGTCAGGTATCCAGTTGCAGTTTGGATCGGGGTGGGGGGCTCCGTGGGCTCCCATGTGGTGAGCAAAGCACTGCTCTGCAGGACTGGAGCCACTACAGGGGCTGGCGGGGAGTGGAGCAGGCAACCCCCCCCCATCCCTTCCCATCATGCGCCTGTCTGAAGTCTGTCTTGGTCGTCTCCTTCGTTTGGGAGTCGGCGTGTCTGGAAGAAAAGGGGGGAGGCTCTTGTGCGTGACGGGGAGACGTGCCAGCCTGTGTGCTGAAGAGGCGGCGCTGAGTTTTGAATGGCGCTTGCAGTTTGGCGTTTGGCTGGAGTGCAGCGTCTGACGGGCAGGCCTCGCTCTTCCAGGTGGTGATGGAGCCAGAGCGTGGCTGCTCTGTGGAGCTGGGGCCACGTGGTGTGGTGGCTGCTGCTGGCTTGGATGGCCTTTGGAGAGGACTGGGCAGGTCTGTTGCTGGCCCTGCCGCTGATGGCAGTGTGCCCCCTCCAGACCTGGTGGCATATGCCCCTGATCCCTGGCTGTGGGTGGCAGTGGTGGGAGAGCCCTTTCTGCTTCCCAGAGCCAGCTTGTGGGCTGCCGTGGAGCCCCCTGGGCCTGATCCAGCCCCCCTGGCCTGTTGTTCCTCACCACAGATTCATCTCTGAGCATTGGGGCCCCTTCCTCTTGGCATTCTCCTGGGAACAAAGTGGCCAGACTGCCTTTTCCCCAGCAGTCGTCTCAGGAACCCAGGCACTGAGGATCAGCAGATTTGCACAGGTGGGGTGGGGCTAAGCCCACACTCCACACAGGTGTAGTGTGGGCTGCTGCTCCCCACTGCAGCTTTGCACTTGAGCTGCTGATTCTTGCCTCTGCCGAAAAGGGGGTTGGAGTTGTGGTAGAGCCACCCCCTTGCTTCTTGGTGCCTGTTCCAGGTGCATGTGAGTGGGTGGGGAGGGGGAGGCCGAGGCTGGTTCCTAGTGCCCATCACTGCCGTAGCAGCTCAACACCTGTGGGAACAACATGGCCGGGGAGGGGAGGTTTGAATTTCGGCCAGAGACTGCCTGGGTCCTAAGATCATGTTTGGTGCCTGAGATCGAGTGGCCAAGCCCTGGGCCCTAATCCTTGACGCTCAGTGGTTTGAGTTGAGGGTGGTGGAGGAGACCGATGGGCCGCGTCGAGCAGGCTGGCCTCGCGTTCCTGGGCCCTGCAGATGTTGGCTGCTTGGGAGGTCTGCGTCTTGGTCCCTGCTGGACTCTGCCCAGCAATTTTCTGTTTTTGAAAAATAATCCAGGAGGTTACTGAGCATCACAGTTAAATTTATTATTTAATTAGAAAGCTGAATAAAGGACTTAACAGTAATACCGCACCACCGACAAAAAATAAAACCCAGCTCAGCACGTAATTAAAATAGCTAACTCTGTCAAACATTTTCCAGGGGGCGGGGGGGGGGGGGGATGGGGCAGGTTTTCACATCCGGCTAAGAGTGGGGGTCCCCTGACAGAAGAGGCCCTTGTAGGTTGCAATGCAGGTGGCAGGACGTGGAGCGGGGCCTTTGGGGTCGACCTTGAAGTTTGGGCAGGTTCCAAGGTGGGGGGGGGACAGTTCTTAAGGCTCTTGAGTCCCTTTGTGCCTGGACTCAGTTTGGGCTGGCAAAGGTGGGGGCTCTCGCCTGATGGCCAAGGTTGGCTAATCTGGCATCCACTGTTAGAACCAGCTGGCATTTCTGAGCTGCGTTTGGCCATGTAGAGCCTCTGCTGGGGCAGGAATGGCATGTCTGAAGAGGTCTGCCAGCCCCCCCCCCCATGGCTGGCACCCTGAGAGGCTGGGAGGACACAGGAGGGGGGGGGTCCAGAGACGCTCCTTTCGATCCTGGAGCCAGCTTTGGGGCCGGAGTGGAGGCTGGGAGGCGTGTGCGAGGGCAGGGCAGGGCAGGGCAGGGCAGGGCGCTCTCTGCCAGTCAGCGGGCAGTCCCCCAGAGGAGGCAGCGGTGTGTGAGCACTTCCTGAAAGGTGCACCGTGTCCCGCCTGCAGGGTGCTGAGCGTGTGCGGCCTCCTCCCGCTGCTCCTGGGCGAGGTGTGGCCCCGCCTGCACGTCGCGCTCTGTGCCTGGGCCCAGCCACACGTTCTCGCTGCAGCTCATCCATCAGTCGGGACTTGCCAAGGTGGGGGGGGGGACAGAGGCAGGGCAGCCATTTCCAGCCCTGGTCGGATTAGCAGACCTGGGAGGGGGTGTGTGGGATCAGCTGCCCCACCAGAGACTTCCTGCCTGGGCATCAGGAGACGTTCTTGGCCTTGCAGTCAGGCTTGGGCCCGTTGCGCTGGGGGAGGCCTGCTGGGCTCGCTTCTGTGTGGCACGACAAGCGTGCGCAGGGCGGCTGAGGGGAGGGCCCTCGGGACCAAACGGCCCCCGCCACACAGCTGTCTTCTTGCCACCCTGAGGCAGACCCTCAGGCCAAGGCTGCCGGGGGCGTGTGTGTGCTGGCACAGGGGTCGACGCTGCCATGCCGCTGCTCCCTCCCTCGTAGAGACAACTGGCTGGAAGCTGGTGCCCGTGGCAGCTCCAGGCGTGGAGGAGTCTGTGCTGGAGCCGCAGGTCGCCTGAAGGCCGCTGGCCCTGGGGGGGCCGGGGGAGGTGCACGGCCTGGTGAAGAGCTGCTTGCAGCAGGCACCTGCCACACCCACTGGACCCGATCCACCAGGAGGCTCTCCTTGGAGAGCTGCACCAGTATGGCCCTGGGGCCTGGCCTGCCCCAAGGTGGGAAGGCGCCTTGCAGCCTCGCCTGCTCGGTCTCCCTGCGGCTGGGGACAGGGCTCTTTCCAAGGCTGCCTCCTGGACACTCGTCTGCACCAGTGGGAGGAGGCTGCAGCCCCCTGTGGAGAGCCGGACGGCCCCTCGTGCCTGCAGCCGGAGGCTCCTGTCCCTCAGGCCACTGTCCTGTGCTGCACTGCTCGCGCGGTCGATGTGCTCCCTTGTGCTGGGGAGAGGCAGGCCTGCTGCTGCAGGGGACCGTGGGCCCCAGGACCCTGCTTGGGGGGCAGCGATGCCTGTCCTCTCCCTCCACTCGGGCCCTGCCCTGCTTCCTCGGCAGACGGCGCCTGGTGGTCCGGCTTCTCCCTGCCTCCGCCGCCTCCTCTCCCATCTGCTTGCCTGGCGTCTCCACCCCTGCGGAGCAGTGCCTTCGGCTGGCAGGCTCCTTCTGTCAGTGTGGGTGACCGGGGGGGGGGGGGGGGGGGGGGAAGTGGCCTTGTGCAGCCAGCGGGCGGCTGAGCTGCGGTGTGTGCAGGAGAGCAGGGCCCACGCACTGCCCACACTGCCGCGGAGGAGTCGGTGCGCTTGTCGCCTCTGAGGGTGTCCTCGGCTTGTGTGTGTGAGGAATGTCAGAAGCCACGAGCGCCGCAGACCTGCTGGAAGCCACGGAGGTTGGGAGTCGCAGGCAGGAGCCCCGGGCGCAGGGCTTGCCTGCCTGGGCCTTGAGCTGCGTTGAGGCCTCCGTAGCAGGCTTGCAGAGGCTGCTTCTGGACGCTCAGCTGCACCAGTGGGAGGAGGCCAAGCCCGCTTGGGAGATGCCGCTCAGTTTCCGCCCTCGGCGCCTGCAGGAGAACCCAGTCCGTGGCGGGGGGGGGGGGAGGCGGATGCCGGGTCTCCCCTGCCTGCCTGCCACCCTTCTCCGCTGTGGGCTGCAGAGCCTCGCTGCAGTTGTCGCTCCTCCACCACAGGAGGACCGGCAGGAGTGAAAGTGGGGAGTTTTCCGCCTTGTGGAGCCCCGCGCCAAGCGGGCGTATCGGTGCCAGAGGCCAGGTCACCCCTGCCGGGCGCCACTGGGGATCTGCAGGCAAAGGCCTCGCTCAGCCCCGCTCTCCTGGGAGTTCCCTGGGGGCGCTTGACGGGGTGCCGAGGCCCCCCCACCCCATGCCGACGGGAGCCCGGCTCTCCCGCCGAGGGCTCTGGTCTCCGCCCAGTTCTGCAGGCGCAGTGCAGGGGGTGCCTCCCCAGCCCCGCCCCCTCCCGGCCCCCTCCCTGCCCCCCGCTGCCCCTGCTCTGCTGCCTGGCCCGGCTGGTGTGGTCCCACTCTCCCCTCGGGCTGAGCCCCCTCCTGGCTCCCACCCACCGTTCCCGCCTGTGTCTGCCGACCGACTGCGGGAATGCAGAGCCTGCGACTTGCTGCTGCTTCAGAAAACCCGTTTGGCCCAGGAAAGGAACTTCTGGCCTCCTCTGAGGGCTATTTTGAGCCGGGGGTGTGGTTCTCCCCCCCCCCATCTGGTGGAGGCTGATGCTCTCCCGTCCCTGCCGTGGAGTCCGGGCTGGGCCTTCGAGGGCCTGAGGTTGAGGAGGGGGCAGCTGTTGGCTGGATATGGGCAGCCGTGACCAGCTGCAAGACCCTGTGCGTGACAGGGGAGGGCCAGCTGGGCAGCAGCCTGCTTCCGAGCCCTGGTGGGGGGTGGCCCTGTGGAGCGGGCTGTGTGGGCTGCAAGGCAGATTCCTCTCCGTAACAATGGGGGGGGGAGGGGAGGAATGACCCACTGATGGATTAATAGGCACATCTCATGCCAGATACAGGCAGTGTCCTGATCTGTGTGCGACGCTCATCTGCAATTGTGGCGTGCAAAAATGCCTGTCTCGAGTCCGGCTTCCAGCCCTTGCAACTGCAGAGGAGCCGTTTCAAACTGGGGGAGGGGGGAGGATACGGGCAGCTCCCGCCCTGCAAGGAGCTTTGAAGTTGCCCAGAGTTGCCCAAAGACTGACGGGTGCCGTCCTGCCGAGCCTCCTGCGTCTCTCGGGTCAGACCGAGCTGGGTCTCGGCACTGGGGGTGAGAGTTCTTTGGGCTGTCTACTGGCCCTCCCGCTGGGCCACAGTCGCGCGACGTGCTGCAGGGCCTCGGGGTGCCTCCTGCCACCTTCTGAGCAGGGCCGGAGTCGGCCTGGGTCTTCAGGGCGTGTCTGTTGACCAGGGCTGGCCAGAAGGTGGGCTCTGCGGCTTCACGATGGCCGGTTGAGGTCTCCCCCACCCAGTTTCCTCCGGCCTTGATCTCATGGGGCAGCTTCTCACAGTAGCTTGGCAAGGGAAGGGGCCTGCTTCTTGGGAGGCTGCAAAGGTGGCTGCAGTGCGGGAGGAGCGACTCCTCTGCGTGCGGCCTTGGAGGGCCTTTCCGCTCACGGCTCCTGCGCTGGGCTGGAGAGGTGCCCCTGGCTGCTCTCGTAGGCCTGTGGGCAGTGGCAGCGCTGCTTGCTGTCGGGGGGGGGCTTCTGGCTTTCCCCCCGAGAGGCTCCCCACAGTCCTCCCTGGGTGGCGACCCAGCCTGGCTAGCTGGGTGCCCCGTGGGTGCCTGTGTCCTGGGGAGGCTATGCGGATGGCCGCTCAGCCATTATTGTTATTGCAGTGGGATGGGGGGGCTGGCTTCCCTTTACCAGCTGCCAGGCCATTGTGCACCATCTCACCCCCCCCCCCACGAACAGGGAAGGCCGTGCTTGGCGTGGGGCGGAGCGTGTCGAGGACCCAGCCGGGGTGCCAGTCCAGCCTGTGGGGGCTTTGGAGGAGGCCGTGCTCGGCTGGCCACGCTTTGTGGCGGCTCCTGGGCAAGCGAGGAGGGTCTTTGCAGAGTTTGGCCCGCCTTGCCCGCCTCTTCTCTCGGCAGTCGGGCGGGGGTCTGGTGGCCCCCCTCAGCAGCTCTTCAGCTGCCATGACTCTGCCTCCTCTCCCCGCCTGCCGTCTTCTGCTCTAGCGTCCTGCAGAGCCTTGGCCGCGTCTGGAGAGACCCTGGGCGCCTGGTGTGCCCCCCCCAAGGGCAGCAAGACTGCCTGTGCCTCGGCTCTGGCCACCCGCTGCCCCACAGCCTCCCGGCGGAAGCGCCTCCCGCTCAGCGTTTTGCCGGCTCTTCTGTGCTGTGCCGCGGCCCCCTCGGAGCAGAAGCGGCTGCCCCCCCCGGCCCCCTCGAGCACAGCTGCTGAAGGCCTCCTGAGGGGCTTCCGGGCAGGCCTGCTGCTCCCTGTTCCTGCCAAAGGCTTCGAGGAGGGAAGCCCCGCTCTGCCCCGCTCCGTGTTTTGCCGTTGGCTTCTCTGGAGGGGGAAGGGGTGGTGGGGTGTGTGTGTGGGGGGGGTCAGGTGTCTTGGTGAAGGTCCTGCAACTCCTGGGGGGAAGCTGGCTTTGCAGTGGCCCCAGGCCGCTGCTGATCTTCTTGCCCCATTTCCATGGCTGGAGGTGGACAGGAAGTGTTGGACCGGGGGGGGGGGAGGCGCTTTCCTGCACAGTCCTAGTTGCCGTGAACAGGACTTGTCCTGGCTTGGTGGGGCGGGGGGCAAAACAGCCAGGGACAGCGCTTGTGCGGAGGGTTGGTCTGTCCCTGGAGAGGGACCTGGGCACGGGCGGGTGGGGGCGCTTCTGCGCTGGCATGCAGAAGAGGCGCCTGCTGGTTCCTGGAGCCCCCTGGGAGCCCAGTCGCCCCTTGCAGGCCTCCCACTCTTGTGAGCTGGCAGAGGCTGGGGGGGGGGTGCTGGTCTGGTGCGGAGCCCAGCAGAGGGGGGCCTCCCCCCCAGCTCACGACGGTCTTCCCTGCAGGCAGTGCGAGCAGTCCAGGCCTCTTGCGGGAAGGGTGCCTGTGGAACTCCCTGCCCCGTTCCGCTCTGGCCTTTGTTCCAGTCCACCATCAGTGGAGTTGGGGGGGAGACGGGTGGGGGACACCCCCTCTGGTGCAGAGCGAGTTTGGTGCAGGGGTCTGGCCTCTCCTCCCTCCAGATCTGTCCCGGAACCGGTTTGCGGAGGTGCCCGAAGACGCCTGCCAGCTGATGTCCCTGGAAGGGCTGAGCCTCTACCACAACTGCCTGCGCAGCGTGCCCCCCGCCATCGCCAACCTCCAGGCCCTCACCTACCTGAACGTCGGGTAACTTGGGCGCGCCTGCTGTGCTGGGAGGAGCGGAGCCGGGAGCCGGGTGCTGGCACACTGGGCAGGCTCCCAGGCGCCTCTTGGCTTCTTGGCTGGGGGAGGAGCCCCCCGCCAGGCACCCTCCTCAAGTGGCTCCCTTCCCCCCCCCAGCCGGAACCAGCTGGTCTCCTTGCCCTCCTGCCTGTGCCGCCTGCCCCTCCGCGTCCTCATTGCGAGCAACAACAAGCTGGCCTCCTTGCCCGAGGACATCGGCTGCCTCCGCCACCTGCGCCAGCTGGTGAGCCGCTTGCCCCGGGGGGTGGGGGGCGAAGGGGGCAGGGGAGAGGCAGTTCGCAGACAGGCTCTTCCTGCTTCAGCTCAGCCCTGCCACGTTCCTCAAGCTAAGTGGGGCTGGAGCCACCCTGAAGAGGCGGCCTGGAGGTTGTTGGGCCGGGGGTGGGGGCTGCAGCCCCCGGTCAGGCTGCCGGTCGACCAGCCGTCTGCCTGGTGCTTTCAGGAGCGCCAATAGCTGGTCTGTTGGGGTTTCTCCCTCGCCCCGGATGTGGCCATGGGCCAAATTTGGAGCACTCTGTGCCAGCTTGCTGGGACGGGGGGGGGTGGAGAGAGGGAGGCCCGCCTGCTGTCCTGTCCCCAGAAGAGGGGCAGAGAAGAAGCGCCTGTGGGAGGGGAAGCCCCATGTGGGAGTGCGGGGGTTCAGCAGGCCGTTGGTGTCCTGCCAGGGCTGCCCAGTGGGTGGGGAGCCTGCCTGGGGCCGTCCTGCCCGTCCTGCAAGAGCCATGGGGTCCCAGCTGGGCATCTCGCCGTGGCACCCCTGGTCTCCCCTCCTGCCCCGCCAGAGCAGCTGTTCCTGGCCCTGCCGCCTGCCGCCTTTCCCTGGGGAGGGGGGTCCGCGCTGTGAGGGGGCCTGGGGCAGGGTGCCTGGCTCACCTGGGGCTGGGGGTGCCTCTCTGACCAGGACGTCGGCAGCAACGAGCTGCAGTCCCTCCCGGCGAGTGTCGGTGGCCTGGAGTCTCTGCGGGACCTCAGTGTGCGCAAGAACCACGTGGGCCGCCTGCCTGAAGGTGAGTCTCCGCTGGCCGCTCCCCCCTCGCCTCACAGGCCCGAGGCTGCGCCCGTCTGGCAGTGGTGGCCTCTTTGTGGTGGCGTCTTGACGGTTCCCGAGTGCTGCTGCTCTTGTTTGAGAGAAATGCCGGGGGGGGGGCGAGGGTGAAGAGTGTGCAGCAGCAGTGCTGGGCCGGTGGGCCTCTCCTCACTCCCACGTGGCTCCGCTGCCTCCTCAGAGCTGGCCGAGCTGCCTCTGGTGCGGCTGGACTTCTCCTGCAACCGGGTCACGCGCATCCCGCTCTGCTTCCGCCACCTGCGCCACCTGCAGTGCATCCTGCTGGAGAACAACCCCCTGCAGTCTCCGCCTGCGCAGGTAAGGGCCAGCCGGCCCCAGCTGGGTCCTCGGCAGGCGGGGGCTGCTTCTCTCCCGCCGTGGGCCTCGTGCAGGAGCCCTGGGTCTTCCTGCAGGAACGTTGGGCGGCGGCTGGGGACCTTTCCAGGCCAAGCTCTGCTGCCCCCTCCCCGATGGGTCTCTGTCCCTGCGGTTCGAGGGGGGCAGGCAGCAGCCCCTGTCTTGCTTCAGTGGGGGGCTGAGCAGTGGGCTCTGCAGTCGGGAGCGGCTGGAGGAAGACTGGCCCTGCCCTTGAGACCCCCCCCCCCCGCGTCTTGGCCCGGCAGGCTTGCCTCCCACGAGAGGGCAGGTGCCCTGCAGGGCCTGGGGGCGGCCTCTTCCCGGCAGAAGGGCTGGCACCGTTAAAAGGGTGCCGGTGCCCGCAGCAGTACCAGTCCTGGTGTGTGTGCGCGTGTGTGTGTGTGTGCGTGCGCCCCCCAGGCCCTGACCAGGCCCTCCTCCTGCAGGTCTGCTTGAAAGGCAGGATCCACATCTTCAAGTACCTCCGCATGGAGGCCTGCAGCAAGGCCCGCTCGGCCCTGGCGGAGTCTGCCCCGGGGAGCCGCCCCTCCAGCGGCTCTGGGACGTGGTAAGGAGCCGCCGCCACCAGGACCAGCCCCCCTCCTGAGCTGGCGGTGTGCTGGCGGTGGGTTCCACTCTCGGGGGAGGGGTGGGGGCAGCCCTCGAGGGGGGGCTGTCGGGGTCCTTACAGGGGTCTGTTGACTCGCCCCGCAGCCTCCCGGAGGACTTCTTCCCTGTGCGGCAGTACGGCGGCCTCGACTCCGGCTTCAACAGCGTGGACAGCGGAAGCAAACGCTGGTCGGGGAATGAGGTATGGGGTGGGAGTCCTTCCTGCCCCCCTGCAAAGCTGAAGCTCTCTTGGCGGCAGCGGGCTGGGGGGGGGTCTCCAGCCCAGCCGCCGGCTCAGGGCTTCTCTGCCTCCCAGTCCACAGACGAGTGCCTGGACCTCTCCCTTCGTATCGCCGAGCTCTCCCGGGACCCCCGGCAGCTGAAGGAGCGGCGCAGTGCAGCGGGTGAGTGGCCAGCTTCCCCCCCCCCCGCCGCCCATCGGTGCTTACCACGGTGGGTAATGTCTCCCCCCTCCCCACAGTGGATGGCAGTGATTCGGAGCAAGTAGACTTCATTGACAGCAGTGTTAACGGGGAGGAAGAGGAGGAGGTCTTGGTCGTGCCGGCAGGCGGCCTGGAGAGCAGCCCACGGGGGGTGGGGCCTACAGAGGTAAGAGGGAGCCCCCAAGAGCCGAGGCCACCCCGGGACTGTGGGGGCCCGGGACTGGGAGGCAGACCTGCTGCACTCCCTCTGGGGTGGGGGCCCCGTAGAGGCATTCCTAGGGGGAGGCTGGGGCACAGCCACTGGGTCTCTTCGACCTCGCCGGGCAGCTCTGCGGAGGGGCGATTCCCGTGAGGTGCTCCCGGCCTCGGCCGTGCTGTGGGGGGGGGGGCCTGAGTGGGGAGGCGCCATGCGGACTCTCTCCCTCTCTCTTCCGGGACCGGCAGAAGGCCAGGAGGAGCCCCCTCCAGAGAGCAGGAGCCGCTGCAGCAGCAGAGCACGACCTGACCGGCAGGTGCGCAGTGTCCCTCTGCCCGCCCCCGCGTTCCTCTTGGCGCACTGAGGCGCCTTCTGCGTTTGGCGGACCTCTCAGCCTGACGTTGCGTGGGGCGCCCCGTGGGGGGGGCGGCAGAGGGTGCCCTGGAAGCCCCCCTCTCCCCTGCCCCGCTGCTGCCCAGGGGTCTCTGCAGGGACTGGTGCTCAGGGCTTCGGGGCGGGTGGGTGTGTGCTCTGGGGGGAGGGACTCCCCACATGGGCGCTGGGCCCGGGCCCCTGGCGTGGCGCTGGGGGGCTGCTCTGCCTGGCTAGGTTGACGTGACGGCCGCTGGCAGAAGCCCAGCCTGCGCCCTGGGCGTCCCCCGCAGAGGGCGAGGCTTGGGTTGCTTCGTTTGCCCGCCGGCCGGCTTCCTCCCTCCCCAGGGTCCTCCTTCCTTGCTCTGCCTCTGCAGCCCCCTCTCTCGGCAGGAGGGCTCTGCGCTGCGGTGGGGCCGGGGACCACCCGCAACACCTGTCTGTCTGTCTGGGTCCCCCGCAGGGCCAGCAGCAGGGCCAGCCTGGCCAGGCCGGAGCCAGCGGGTGAGGAGCGCCGCCGCCCCCCTCAGACCTTGCAGCTGTGGCAGGAGAGGGAGCGCCAGCAGCAGCAGCAGCCCCCCCTGTGGAGCCAGGGAGGGGTGGACAGGCGGGAGAGGTACGGGGCGGGGTGGGGAGGAGGGCGAGCCCAGAGAGCCCAGCCGCAAGCCTGCCTGTTCCGGGGGGGCAGATTCGGGCAGACGCCCAGAGTCCGCCGTCCTGCCCTCCAGCCCACCGTGGGGGGGGCGGCCGTGTCCGCCTGCGTCCCGCCCCCTCTCGCAGGGTGGCTCTCTCAGCTCGCCGAGCCTGGGGGTCTTTGCAGACGCTTTGCGGTGCAGAACCTGCGTTTGACTTGCAGGGCCGCGGGGGCGAAGGCGCTGCTGGGTTTGTCTGGCCTCTAACGAAAGCTGTTCGTTCAAACAGTGCAAACGAGACTGGGGTGCAGGGACTGTGCAGGGACACGCCTGGGCCTTTTTTCCAGCGCGTGGCAGCAGTGAAGTCCTCCGTCGGCCACCCCTGCTGGAAGGCAGACCCGGGCAGGAAGGCCTCCCGTTGGCCTGAGCCGCCCCGTCTTCCCCAGCCCAGGGACCCGTGGCCTCCCGCCCCCATGTTCCTGCTCCTGGTGTTCAGTGCTTCCCAGAGAGTGGCCGAGAAATCCCTGTCGCTCCCACATCCAGCCTCCTCGCCTGCTTTTCTGCCCCCGCCACGTTGCCCTGTGATGTACAGCTGAGGCTGTTCCCGCTGCCCTGGCGCCCCCCCCCCGTGCCCCTTGTCTCGAGGGGGACTGGCCTCTGCACTCTACATCGCCAGGCGTCTCACTGACACCCTCGCCAGAGGGATATCCCCAGCGTGGCTCCTCTCCTGGGTGGGGGCAGCTGACTCCTGGGCAGCCCCACCGTGCCTGGTGGGGCAGAGACCAGCGCCCGGGTCCCTCGGCCTTTGCGCTGGAGCCTGTTGGCTCTTGTGACTCTCACTCCTAGTCCTTGAGGAGACCGAAGCTTGCGCTGTGTGTGCCGCCTTCTGAGAGCTACAGCCCCAAAGCGGACTGGGGGGGGGGACCCCCACAGCAGGCTGACCCGGGGCTCCTTGGGACGGGCGTGGGCAGCCTGGCGAATGCTCTGGGGTGTTCTTTCTGTGCCTCCTTGCAGTGGCCTGGCGGAGACCAGCAGCAGCACCCGCAGCTCCTCCCAGCTTCAGCGCCGGGGCCAGGTATGTGTGTGCCCACCGAGGAGCTTCCTCCAGGTGTGGTTCCCTGCAGAACACCTCCCCCCCCCCTGGCCTCCGAAGGGGCCCCAGCCGTGCTGTTTCCTGGCCAGTGTTCTCTCTCTCTCTCTCTCTCTCTCTCTCTCTCTCTCTCTCTCACACACACACACACACACACACACACACACACACACACACACCCCTCCCTCCCTCCCTCCGTACAGGGCAGCCACTAATCTCTGCCATCTGAAAGTGGGCGCTGACCTGTCTGGCTGCAGGGCAGGAAGTGCGGCCACTCAGGTGTGCCGTAGCCCGAGAGAGGCTTCCGTGCAGCAGTGTGCAGGTGGCTTTCTCCGCGGGAGAGCCACAGAGCCGCACGATGAGTTCCTCTCCCGCTGCTCAACAGTGTAGACCATGCTCCGTCCTGCACGCAGAGCATGTTCACCAGGGGCTGCTGTGATCATTGCCGGTGCCCCCCCGCAGCATGCAGGCGCTTCTGCCACGTGGAACAGGAGCGCTGCCCGGACACACTCGTGTTTAGGGGCATTCCGCTGGGCACCTCACGCTTCAAGCAGGCCACGCACTAGTTTTGCAAGAAAATCTCTTCAGGGTCATGCCCGAAACCCTGTCACATAAAATTCAGCAACTGGAAGGATTTGGACCCGAGCAACTCCTGCTGCTGTTCTGACTTGGCCCTGTGCGCATCTCAGACACACAACCCCATGTACTGATTGTGGCCACTTGGCTCCACCACGCTTTTAATCCACACAAACTCCCCCCACCCGGGGTATTCTGCTGAGACTGTAACTGACCCTCTGACGGCGCAAGCTTGTCCTGTGCGTGTCTACTCAGACCAAGTCCCATTGCATTCAGTGAGACTTACTCCCAGGAAACTCTGAATGGCATGCCAAGGACTGAAGCTGGGAATGAGACCTTGTCCAGTAACGGAACTGGGGTGGGGGTGGGGGGTGTCAACAGGTGCAAAAGCCCCAGGTGCCCAGCAGGGGGGGGTGGTGGCAAAATTGCTCCCCCCCCCTTGGCGCTCCAGGGTTGTGCTCCTTTCAGAGCAGTGGGGAAAGGCTCTGAGTGGGCTGTGGCAAACCCTCCTCTGCTGGGGCCTTTCCCTTGCGGACGACCTGAGCCCCACTGAACTCTTCCCCTCCCCGTTCCTGGGTGCAGAAGACCACTCACTCCTCTTCCCTGGTCTCTTGCAGGGAGCAGAGCAACAGGCTGGTTCCTCCAGGCAAGCCCCACACCAGGCAGGCAAGTGGAGCTCGGAGCAAGCCTCTCCTGGGGCAGGGGGGAGGGGGGTGCCTGCAGAAGGCCCTCAGTGGGCAGGACGTGGGGGCTGCGCATCCATGTGTGCTTTTCCTCTGGGGAGGGGTCTTCCTCGCTCTGTCTGCCTGGCAAGAGTGCGCCCCCGACCACGGTGCCCTCCCCCCCCAGTAGATCCTGCCGGCGCCCAGAGCTTTGCTGGGGCCAGCTGCTCCCCCCGCGAGTCGAGTGCCGCACAGAGGCCAAGCAGCTTCCTCTTCCGCTCCGCATCCCGGACCGGCAGCTCCCGGGGCTCCGGTGAGTGGCCGAGAACTTCCTCCGCTCGGCAGGAGTGGGGGGTGGGCTGCTGCTGCTGGGGCCCCAGGCCCTGCCCCCACTGAACAGCGTTGGGGATTGAGGACAGCTTGTGGGGCACCCTGTAGAAGCAGCTGCCCCAGGGGGTGCCCTGCCGTTGTCGTCATTGCCCCCCACGATGTGTGTCTCCAAGAGTGAGGCCAGCAGGCCTGGTGCTGGTGCCTGGGGGGTCCTGCCTTGGGGCGGGGGGGGGGGCTGTGAAGAAGCCGAGGCTGCCCGCTTGGGCAGGCTGGGCAGTGCTGTGGCCTCGCCCGGCTCTGCAGGGCCTCAGCCTGCAGCCAAGAGGCCAGGGGCTGGATTTCCCCCAGCCCCACTGCGCGGGTTGACCTCTGCCTGCCACCCGGGACCTTCCGTGGCTCTTCCCACTCCTGTGAGAGGGGCTGCAGCCGAGTGGGTGGGCTCATCCTTCCAGAGGCAGTGCCACTGCTGAGCGCACTCCGGGGCAAGGCTTTTTCCCTTCTGCGTTACGGTCTGTGCTGTTCTGGCGTTCCTTGCTGTGTTGCACTGTGTTCCCACAGCACTTGGGGGGGGCAGGATCACTCACCTTCCGAACCCAGCCCCCCCGACAGGACAGTGATCCTCCTGTTCAAGAATGGCCCCCCCCCCGGGGGGGGTCTCAGCCTCCCTCTCGCCTGAGCTCAGCAGCAGCCCCTGGAGATTCTGCCCTGGGCCCCGCGCACTGGACGAGAGCGAGCTGTCGGAGTGGCTGCGGCAGGTACGGCTGCCCCGAGGGCTCCTGCCCTCCCGCCAGAGACACTGAGGAGGGGGCGGGCGGGCGGGCGGCCCTGCAGGGAGAACTCAGCTCTGGGGATGGGGCGACTGGGCCTCGTGGCACTGCTGCACTGGAGGGGAAAGGAATCCCCCCGTCCGCGGTGTCTCGCAGGCAGTGGGGCTCGGAGGGGAGAGGGGGGCTGGCTGCCTCCACATCCTCGGGCCTCACCCGGCACACACGGGGCCTGCTCTGGCGAGTCCTGGGGCAGCAGGAGGTCTGCTGAGGCTCTTGAGGCGTGGCAGGGGTTCAGGCCTCCCCTTGTAGCGGTCAGGACCAGCACGTGGCCTTGTTCTTAACAGCCAACACCGCTGTCTCCGGGGCAGTGCAGGCCCCCGCCCTGCCCTCCTCTCCTCCCTCCTCCTCTGCTCCTTCCAGGCCATCCAGTCCGAGCTCAAGATGACGCTTGCAGACGACCTGGGGGAGGCCTTGGCCAACGGGGTCGTTCTCTGCCAGCTGATGAACCACCTGCGCCCTCGCTCGGTGCCCTTCATCCACGTGCCCTCGCCGGCAGTGGTGAGCCGGGGGGAGGTTGGCCTTCACGCTGGGCGGGGGGAGGGCGGGGAGTTGGGGCTGGAGTGGAGCCTCATGGGGTCCTGGGGCGCCTCTTCCTCTGAGCCGCCCACTCTCCTCTGTCAACAGCCAAAGCTGAATGCCGTCAGAAGCCGGAAAAACGTGGAGAGTTTCCTGACTGCCTGCCGCCAACTGGGGCTTCCAGAGGTGAGGGGGGGCTCGTGGGCTGCCTGCACCGTTGTGCCCTCGGGGGAGGGAGGGGGTGTGTGCCCGCTGGAGGAGCCCAGGCCCTTGCTCCTAGCCCCCCAAGCCTCCCACTCTCCTCTCTTGCATGCTTGCCCCCCGCCGGCCTGTGGCTCCCCCCCAGCAATTCCACTAACCCTCCCGTGCCGTGTCCCGGTGTTGTGTGTTCTCTCCCCTGCCACAGGTGTGCCTCTGCTCTGCCTCTGACATCCTCCTCCAGGGCAACGCCGGGGGCCTGCTCCGCCTCCTCGAGGCCCTGCTGCGGCCCCTCACAGTGGCGGCATCGGCGGGGGCAGGGAGGTCTTTCGCCCCCACCTCCCTCTCCGAGCACCTTGCAGGCTTTGGTGTCTTCTACGTCTCCATCATGCTGCTGCTGTACCTTGCCTATCACAAGCTCTGTGGCTTCTGAGGGAGGGAGGGAGGGGTGTGTGGAGGAGCCAGCCCCCCCCCTTGAAGCCAGATTTGGCCCGGGGTGTGTGCGTAGACCTGAGGTCCGCAGGAGAGAGTGCCCAGGGCTTGCGGCTCTGGTTCTGAGCAAGTCTTTTGGCCTCTGCTTCCTGGTTCGGTCACTGCACAAACTTCTTCCCAAGGACTTTAAATTCCTTCTGCGAAACCCCTTTCAGAAGGGGAGGGAAAGGGCTGCCTTAGTGTTGGGGTGGGTGGGTGGGAGAGAAAGGCAGGGGCTTCCCCCGGGGCCAGGCAGCCTTCCTTGCTTGCCAGCCCCTCAGCAGCACAACCCTCTGTCAAAGCACATCCCCAGGGCTGCCCCCCCTCCCCGCCCAGAGCGGTGGGGCTGCAGCCGGGCCCCACCCCTTGGTCAGGACTGGTCGCAGCAGCTGCGCCAACCCCCCTCGCCCTGTGCCCAGGCTGGCTGCTGCGCGGTGGCATCTGTGCCTTGTCTGCGTGAAGGTGTTTGGGCCCGCGGGGGGGGGGGGGAGACCGAGGACCCTTCGCTGCTCAGCCGTGTGCACTGAGGCTGCCTTGCACTAATGCGTCTGTCTGCAGCGAGGGAGGGAGGGAGCAGCGTGTGGGGCCTCGGCCCCCTGCAGGCGGGCACTCCTGGCAGCACCGGGTCTTCCTGCTGTAGCGAACAAGTGGCCTTTGCCCCCCCACTTCGCCTTGCCAGTGTGTTGCAGCAGGACCCAGCGGAACCAAAGCAGCCCCCGCCCTGCTTAGCAGGAGGCTTCCCCAGTGCCTCAAGGAGCGCGGCAGCATTATGCCCCCAAGTGGGGGGGCAGTTCCCTCCACCTCCCCATGGGAGACTTTCAGGAGCTGCTGACCTGTTCTCAGGCTTCCCAGGGAGGGCTGGGTCTCGGCCAAACGCTCCCCCCCCCCAGAGTCTCGTGCCCTGCTCCTCCCAACCCCATACACTCGGAAACCTTCCAGAGCCCCCAGCAGTGCCAATTCCAAGCTCATTCCTTCTGGGGCCACCCGCTGGTGCCTGGCTGCACTGAACGTGCCTCCCCCCCCCTTAAGTGTTTGTGCTGGTTTGTGCCAGCCAAAGAAGGGCTTGGATATTGTGGCTGTTCCCTAGTCCCACCTCCCCTCCCCCTTCAAGCTGTCTAGTGGGGCTGCAGCCCCTCAAGAAGTGGCAGCCTGGGGGGAAAAAGCCTTACTGGAGGTGGGGAGGAAGCGGCGCTCTGCTCTGCTCCTGCCTCCAAGGAGGACTCTGCACGCTGCTCGGGGCCCCGCTCCCAGCTCCTGCTCTCACTCCCCGTCCGCTGCCTTAAAAATATTAAATTATATATTTTATATATATATATATATATTTGGAAGGAAAAAAATTATGGGATATTGTAAAGATAGGTATTTTTAAGCAAAAAATTGTAAATATTTGCTATTTATCAGTTTTCCCCACAATGGACTTTGCAAAAGGGCTTATTTTTCAGATTTTCTCTGTAAATTCACGTTTTGTGTGCATTTTGGCTTTCCTTGTATTCTTCTGAAGAGATTCTCTTGTGTGTGCCTCTCACTACATTGTAAAAAACACGTAAAGAAATGAACTTCTTTCTTCCAAAGGTAAACCTTGAAGGTCTGCCGCTCCTTTTTTGCTTGGCGTCCTGATCTCCTTGTCTCGCTGTGTTCTGCTGCAGTGTGGGTCTTTGTAATTTCTGTGCTGTTGGAGGGGGGGGGGAAGCATTCGCTGGTGCAAGAGCTACGCAGCCCCCCCATCACCACCACCACCCAGCCTCTGCTGGGCCTCCGAGGGTGGCTGCTCTTGGCCTTTCCCAGGGGTGGGTGGCTGGAGCAGGAGTGCGTCTGTCAGTTCCGTAGGCAGCCGGCAGGGGCTGGTGTGGTCGTGGAGGCGTCAGAAATGAGTCCGGGCCTTGGCAATGAATCCTCCAGGAGCCAGCAGCAAATCCTCCCAGGAACGCAGCAGCCTCTGTACTGGGCCGCTGTGCCCAAAGCAGGTCCCTGCCCCTTGCCTGACCAAACTCTGGACCCAGCCAAGGTGGGACTTTTGCCTGTCTGCTCAACAGTCTCACAAAGTCAGGGCGGCAGTCATGCTGGAGCACAGCTGCAGCACCAGGCCCTGCCTTCCCCACCGGAGCAGATGCCGTCCCAGTCCTCCCCGTCAGTGCTTGGGGGTTTGCGATCAGTAGTGTGGGGAAGCCATGCGGAGGGGAAGGGGACAGGCCAGCCACCTGGCCCAAGGGGGGGGGAGTCAACAGTGCCCCCCAGCCCATCCTGCAAAGTGGGCCAGGCCCTGCCTTCAGAACTGCTGTCCTGCTGCCCAGCAGTAGCCATGCGGGGTTGGAAGCGAAGGTGCCCCCAGGCCCCACCGCAGGGGCAACTCCCACCACCGTTGTCAGGCCAGGGGGTCTGATCCTGCCGTGGTGGGTCTGGGAGACGAGCAACCCCCAAGGGGCTAGTGCAAATGGAGGGAGAGGGGAACCGCTGGCCATCCTCCCCCCCCCCCTACAAGCAGGAGACCCCCGTGTGGGCAGCAGGGGTGAGTGGGGCAGCCCCGCAGTGGATAATGACGGTGGGCCAGGTCAGACGTGCAGCAGAGGGAAGTGGGGTCGGGATGGGCCAATCAGCCTTGAGCCTGGGCCGGGCCAGTCCTTGGCCTCCAGTTCCCTGTGGCAGTGCCCAGAGGTGGCTTCTGTTTGGGACGCGTGAGCTGGCCCTGCGCCCCCGTAGGAAAACAAGGAGTGGGCAACTGAGCCTGCAGAGTTGGGTTTTGCCCCGGGGCGCAAGGAGCGGCCTGGGGTGGGCGCCACTCTGGGCAGCCTCGTGCGCTCTGCTAACCTCTGCCCTCCCTCCTCAGGAGTTGCTCTGCTCCCCCCACCACGTATTGGAAGAGGAGGGTCTGCCCTACTTGGCCGTCACAGTCCACGCTCTCCTGGACAGAGGCTGCGCCGCCAGCGGGGGGCCCTGAACGCGCCCTGCCCGCCCAGCCGCCCGCCCGGGGCCTTAGCGAGGCGAGGCGATGCCCGGTCGCTCTGCGGCAGCTCCAGCTCCCGACGGCTTTTTCGCAGGGAGCCGAAGACCCGCGTGCCCAGTGCTCGCCGCGCGGCAGCCACGTGGCTGCGACGGAGGAACGGTGCCCTCCGAGCCGCCGCTCGAAGCCGGACTCTGCCCTCGGAGGGCCTTCGCTCCTCGCGCCGCTGGCCGTGTCGGTCGGAAATAAAGCCGCCGCCTGCTCCCCACTACACGGACGCTCTCCTCGGGTCCTCTGTGTGCCGCCGCGCGCGCGCTCGCTCGCTCGCTCTCTCGCTGGCTGCCGGGGCTGCTCCGGCCCGTCCTGCCTCCGTAGAAGCGAGGGGGGAGCCGCAGCCGCAAGAGCCGACGGCGCGGCTGCTGGGCGGGCTGTCGTCGCAGGCGCGGGGCGCAGCCGGCTTCCAAGGAAGGAGCAGGGAAGCGGGACGGGGGACCGGCAGGAGGCTGCCGCCCGCCCGCCTGCGCCCGACGGGGCCCCGGAGCCGCTCCCCGCCACGCGGCAGCAGCGCGCGCCCTTCGCCGGGCCGGAGGAGGCGAGGGGGGCGCGGGACCGTGGCGGCGCCCCCACGAGGGTCCTCCACCTGTGTCGGCCACCGAAGCGCAGCGGCGCCGCCTGCCCGGTCCTGCGCGGAGTCCAGTCCGAGTCCTGCGGGCTGCCGCGCGGAGCCCGTCGGGCGGGGCCGGGGGCGGGACTCGCGTCTCCCAGCAACGCGGGCAGCCCCGCCCTCCGCCGCTCCGCCCTGACGTCACAGGCGCCGGCAAGATGGCGGAGCTGGACCTGCTGGGCTCCATCCTCAGCGCCATGGAGCCGCCGCCCGGCCTGGGCGACCGCGAGGCCCGCCGTGCCAAGGGTCGGTGGGGCTCCGGCGCCCTCCCCTCACAGGCTCCGCGGGGCCCCTGCCGCCCCCCGAGAGCGAGCGCGAGCAGACGCCCGGCCCGGCCCGGCCCAGCCCAGCCGCCTCTCAGCAGCGGGGGACGGAGGCGCCCTTCCCGCGAAGCGCCGACTGGCGCGGGGCGCAGCAGCCGAGGCGAGGCAACGGCTCCTGCCGGCCCTGCCAGCGCCGCCCCGTCCAGGGCAGGCTGCGCGCCCAGCCACGGCCCTGCTTCCCCGCCTGCGGGGCAGCGCAACCGCCGCCGCCGCCCCCGTCTTGCCTGCGCTGAGCTGCAGGGAATTGGCCCTCCCCCGGCTCACCCCTGCGTCGAGGGGGGAGGGTCACTGGCAGGCCGGCCGGCCGCATTGCTGGGTGCCCCCAGGATCCCACCAGGTGGTTTCCTGACCTGTCTGCAGTTGGGGGAGAAGGGAAGCACATACGGGCCTTTGGCCTGATCCAGCAGGGCTCTTCTTATGTTCTCAAGGGCGGGCCCAGTGGCCGCAGAGCTGCCTTCCCCAAGGCTGTCTTGGATGCACTGGGCTGCCCCACCGGCAGGAAGCTGTACTGGGAGCCAGGACCCTTGGGTGGAGGGAGGGATGCTTCCCCACCAGCCCTTTTATTTCCATAGTCTCTCTGCAGTCATTTCCTCCCTCCTAATTCTTCTCTCCTCCTTAGAGCAAACAGCCCGGCTGAAGAAGTTGCAGGAGCAAGAGAAGCGACAGAAAGTGGAGTTCAGAAAGCAGGTGAGTGGGGCGCAGGCGTGGTTCAGACTTGGGGCCTGTCCTTGCCTGCCGTTGGCCAGCTACAGTTTGTTTTCCCCCCCCCCCCCCCCCCACGTTCTTGTTTGTTTCAGATGGAAAAGGAAGTGTCAGACTTCATTCAGGATAGCAGTCAGACTAAGAAGAAGTTCCCCCCCATGAGCAAGATTGAACGCAGCATTCTGTGAGTAATGGGTGAAGGACCGGGGGGGGGGGTGCCCAAAGTACATAAGAAGAGTCCTGCTAGATCAGGCCAAAGGCCCATCTAGTCCAGCTTCCTGTGTCTCACAGTGGCCCACCAGATGCCTCAGGGAGCACACGAGACAACCAAATGTCTGCATCCTGTTGCCATTCCCCTGCATCTGGCATTCTGAAGTAGCTAACTTCTAACATGAGGAGGTTGCCCTAACCACCCATCATGGCCTGTAGCCCACGATGGGCTTTTCTTACGGAAATTGTCCAATCCCCTTTTAAAGGCACCTAGCCCAGATGCCATCACCATCTCCTATAGCAAGGGGTTCCACAGATTAATTACCTTCTGGGTAAAAAAATTATTTCCTTTTACCTGTTCTCACTCTCTCAACGCTCAACTTTAATGGATGTTCCCTGGTTCTGGTGTTGTGAGAGAGGGAAAAGAGCCTCCCTTTATCCACTTTATCCATTGCATGCAGAATTTTTTATGTCTCAATCATGTCCCCCTTCAGGCATCTTTTTTTTAGACTGGAGAGTCCCAAATGCTGTAGCCTTTCCTCATGCGGGAGATGCCCCAGCCCCATAATGATTTTGGTTACTCTCTTCTGCAATTTCTCTAGTTACCCAATATCTTTTTTGAGGCGTGGCCACCAGAACTGTACTCAGTACTCCAGATGTGGCCTGACCATCATTTTTTTACAATGGCATAGTAACATTAGCCATTTCATTCTCAGCCCCTTTTTAAATTATCCCAAGCATGGAATTGGCCTTCTTCACCACTGCCGCACCCTGGGCCGACACCTTCATCGAGTTGTCCACCAGCACCCCAAGACCTCTCTCCTGATCCATTGCAGAAAGCTCAGAACCCATTAGCCTGTGTGTGATAAGTAACGCACTTGTAATGTAGAAAGTGGCAACCTCACGGTGGGTGGAGCTGCATTGCAGTGCCAGGCAAAACACTCTGTGTAGGCAGCACCGCAGAGCTTTCTGGAAGGCGAGGTGCCCAGAAAGGTCTCCTGACCCCAGTCAGTTGAACAACTGTAGTTGAACAACTCTGGAAATCCTTTCCGTGCTAATGTCCCCTGTAGCAGTGGCATCTCAGGACAAACGTTAGGACATCCGTATTTGAAGGCACAGCCACTCTGTAGCTTCTGGTTTTCTACACCAGTCAAGTTTGAAGGAGGAGAGTTTCGAGGCCCTGAAAACAGTCTCCGTACTAATTGTTGTCTCCCACGGATGTTGCCTAAAGGATGAGCTGCGTCCAGTTATTGCGGTGCTTATGGTTGTTTGTTCAAAATTCACGTTCAGGAAACGATGCCATCTCAGGCGTGGAGCATTTTCTGAGGGCAAATGTTTTCAGCCCCAGTGGCTGGACGGTGGCTTCCTCGTTTGGGGGGCCAAGTCAATGGCAGCCCTTGTGCCTTCCTTCCCGTTTCAGGCACGATGTGGTGGAAGTGGCCGGTCTGACCTCCTTCTCTTTTGGCGACGACGAGGAGTCCCGCTACGTCATGGTTTTTAAGAAGGCGAGTGAACGCTTGTCGGTCTTGGCCGGGCTCTTGGTCTCCTTGCGGCTCCGCTCCCTGGCTCCCACTCCCCATCCTCACGCCCTCCTCTGCACCATAGGAATTTGCCCCGTTGGATGAAGAACTGGAAGCCTACCGCCGGGGGGAGGAATGGGACCCACAGCAGGCAGAGGAGAAGCGTCGGCTCAGGGTGCGTGGTCCCCATGGCCGGGGGTGGGCGGGGGGGGGTTCAGCCACCCCCTGGGACCTGCCCAAGGGTGGGGCTCACAGTGTCTGGAGGCTAAGGATGAGCTTCCCAGTGCCTGTGCCTGTGGTGGAGGAGGCTGGTTGGTTCCTGGCGTCTGGGCTGAAGTCAGTTGTGCTTAATGGGTGCCCCCCCCCCAGCACCTCTGCTACGCTGTTGCCAGATGGGAAAGGACGGCTCCTAGAAACTGCAGGGGTGGGAAGAAGAGTGCCTGGGTCTGGCACCCCATTCGCCTGTGAGAGCTCCAGGCCCCACCCCCGGCCCTGTGGCCTCCTCGCCTGGCCGTTGCAGGTGGGCCTGCGCTGAGCCCCTTCTGCAGCTCAGCACCAGCACCTGTGTTCTGCGCACACCAAGGGTGCTACGTTTTCCTTTTTCCTTCTCCTCCCTCCAGGGAGCTTGGGGTGATTTGCACGCTCCCCCCCCCCCCCCACAACAGCCCCAGGTAGGCTGAGAGGCCCTAACCGGCCCAGCTTCACTCAGCGAACTCCATGGCTGCGTGGAGATTTGAACTCGGGCTGCCCTGGTCAAGGCCGGCCCTCTCGCCCTGCCGTGTTCAGCCGCTGTGCTCCGCAGGCATTTAGGGGGAGGTCACTGGGGAACGTGAGCCCGGCTGGCAGGGCCTAGTCCAGTGTTGAAAAATTGATGGTGCTCCTTGACGCTGAGCGCCTTCTCAGTGTGCCACGGGATGAAAAGGGTCGAAAACGCTGCCCTAGCCACGCCCTTGCACGAGGGGCATCCGTGCAAGAGGGGAGGTGCCCCGACGCCCCACAGTGTTCACTCCTGAGAGGAGCCCCCGAGAGGCCTGCCAGTGCTTTTCTCCCCTGACCCCTGGGTGCCTGGCAGGAGCTGGCCCAGAAGCAGGCGGAGGAGGAGGCCCTGAAGGGACCGACGGTGGTGAGCCCCAACACGGACTACAAGGACAAGTACAGCCACCTCATCGGCAAGGTGGCTGCCAAGGACGCTGCCCACACCATGGAGGCCAACAAGGCCTACGGCTGTGGTGAGTGGCGGGAGCTTGCGGGGGGCCCTCAACTTGTGGCAGTGCATTCCACTGGCTTGGACTGCTTTGAAAGGAGAATAAATGTAGCCCTGAGTGTTGGCTCTGGCGGCCAGCGACGGCCTTGGGGTGGCCCCCCTGAGTGCCCGTTGCTGGGAGGGAGGGAGGGAGGGAGGACTGCCGCGTGCTCTGGGTTGGGGCTGGTTGGCGGAGGAGGCGGGATGCTGGGCTTGTGGGCCTCCCTCGGCCTCCCCCAGCAGGGCTTGCGGGGGGGGGGGTGTCTTTGTGCTGGGCTCCCCCTGTACCGCTCCTTGTCCCTTGCAGTTCCTGTGGCCAACAAGAGGGACACGCGCTCCATCGAGGAGGCCATGAACGAGATCCGGGCCAAGAAGCGCCTGCGCCAGAGCGAGGAGGAGGGCCCTGCTCTGCCGGCCAGCGACTCATAGGACTGGGGGCTCCGTGGCAGTGGCGCACGCTGGGGGCGCTTCGGGGCCTGGCCCTGCTGCTGCTGCTGCTGGTTGTGACTCTCGGCCGGGGGGCTCGGTGGCGGAGGGGAGTCGGCCCAGCCCTGCCCAGGCGTGTCCCCCTCCCCCCTCGGGCTCCTTGCACGTTCAGCTGGAGCCTGGGGGGGGCCTCTGCAGCTGGGCCGGGAAGAGACTTTCTACAGGTTTGTCCTTTCTGTGAGGTGGGGGACGGCCTGCCCCCAACCCCAGCCTGGCAGGATGGGACCCGTTCTTCAGCGTGGGTGTGTGTGAGTTCATGCTGAGCCAGGCGAGTGGGCAGTAGCTGCCCTCCCCAGAACGTTGCCCGTGGTGGCTGCTGACGCCCATCAGTTCAGCTGCAGCTGCCCCCCCTCCGCCAGTGGGCTAGAAGCCCCCGCCCCCTGAGGCAAGGTGGGGGGCTGCAGTGCCATTGATTCCCCAGCAGAGGGCAGAGACCCTTTGGGTGCCGTTCTCATCTCGCCCGCCAGGGGGCAAGGTGCTGGGCATGGGAGGGGTTACACCGCCCTCCTCCCAGGAGCCCCCCCCCCCGGTTGTCCTTTCCTCTACTCTGTTTCCTGGTCTGTTGGCCAACAGCCTCCTCCCCAGCTGCAGGTGGGTTGCTGAGGTGGGTGCAGGATCCAAAGAGCCCCCCAAGGGGTGCCTGTGACTTGGGTCACTGGCTGGGTATCGCCCCCCCCCCCAAAGAAGAGCTGTGAAGCCTCGCTTGTGCATGGGGACAGACTGGCCCCACCTTTCCTGTCCTCGTCTTCCCGGAACCGTGTTGGCGGGTGTGTGTGTGAGGGGGATTCTGTGACGCCTGCTGGGGCCTCCTGGAGGAGGGGAGTGCAGTGGGGGGGGGGGCTCGTTGTTTGCACACAGCATTAAAAGTTGTTTTAACTGCTGCTCTGCCTCTGCGTGTCCCCATCGCCTTGGAGGGAAGGGAGGGTGCAGAGGGAGGGGCCAGGGCTGGGAAGGGGGGTTCAGAGAGCAGGCTGGGCCGGGGGGGGGTCTGTTGTTCATGGGCCTCCTGGGGCCGGGGCAGTGCCAGGCCTGTGCCACCCCCCCCACTCAGAGGGCCCTCCCTGCCCCCTCTGGAGGCAGCCTGGTCCCGCTCTGGCCTCACTGTGCTTTGTGTGGGTGGGGGCTTGGAAGCGCTGCACAAGGGGTCTGGCTTCCACGGACCGGAGCTGGAAAAGGTGCAGAAGAGAGCCGCCAGAATGATTGCGGGGCTGGGGCACCTTCCCTGTGAGGAAAGGCTGCAGCGTTTGGGACACTTCAGTCTAGAAAAAAGGTGCCTGGGGGGGCATGATTGAGACATACAAAATAATGCATGGGGTGGATAGAGGGATGTTCTTTTCCCTCTCTCACAACACCAGAACCAGGGGCATCCCCTACAATGGAGTGTTGGGAGAGTCAGAACGGACTGAAAAAACACTTCTTTTACCTAGCCTGTAATAAATCTGTGGAACTCCTTGCCACAGGGGGTGGTGATGGCATCTGGCCTGGGTGCCTTTTAAAAGGGGACTGGACAAATTTCAAGAGGAAAAGTCCATCGTGGGCTATATGATGAGTGGTGCAACCCCCTTACATTAGAAGTGGGCTACTTCAGAATGGCAGGTGCAAAGGAGTGGCCACAGGATGTAATTGTGTTGTCTTGTTGTCTTGTGTGCTCCCTGAGGCACCGGGTGGGGCACTGTGAGATGCAGGAAGCGGATCCAGCAGGGCTCTTCTTGTGGGTGGACACCGCAAAGGCACCGGGTGGGCTGGCCGCCTGGAGTCAGTCCTGCTCAGCCCATCTCAAGGAGGACTCCTGTGAGCCGGAAACGACACCAAAGAGGGCAACCAACATGGTTGGGGCGCTGGGGCAGCTTCTGACGAGGGAAGGCCGGGTTGGCTCATTCCATGGTACTGATGGGTAAATATCAAGAGGTCCTCCTTCGTGTGGTCCATGAGTGGTCTGTGGAATTCCCTGCCACAAAACTACTGGATTGCGCAAGTGCCTCGGTCCCAGCTGCAAGGTAGCAATGGCAGGGGGGTGCCTTCAGCCCCTGCTTGTGGCATTGTGGCTGCTGGTGGATCTCTGTGGGAAGCAGGTGGACCCCCTCTGGCCTCCCCCAGCAGCCAGGTGCCTCTTGTGTTCTTGGCTACAGCTCCTCCCCTGGGAGCGTACAGGTGTGCTTGTGCCTACTGCCCCAGCAGTGGGGCTGTGCCCACGCCTTCGTGTGAACTGAAGGGGGTTCCAGGTATGCCCCACGGGTGACAGACACCCATACGTAGTTCCACGTGTAGAACATACTTGTCTGCTTGTCACTGAGGCCTAGAAACTCGGGGCACGGCCACGGAGACCTGTTCTGGGCCAGTCCCCTCCCAGAGCCATCTGCTGACCTTACAGAGGGGCGGGGAGGCCACGGCGGTCCGAGGGGCAACAGGGACCTCCCCACAAAGAAACGGAGTGCGCAGGTTACTCTGGTGCAACAGCCTTTTTTATTCAGTGCCCTAAGCTGAGACTGGCGGATCTTGCGGGTGCTGTGCGTGGCCCGGCCCTGCCTGGGCGGGTGACGTCGAAGGGGCTCCGGCCGGTGTGTGCGACGATCTCAGGCACAAAACAGCACCCGGGGGGGGGGGAGTGGAGGTGGGGTCTCCCCAGCACGGGACGGCAGGTCCGAGGCTTGTTCTACTTGGCCCGAGGGTTACGGAATTTGCGCCCGGCAAATTTTGCCTTGTTGCCCAGCTCCTCCTCAATCCTGCAGAGAGAGAGAGAGAGGCCGTGAGGGGGGGGCTCCGCTGAGCTCCAGGCGTCAGCCGCCACTGGGCTGGTAAGCCCCCCCCCCCCGCTTGGCTCCCTGGAGCTGGCACTGCCGGCCTCCGCCCGCTCGGCTCACCTCATCAGCTGGTTGTACTTGGACAGGCGCTCCGAGCGGCAGGGGGCTCCCGTCTTGATCTGCAAAGCGGCCCCAAACACAGGTCAGAGGGGTCGAGGGGGGGGGCAGAAGAGGGCCCTGCGCCTGCCCCTGCGCCTGCCAGCTACTCACCTGCCCTGTGCAGAGCCCCACAACCAGGTCAGCGATGAAGGTGTCCTCCGTCTCCCCGGAGCGGTGGCTCACCATCACCCCCCAGCCGTTGGTCTGGGCCAGCTTGCAGCTGAAAAGGAGCACCGGTGGGGGGGGGCGTCAGGCCCAGTTCCCACCCCCAGCAGCCAAGGAGGCCAGGAGGAGCCTCTGCCCTGCCCCGCCGCTCCCCTCCGGAGGGACTCACGCCTGGATGGACTCGGTGACGGAGCCGATCTGGTTGACCTTCAGCAGCAGGCAGTTGCAGGCCTTCTGCTCCACGGCCTTCTGGATGCGCTTGGGGTTGGTGACGGTCAGGTCGTCCCCCACAATCTGGATCTGCACCTGTGTCAGGAACTTCTTCCAGGTCTCCCAGTCGTCCTGGTCAAAGGGGTCCTCGATGGAGACCACTGGGGGCGGAGGGGGGGTCAGCATCCACAGCGGTTCCCCGCTCCAGCGCGCCCGACCTTGGATTAGTGGCGTCCCACAGGTGTGCCCCTCCCTCCGGCTCAGGCGGTGCTGATGGTTCCCCACCAACCCTGGCAAGTGGGGCCAGGCTGAGGCTGCCCAGTGCACTCAGGGGGGGGCTTACACCCAGGTGCGATCCCCCCCCTTGCACCACACTGGCTCCTACACTGGAGTCTGGCCCCTGCCACCCCTTGGGCCCCTGTGCACTTCCTGGGGGGAGCGGCAGGCAGACCTCCGGGCCGGGGGGGGCAGGCGGGGGCGTGCCCTGAGTGGCTGCCATGGCCCAGACCCCCACCTCTCACCAGGGTAGTTCTTGATGAAGCTCTGGTACAGCTCCCCCAGCTTCTCGCCGGTGATGTAGCGGTTGGGGTCGTCGGGGGACTTGAAGTCCAGGTCGTATTTGCCGTTGCGGAAGAACTCGGAGGCCGCCACGTCCATGCCGATGACCACCTTGTCGGGGTAGCCGGCCTTCTCGATGGCAGACTTCAGCAGCTCCAGAGCTGCAGGGGGGAGAGCGAGACGTTGCAGGGGCCCAAGAGGCACCCGCAGCAGCAGCACCATTCCCACCGCAAGGCCACCCCCCCCCCTGGGCCTTCTGAGCCAGGCACAGAGGGAGCAGCCGGGGGCTGACAGCACCCCCAAGCTGTGCGGCTCAGAAGCTGCCCCCGCAGGCCCAAGCAGGCCCAGTGCCTCGCCCGCTCTGGGCAGCCAGCAGTCCTGCATCAGGCCTGCACTCCTCCTGCCCCGGGGCCCACCCAAGACCTGCCCCTCCCCCAGAGGCCTCTTTCCGGGGGGCCTGGGGGGCTCCTGCCCCCCCGCCCAAGCAGCTGCTCCAGGGGCAGCCGGGGACCCTCCCAGCAGCCCAGGCCTGAGGGCGAGGGCGCCTGTCCCAGCCTGGGGGCTCCTTGGCTCCGGTTACGGCTCCCGAGCTAATTCTGGCCCCAGCCTTCAAGGGCCGGTGGGTGCTGCCTGGCGGAGAGGAAAAGCCGGCCTGAAACACGACCCTTCACGCCGGACGCCCCCCCCCCCCCGCTGAAAGTGGCCTCTGCCGCCCGGCTGCTCCTGGCAAGGTGACCGCCCAGTACCTTCGTTGTTCTCCAGGATGTTGGGGGCAAAGCCGCCCTCGTCCCCCACGTTGGTGGCGTCCTTCCCGTACTTGGCCTTGATGACGGCCTTCAGGTTGTGGTAGACCTCGGCCCCGATCCTCATGGCCTCCTTGAAGTTGGTCGCCCCCACGGGCAGGATCATGAACTCTTGCATGGCCAGCTTGTTCCCGGCATGGGAGCCGCCGTTGATCACGTTGAAAGCCTAGAGGGGCACGGGGGCCGCTGACTCCTGCCCCAGGCAGGGGCCCCCCCCCAGCCCCACAAAGCAGGGCTGCAAGTCCTCCGGCTCCTGCCTCGCCACAGAGAGCCCTGGGCCCTCCCCGCCCCCGCCCCCCTCCAAGAGGCTCTGGGCCTCCCCCAACCCCTCCCCCTCCCCCTGCCACGGAGGCCTCGTGGCGGCCGTTCTCCCCTCCCCTCCCCCCCAGTCACTTACTGGCACAGGCAGGATGAGTTCGGCATTCCCAGCCAGGTCGGCAATGTGGCGATAGAGGGGGACCCCTTTTTCCGCAGCGCCAGCCTTGCAGACAGCCAGGGACACCCCCAAGATGGCATTGGCCCCAAACTTGGCTGTGAGTGAGGCAGAAGAACCGAGGTGGTGAGCCTGGCCGTGGCCCGCAGAGACCCCCCTGCCAGGAAGGAAGCCACAGGGAGGGGCACAGACCACTCACACTTGTTCTCTGTTCCGTCCAGGTCGATCATGACCTTATCGATCTTCTCCTGCTCCACCACGCTGATTTTCTGGCGGGGGGGGGGAGAGACGGTTTATTTTCCCAAAAGGCCCCACTTTAATAACTGGATTCCAGCACAGGGTCAAATGATGATCACCACAACCCTGAATTTCAGGGCTCGCCGAGAGACGGTGCAGGTGATTCGGGCGGAGAATTCCTCTCCCAAATGCTGCAGGTGGAGCCTTCCCCCCCCCCTTAAAAACCCTCAATGGGGTAAATGGGAATGTTGAGCCGTTTTCCTTCCCAGGGTAGCTTCTACTGTTGCCTGCACCCCGCCCCCCCCCCCCCCATCATCCTGCAAAGAACACAGGCGGCCTGGCCCAGGGCGTGTGGCCGAGGCAGCCACCGACTCCCCCCCCCCCCGCCTGCCACCTCTCACCTTCTCCAGCAGGGCCGGGCCGATGGTCTTGTTGATGTGCTCCACGGCTTTCAAGACCCCTGCAGGGCAGACAGAAGCGTGGAGGGGGGGGTCCATGTGTGGGCCGAAGGCAACCCCTAGCCCAGCCTCCCGCCTCCCACAGAGGAAGCCCAGGGGCAAGGTCTTCCGCCCTGAGCATGGCCGCGCCACAAGGGTTATTCAGGGGCCAGTGATGTTGCGCTGTCACACCCAGGTTCTCCCCGGAGGAGGAGGAGGGGGGCACCCCTTCAAAGCGGGGCCTCCACGGGAGAAGGAATGGGGGGCAAAGCCACCTGCATGGCCACCTGCTCCGGGGAGAGCCTGGCCATGACCCAGGACGATGCCTCTCAGCAGACTGGCCCTAGTCAGTCCCAAGGAGAAGTGCCAGCAGGGGGCAGAGGTGTGGAGGGCCGCACGAGCAAGGCAGCACTGGGTGTGGGGAGGGTGGGTGGGAGACTGTGGCTGGGGATAATGCAAGGGAGGAAAGAGGGCAAGTCCCCCACCACTGCCATTCCCTTCTGAAAGCCATCTTGCAGCAGTGAGTTCCACAGGGCACTTGTGCACTGTGTGTGAAGAAAGGAGCTCAGCCGGCCCACGCTCACCCCATGCCCTAGGGCACCCCAAATGCACAGATCCTGCCCCCACTCGCTCTGCCCAGGACTTGTGGCTGAAACTATTGCTACCCCCTCCCCAGACACAGGCAATCTGACAAACAGGAGCCTTTCACACGCCTGCACTTGCACACACGCATGCACACGTGCACGCACACTCTCAACCCCTCACCTTTGCCCAGATACCTGGACTTGTCTCCATCCCGGAGTTCCAAGGCCTCGTAGATGCCCGTGGAGGCTCCACTGGGCACAGCAGCCCGGAAGCGGCCTGGGGAGAGGAGAGGAGAGGAGGTCCCACTGCCAGAGGAGCTGGGCGCACACCCCTTTCCCCCCCTCTGCCAGCTTGCCCCACAGCTTACCCTTGGCCGTGTGCAAGTCGACCTCCACTGTGGGGTTGCCCCGAGAGTCGAGGATCTCGCGCGCGAAGATCTTCTGGATGGACATGGCTGCGGGGAGAGGGAGACGCCTGTCAGCGGGGGAGGCCCAGGCTGCTCCCCCCCCCCGAAGCGAAGAGCCTCAGGCACCAAGCTGGGCTTGGAGGGGCTGCAGTTTGGAGCCAGCGGGGTGGGCCAGGGTGGTCTTGAGGAATGGCTCCGAGGGAGGGGGGCTGCTGGAGCATGCGTGGGGGTGACGGCCACAGGGGGCAGAGGAAGAGCAAGGCTCCCCCAGGAGTGGCCCAGTGCCCTCCCCAAGGACGGAGGGCTCCTGGGGGTCCCTGCCTCTGCTGGGTGCAGCCAACAGGTCCTTTCCAAGTCCTCCGGGCGCGGGGAGGGGGGGGAGCTCTGATGAAGCCTGGCTGAAGGGGCAGCTGCCAAGGTTAAAAATAGCCCCTCTCTCGAGTCCCCTCAACTCCACCCCCCGCCCAGGAAGAGAAATGCCAGCCCTCTCGCTGCAGATAGCGGCACCTTCAGGGAGGAGGCTGGGCAAGGTCTGCCTGCCCCCTCCTCACTTACGCCCGGCCTGCCCGGCCCGCCAGCTTCCCGGGGTTGCTGGACATTTGGACAAGCTGAAATCCGCCCCCGCCGCCCACCCCCATGCATTTGGGCATCAAACCGAGGGGCGCGCGAGGAAAGCTGGAGGGGTCGCGGCGCTGACGTCACACCGCCCTGCGCTGATAGCCACCAACGTGGAGGGTGGGGGCTAAGCGATCGCGCATTAGCCGCCCCCCGCCCCCCCCCCCGCGAAGCTTTCTCGACGGGTCTGTAGCGCGGGGGCTGGCCGAGCAGCGGCGCGCTGGGCGCCTGGCGGGAGCGTTTCCCCAGCGGGCAGCTTCGGCAGAGGGCGCAGCAGGGCCGGGCACCGACGAGGCGCCCCCCGCCCCCCCCTCACTCACTCACTGCCTGCGCGGGGTTGGCCGGGCCGGTGGCTGTCGCTGGGAGCCGCTGCCGACAGTGCCCGGACGGGGCGCGCCCTGAGCCTTTATGGCCGCGGAGCCCGCGCCAGCCCCGCCCCCGACGCCGCTTTAGGGACCGCCGACAAGTGGCGGCCCAGAAGGAGCGGCCGCCCCGGGGGTCCGACGGCTGCAGGGTGGCCCCAGCCTGGCCCTGCTGAGCCTGCCTGCACCTGAAGCCGGCTCGTGGCCCTTGGGAGACGCCCCCCCCCGCCTCTCCTCTCCCCGCTGGTGGACCCACACTGGCTAGCCCCGAGGCCTTTCCTCTGGCCCGTGGCTTCGTCATTCCTGCCCCTGCCCTTGTAACCCTTCCCCCCTTCGGCTCCCGCCGGCCCTCCACGTCTAGGCACCTCTAGGGCCGCTCCGGGGCACAAACGGGTGGGGAGAGAAGCACTCGCTGAAGGCCGCCCTGGGCGGCAGAGTGGAGCCAGGCCCCTCTAGCCACTGCACCGCACTGCCTGCTGGGCGTGGGGCTGCAGCTGGTGCCAAGAGGCTCTGCACCCTTTCCTGTGGGGTGCTGGCTGAACCATCCCCCCCCCCACACTGTGACATACAGATGCTCCCCGCCTGCCCGGCAGGGCCTGCCTCTCAAGTCTTGGCCTAAATTTAGCGCACGCAAAAGGCCAAGGGTCCCTTCCAAGCAGCCGCTGAAAGGGCGAGTGAGTAACCTTAGCTGCGGCTGGCCTTTCGTGGGCCTGGAAGGGGTGTGTGGATATGCAGGGTGCTGGAGGAACCCCCCCCCGACACCCAGGGGCACACTCCCCCTGGCAGTGGGCCTTGGGGCGTCAGGAGCCAGGACCACCGCACTCCCTGGGTGATGGTGCAAGGGGGTACAAGGGGAGAGCCCCCTGCTATGGGAAGTGGACTACTCGCCCACCCCTGGCCTCGGGGGGGGGGGGAGAAAGTGAGTGGGTGCATTGCACCTCCAGACCCTCCGGGTCTGCACCTGCCATAGTCCTGCCTGCCCCACAGGTGCAGAGGCCCTGCCAGGAAGAGGGAGGCAGGCCTGGGGGTGTGTGAGTGGGGCACCATGGCGAGAGTGCAGCCTCCAAAGAAGGGTGCACTGTCGATCCCGTCGCAGGGGAAGGAGCCTGACCTTGCCCCGTGGTATCCCATACAGAAGGGGGCTGGGGGTCCAAGCGGGGCCCAGTGGCCCGGGAACGACCAAGGTCTGCTCCCCAGGCAGGAGCTCCAGGAAGGGCTGCCAAGCTCCCCCAGGCACAGGGCACTGGGGTGGGGTTTCCTGGCTGGTCCTTCTGCCCACGAACGGTGGCATGGGGTTGGGGGTGTGGACTGCTTGGGGGGGGGGAGGAGGGTGATACTCGGCTCCAGAGCATGGCGCCACCTTGTGGGCACGCTGCCTGTGTGAAATGGCTCCGTGGCCTGTTTGCGCCACAGACCTGCGTTCTGCGGTTCAGGCTTATTTGCCCGCCGCTGCAAAACCTGAGCCTGAGCCTGCTCCGTCCAAGGAGGGCAGCGCCACTGAGGGAGGCTGCAGTGCCCACCTGACTCCGCCCTCCTCTGCCTTGCCAGTCTCGCGCATTCCCCCACCTCCAGTCCCGGGCAGGCTGGGCCCCCCACTGCTTCTCGGGCTCCCAGTGAGTCGGAGAGAGACTGCAGAGCATCGTCACAGGGAAGGGGTCACCTGGCCCACCCCCTGCTCAGCTCACGATCCCTGAGCCTCTGCTGGAGGTGAGGGAGAGCCACACCTGCAGCAGGCAGCCCCCCTTGGTCCCTTCCGGGTCTGTGACTCTATGACCCTGCCAGGAGCCGCTGCAGCTCCCACAGCCACGAGGCCCTTCCTTGTGCCTCCTGCCCTGCAGTCCCGGCTCACTGGTTCTCAGCCTGCCCTTGGGAGCCTCGGTGGGCACATCCTCCCAGCCCTGAGCCGCCTCTTCTCAGCAAGCCCTCTCAGCCGGACCTGGCTGCCAGACCCCTCCCAGCTGCCAGTCTGTCAGTGTCCTCCTTGACTGGACGCTGGATTCCAAGCGAGGCCTGACTGGTGCAGTGACTTCTGCGACCCAGCCCCGATGCCCGGAATTGCATTCGCCTTGTTTGCAGCCACGCCACCCTGCTGGGTCATGTTCAGCCTGTGGTCCGTCCAGGTTGCAATCTTAACCTGTGCTGAAACAGGCAGGCCAAGAGGCTTGGGCACAGCTCAGAGTAAGAGGATTCCTGCCACCTTACCCTGTGTCACTCGCCAGCCCGCCCAATAGGGCTGCTCGGATCTGTGCCTGCAATTTTGCGGGCGCAAATTCAAGCAGCCCACATATGGCCGATCAGACAGGAATAGGGGTTAGGATCTGGCCTAAGGCACCCTGGCAAGTCCCACTCCCTCCTGGGCCTGATCCACCTCCTGGAATGCCCTCCTCCTGCCGTCCTCTCCTGCCCCCTGTGCCGGCCTGCCCAGGCCAGCAAAACTCCCCGTTCGCAGGTGTGCTCCAGGGCTTCCTTCCGAGTAGCCGCAAATGTGCTTTCTGGCATATTCACAACACTCGGGAGCCTGTGCGAGGGACTTGTGCCAGCTCAGGCAGCTGCAGGATTGCGCTCCGCCAGCCGGCTCCTCCGGTGTCGAAGGGGGCAGGCATAAGCAGCGTGAGCCCCCGGGGAGTGGTGCCCAGCTCCTTCGATGCGCAGAGTGGGCGGGCGCCATTAAGAAGTAATTGCAGTGACGTCGCCACAATTACATCTGGAGTGGCCAAGGGTGGGTGGCCCCGGGCACCCAAGCCCCAGTACTGCCACTGCATCCAAGGAGCCGATGTTGGCATCCACCAGCCCTAAAATTGGCAGGTAGAGAAAGGCCACCAAGACAGTCCAAGAAGGGGCGGACTGAGAATGGCCATCGCTGGTGACTACCACCCCCCATCAGCAAGGATGTGCAACACAGCTTCATGCAACTATGGGGGCTGCCCCTGGTCAAGGACACATGTGGCATGACACAAGGATGCCACAGCGCCCCCTACAGGAGCTCCTGGGGCATCAGCGAAGGGCTGCGAGGAATCCCCAGACTTGCACAGCCCCAGAACCAGGGATACCTCCACTAAAATTGAGTTGGGAGAGTTAGAACAGATTAAAGAAAATATTTCTTTACCCAATGAGTTATTAAGCTGTGGGACTCCTTACCACAGGAGATGGTGATGGCATCTGGCCTGGGTGCCTTGAAAAGGGGATTAGACAGATTTCTAGAGGAAAAGTCTATTGTGGGCTACAAGCCATGATGGGTTGTGCAACCTCCCTACGTCAGTAGTAGGCTACTTCAGAGTGGGAGGTGCAAGGGAGTGGCCGCAGGATGCAGGCATCTTGTCTCCTGTCTCGTGTGCTCCCTGAGGCATCCGGTGGGCCACTGTGAGATGCAGGAAACTGGACCAGATGGGCTCCGTTGGGCCTGATCCAGTGGGGCTCCTCTTACGTTCCTATGACAGTGCAGGGATAGAGCGGCACCTCTGCCTTGCCCAGCCAGGCCAGCACATGGGATTGAGCCCTGGGCAGCTGCGGTCTTTCCATGCACAGGCTGGGCATTGGGCAGACTGTGCTTCGGTCACCAGGGTCACACTGGGCAGGGGGAGCAGCAGAGGCAAGGCAGCACTCGTGTGCCCGGGACCCCCCCTCCCTGCCTGTCTCCCTCACACATGCGTGGCAACGGTGGTAGCACCCCAGCCACATGGCGACTCTGTGGGGCAGGGAGTGGGCTGCAAACAGCAGGCAGTGCTGGGGAAAAGAGGGCCGGTTTTCCTGGCAGAGGCAGTCAAGTCCTCGCCTGCTTAGGCCCTTCCCTGAACAAGGAGGGCTCCTGGCAGCCTCCAGAGCAGAGCAGTCCACATCCAAACTTGACAGGGAGGATCTTTGGCAGCCGGGCAGGCACAGCTGGCCGGCAGCCCCCCCTTCGGCCCCTGCCCCTTGTTCCCCAGGACCTGGCTCCAGTTGGCAGGGTGGTTGGTCAGCTCAAAAGCCTATTCCTTCCTATGCCCCACTCCGGAGAGCCCCCATGTGCATCACATTACCCACAATCCACCAGGTGGCTACCGCAGGTCCCTCAGCAGGCAGGGTGGGCTGCTTCTGCCGCAAGGCCCTGTTGCCATGGGAACGCTGCTCCGCATTCCCCACGGTTCCCTCCCTCGGGGACCACTCCCCGAGGCCTGGTGTGATAGAGGATGCCTGGGCTCTCAGTGCCCCCCAGCCAAGCCCTCATTGGTGGTTCCCTCCCCAAAGGTCTCTGTGGGCTCCGTTCCCCATTGGCCACAACCCTTCCTTCTCAGAGCCCGTCCCCGCCTGGCTGCCCCGCACGGAGGCCCAATCTGGTGCCCCCTCTTCCAGTTACATGACTGCACAGTTGTGGTTGGCCCTGGCTGGGCGCCATGTCGGTCCACAGAAAATCAAGCCACACAGAGGCACACCTTTTCTCCCTCATATCAGGCAGGTCTGGCTTCTCCTGGTGGGCACTCAGACCAACCCAGAACGCCACATCACATCCTAGACCAGGACAGAAGCACTGAGAGGGAGGTCAAAGCACTTCACGCCCCTTCTCTTTAAGGTCGGCCAGTATGTTACACGCCGGGGTAGCACTCAGGGCCGGCCCCATCCCTGAGGCCAAATGAGGCAGTTGCCTTGGGCAGCAGATTGGCAGGGGGCACCCACTTGCCTCCACTGGGGAAGCAGAGGCTTGCACATCACCTGGTAGGGGTGGGGGCAACCCTTGCCACACTGCCTGGGGTGCCAGGAGGCCTGGGCTTGGCAGCACTCACCTGCTGCTCTGGGGCTCAGCTGCCCGCAGTCCTTCACAGCAGTGTCCCTAGGGGGGTGTGCACCTGTGCGCCCTCTTCTTTCCCCTTGGCCCCTGGGTGCAGCACAGCCTCCTCACTGCCCAACTCCAGCACTCTGGGGCATGGAGGCTCAACTCACTGAGGTGGTGGCACCCCCACCCTGACAGGGCATCACTGTGACACGGACAATGGGCCCTCCTTGCACCCAGGCAACAGCCCCTCTAGCTGGCAGGGGAGAGTAGGGTGCCGGTGGCTGGAGGCTGCACTCTGAAGAAGCCGTTGGATCGCACTGCCCCTTCCAGTCGTGTGAGCCCAGCACCATTCTGGTACGGTGAAGCTCTCAGACAAAGCCATGGGGGTGGGGGCACCAGGCACATCTGCCCAGGATGACCTGGGAACGCTCAGCACCCCGGGCAATGGCAGTGCCCCACGCACCTTTCAGGAGTTGGCAGGAGGTGCCCCCGGGGATGCAAGACTGGCACTGCAAAGCTATACGGCTTTGGCTGCATTTACAAGACTGTGCACAGTTCTGGCTGCCCCATGCGCAGGGCTAGAAAAGGTACCAACAAATTAAATCCCAGCAAAGTATTTAGGAAAAATAGATCTTTATGGATAGAAAACCATCCTACATTAAAACATGAAAAGCTTGTTTCAAAACCAATCCCAAATAACTTGCATCACCCACTAACTGCAGCTAGTTGTCCTTTTACTCCAATTACAAAACCTTTCAGGACTGCAGAAATAACAGAAGCACGCTTGCAAAGCGTCTTCGACACACACATTTGAAATTCAAAAACCCTGGAGTGAGGCCAGCAAAGTGTGGCCAACACAAGGGCCACCGTGAAGCACATTTGGACCACGCTTGGCGTCAGGGAGGAGGGCGCACGCCTGTGGGTGTCCCTCTCAGGGGGACCTACTTTACGGCAGCCCTTGTGCCGACCAAACAGGAAAAGTTCTTTCCTCTGGTTTCAGGGGTGGGTCTCCGGGGTTTTTACGTTCTGACTGATGAAACTCAGAGGCTCCCCTTCCCTCCCAGGGCAGCAGCAGCCCCTGCCTCGCCCGCTGGGTGTCAGTCCATTGACAAACTCTCCTGAGCGTGGACAGGGAGAGTCTTTGGCCTGACGCAACCAGGCAGCTGCCTGCCTTCTTGTGCTCCGTCCAGCCCTGCTCCAGAGCTGCCACCTGTTTGCCCAGGCGGGTCCTGGGCCTGGCAGGCAGATACACAAACCGCAGGAGCCTTCCCACTGATAAAAGTTCTTGTGAGTGACGGAGGGAATCTGGGCTGGGGGGCTGGTGTGTGGAGGGGGCGGAGGGCAGTGGCTCTGCGTCTAGAGCTTGCCCACTGGGGTGCCAGAGCCCCGGCAGTTCTGAGGGCACATCCCTGGCATGCACAGAGGACTCCTGGGCAGTGAGAGGGCGAGAGCTGGCAGGGCGGGAGTCGATTAGCAGGGATGGGACTTGCCTTAGTCAAGGAGGGATGAGGCTGCTAATCCCATCAGGCCTCCCTGGCCAAGATAAGTGGCTCAAGCCTCGAGCTGGACGGATCCCTGGGCGGCAGCTGCAGAGAGAGGCGGCAGTGCCTGCAGCAAGGGGGACGCTGCTGCATCTTGTGAGGAGAGCCACGGCCATGGCGGGGAGGGGAGCCTCTGGCGTGTGCAGGGGAGGGGAGGGGAGGGCATGTGTGCACACCTCCTCCACAGCGAGGCCTGCGCCTGGCTGGTGAAATTGGAGCCTCCACACATGCACACGGGGTCCAGGGGTGCCCAGCCAGGAGCGCCCTCCCCTGGCCAACACAAGGGCCCCAATCTGGCCACCCCCTCTGGCCGCCTCAGTGCTTCCAGAGCCCCCTGGGCAGTGGTGTGGAGCGCACGCCAGCCACGCGTGGCCTCAGCCTTTCCCACCCAGAAGGTGAGAGCACGAGGGTCCCAGGGAAGAGCTGGACACACGTATGCAGATTCTGCATCACCACAGACTGACGGTCACCTCCACGCACACAACGGGGGTGGCGGAAGGGGGTGTTTGAGCCTCAGTTCAACGTCCTCCTGCGTGACTGCCCCAAGTACGGACATGAGCAGACTGTGGCCAGAGCTGGAGCTTAGCGGTGCAGCAGCAAGCCTGCCACCAACACTCCTGGCGGGGCCAGCAGAGTGGGCCACAAGGATCCGGAGGGTCCTGGGGAGGGAACTGTCCTCCCCTCACGTGCCACCTCCTGCACGAGAGAGGGGAAGGCTGGGGCCTGGGAGGGGAATTCTCTTGGGAATGCACTCTGCACATGCCTGGAAGAAGAGCCTCCAGGTTTCGATTCCTGGCGGCGGCGTTTCATGCTGAGCAGAGCAGCGGTTCCCTTCCCTGACCTGCTGGCCACACTCACGAGTGCCTTGCTGGGCCGCTGCTGCGGTACGCGATGGGGCGAGACCCCTAAGCGGACGGCCAGCCGCGGTCCAGCGAGCCTCCGGTCCCACTGTCTTCCCTGGGGTCGTGCGATGGGGACCGGGGTAGGGGGCTGGCGCAGACACTAAACGAACGGAGGCTGCTGCGGGGGGGCGGCCTTGGCGAGAAGAACCTTCCACTTCCATCCGGGGAAGGGCGCGAGCTGCCCTGGAGTGACACGTAGGCATGGAAGAAGCCGCGATTCCGGCGCGCGTGCAGAGTGGCTTCTGGGTCGGCGACCGCGCCTCGCTCCGCAGGGGCAAGGGGGCCACCCGGAGGGCGAAGGACCGCCTTGCTGGAGGGGGCGGCGGGCACGTGCCACGCTCTGGGGGGAGGGGCGGTCTCGGCTCTGGAGGGGCTGTCCGGGCGAGGAAGCCCCCGCGGCCCCCACCCACCCCAGCCGGCCTCTGCGGGGGGGGGCGCGGAGGGGCGACGTCCTTTCTTCCCGCCTCCTGCCCCCGCCCCTCACGGCGCGCTGGCGCGGACTTCCTCGCCGGCCCCTCGCGCGCCCCCAGCGGCCGTCCGCGGCGAGCGGGAGCGGCGCCCAGTGCGCGCGCGCGGAGGCGAGCCCCGCCCCGCCAGGCCCCGCCCCGCCCGATTCCCTCGCATCCGGCGCCCGCCCGCCCGCCCGCTTCTTCTGCTGCGCGGCGCGGCCGAGGCTCCTTTGCGCGTCCGGAGGCGGCGGCGGCAGAAGCAGCGGCAGCAGCAGCAGCAGCAGCGCAGCAGCACAGGCGCCCTCGCACGCACGCGCAGGCACAGCGCGCCCTCCGCAGCCGCGAAGCCCCGGCGCCGCCCGCCCGCCCGCCCGCCCGCCGCGCTCCCTCCTCCGGCCCTCCTTCGCCCGCAGGATGAGCGGCTGGAGCTGCTACATCGACAGCCTGATGGCGGACGACACCTGCCAGGACGCGGCCATCGTGGGCTACAAGGACGTGCCCTCCGTCTGGGCCGCCGCCCCGGGGAACCCTTCGCCAGCATCACGGTGCGTCGGCGGGAGGGCGCGGGGGAGGCTGAGCGCGTGGCCGCCGCGCGCCCCGCGATCCTCGGCCGCCTGCAGGACGGGGGCGCCGCCCTTTGTGCGAAGCCGCGCCCGCCCCGGGGGCCGCTCCCCGGAGAGCCGCTGCCGGCGGGGGGTCGCGGGGCCCGGCCCGGCCGCCGGGGGAAGCGCTCGCGGGGCCTCGGAGGTTGGCTGGCGGGCTGCGGCCTCCCGCTTCGCCTCTCGGGAAGTGGGCCGGGGCGTGGCCGCGCGACTCCTGCAGGCGCCCTCGGCCCAGGCGCCCTCGACGGCCGTGCCTGGCGTCCGGGACGTGGGAGGGGGGGCGGCGGGGGGGTTGCTGAGCCCCGAGTTCCCCAGGGCGACTCGCCCGCCCCGCCCAGCAGCCGCCCCCGCCCAGCCCGGGTTGCGCCTTCGGGGCCGCCGCCCTCCGCCGGCACAGCGGCTTCCCCCTTCCAGCCAGCAGGATGCGGGCGGGGCAGGGGGCAGGGGGCAGGGCCCCCCCCAACTCCCCAGGCCGGGCATTGGGCAACCCAGCCCGGCCTCCCGCCGTCCCCCGCCACTTCCCCCCGCCGCCGTGCGCAAAGCGGCGCTGCAAAGAGCTCCGAAGTTCCAGAAACTCGAGGGCCGGAAGTCCGCCGCCGCCGCCGCCCGGCCCCCGCGAGAGCGGCGGAGCTTCCTCGGGGAAGCGCGCCTCCCGCCCCAGCGCCGGCCGGGGAGGGGCCGCCCTGCCCGCCACGTCTCCAGGCTCGCCGGGGCTGGACCTTTGGCCCCCGGCGGGAGCCTGGCGCTGCGGCTGCGCACCCTCCGGGACTCCTCCTGGCCGGGCGAATCCTGCCCCAGGGAGGGCACTTGGGCGGACCTGGTCGCAGCCGTGCGCTGGGGGCCTGCGCCCCAAACGTGGCCCGGGGGGACGTGGCGCGCCTCCCTGTGCGCCCCGGGCCGCGGCCGCCGCCGCTTTGGGTGACGCATGCCGGAGAGGATTACGTGCCGCAGAAATCCTGCGGGGGCCTCGGAAGGGGAGCCGCTTCCTCCTCTGACTGGGACAGCTGCGTGGGCCTCCCCGTGCTGGGTGGCAGCGATAGCCCCCCCCCCACGCCTCAGTATCCAGTGTGGTTGGCACAGCAGCTCCCTCCCTCCCCCCTCCCTCCCTCCCCGTGGTGAGGGTGCAAAATAGGCTTCTGGGGGCTTCTCGCGGGTGCTGCCTTCCTGAGAGCTGCGGAGTTGGCAGGCCGGGGAGCCTTTGCCAGCTAGTCTCGGAGCCCCCTCCCCAGCAGCCCGTCCCTGCATTCTCCAGGCCAGCTTGGAGAGCCAGCAGGAACGGCAGAGGGCGTGGGCTGGGGCTCCTGCCAGAGCAGCCTTCCTGCTCCTGGTGGGGCGTGTGCGCTAGTTAATGTGCAACCCAGCCACAGGGACTGGTGCCAGCCCGGCCCTTCTCTGCCCTTCGCCAGGCCGCTCCTGCAGGCCTTCTGTGCAGTGGGGCCGGCTCCCTCCCCGCATGGCCCCCGTGTGCAGTTCTGAATACAGGGTTCGTGGGGGGGGGGGTTGGCCTAGGTTTCCCGTGGGGCTGGAGGATGGGCAGAGCATAGGCACCACCTCCAGGCAGCCTTGCACTTCCGGGGGGGTCACTCAAGCCTCCTAGGTGGGACCACGAACTGGGGGGGGGCAGGCTCAGATCCTGTGGCCTGCTCACAGAAGCAAAGCTGGGGGGGATGTGTGGGGTGAGAGGGTCCCTTGCAGAAGGGTGTGTGGAGTGCCCACATCTTCCAGGCAGAGTGTGGCCGACTGCCCCCCCCCGCCCCCCGGCTGCCTCTTGAGAATGGTTCAGAGTCCACAGGCCAAGATCCAGACTTGGCTGGGGTGTTTCCCGAGGCAGACCCCTCTTTGGGGAAGTTCCTCCAGCCTGCCCAGCTGCACTATCTGTAAGAGCACTCACTGGGGTATTTGGGGTGTTTGCCCCTACAGGACCTGTGGGGCTTGGAAGCAGTTGCACCCAGACCCCGCATGCGTCCCCCCCCAGGGCCCAGCAGTCTCAGATGCGCCTCTCTTGTGCCCCTTTGCGTGCCTGCGGGAAGGTTGGGGAGATGAGCGGCTGAGGCTTGGGGGTGGGGGCGGCCCCTTGCCCAGGGAGCTGCTGCCGCCGCCTCCTCGCCCTGGGCCTCAGAGTGACACTGGGGGCGAAGGAGGGTGGGATTTCCTCTGAGCAGCTGCTGTCCGGGTGGGGGCAAGGGGGCAGTGCCAGGCTGCCCGGCCTTGGCCCCAGGGGCTCACCTGCCACCTGCCGCCCCTGCAGCCTGCGGAGGTGAACGTGCTGGTGGGCAAGGAGCGCAGCGGCCTCTTCGTGAACGGGCTGACGCTGGGCGGGCAGAAGTGCTCCGTCATCCGGGACAGCCTCCACACGGACGGGGAGTGCACCATGGACCTGCGGACCAAGAGCTCGGGCGGGGCCCCCACCTTCAACATCACCGCCGCCATGACCAACAAGAGTGAGTAGTGCTGTTGGGGGGGGGGGCTGGCTTCCTTCCTCCTGCCCCGCCCCCTTTCCAGCTGCTGAGGTCTGGCAGCTGCTGTGCCCAGGGATCGGTGTCAGCCCACCCCAGACAGCTGCCTCCTAATCCAGCCCCTCCCCCGGAGAGAAGGCGGCCACTGTTCTGAGCGTGTGGGGCAGCTGGAGGGGGATGCCGCTCCTCAGGAGGAGCCAAGAGGGGGCAGGGCCACTGCTGGAAGAAGTGGGGTTCTTGGCCTCGCAGGGCTGCCTTCCGCTGGCTCTTGGGGACCCCTGGTGCAGCAGAAGGGGGCAGGCTGTACCCGAGACCCACAGAGTGCCTGTGCTTTCGCTTGCCGGGCGGCTGCTGTGGGGGGTCCCTCAAGGCGTGCCCCCCCACTGACCTCCTCGTGTCCCCTCCCTCCTCGCAGCGATAGTCCTGGTGATGGGCAAGGAGGGGGTCCACGGTGGCTGCGTCAACAAGAAGTGCTACGAGATGGCCAACCACTTGCGGAGGTCGCAGTATTGACCTGCCTGCCTCGTCCCGCCTGCGGTACTACTGATGGAACGGTTGTGCGGAGGTCCAAGGTGGCTGCGACCGTGTGGGGCCCCCGGCCTGGCCATCGTGGGACCGAGCCCGGCGCCGGATCGCCACAGATTCCGACCCCCCCCCCGGGTCCTGGCATTTTTTTCAAATCCTTCCCAGGGCCCCCCCACCCCTCCCCTCCCTCTTTTGGCCATTTTTTTCTATCACAAACCCTTATTGCTGCCAAACTTTCTGATTGTTACAAGGTGTAGTTTTTTTTTGGTTAAGAAAACTATATTGGAACAAGAAAAAAAATAAAAAGTGGAGTTCTAAGGCGTGTGTGTGTGTGGGTGTTGCTGCATCAGGTAGAGGGGCTGGGGGTTCCACTGGGCTGTATTGTGCCAGTGAGGACCAAGGTCTCTGTGCCCGGCTCAAGTAGCCAGTCCAGCTGCGGGGGGGGGGGGGAGAATACAACTGCTGCAGCCACTCCTTGACGTGGTAGACAGGATCAGGGGCCTGTGCCTCCTGCAGTGCTCATGTCTCCCAGTGGGGAAGTGCTAGCCAAAGTCGGGGGGGGGGGGCTAGCGGGGGGGGGTTAGTCTTGCTCCTTGTGCCCAAGAACAAACAGGCTCCTGCAAATGTTTCATCTTGGGGGGGTGCCTGCCAGCGTCCCGCCCCAGCTAGGAGCACCTGGGGGGGCCTGTGTGGGAGGATGAGGCTGTTCCATCACGTGGAACACCACCTTGGGGCTGGGGGTCTGCAGGCAGGGGCAGGGACCCTGAAGGGGGGCAGGGTTCTTGGGGGGCAGCGAAGGTGGAGGTGCTGATGCAGGTTGCTTGGCAGAGGGGCTGCTGGGCGCTGGAGGGGCTCCAGGGACCCAGGCCTTCCTCAGTCGCAGGCAAGGGGGGGCAGGGCTGGCTTCGGTGTTGGCCCTTGGAGGGGAGGCGCAGAGGCTCAAATTCCAGCCAGAGTGTGGCCCCCAAGGACGGGGGGGGGGGAAAGAGCCGCTCTGCTGCTGGACAAGGAGGCTGAGGGGCAAGGGCAGGGGGGCCCTACTTCTGGCAGCCTGGGGAGGAGACCCCCCTCCCGCCACCAAAAGAGCCACACAGTGAGTTCAGAGCAGCTCCCATCTTTATTGACAGCCCAGAGGGCTACAGAGAGGCCCCCAGTTCCCAGCCCCCGTTTCGTCTCCGTGGGGCCTGGCAGCAGACTCTGCCCTTGGAAGCAGAGGGGACAACTTGCAGCAAGAGGCTGCTCCATGGGGGAGCGGCGGGGCTTGGTCCCTGCTCATGCCCCCTGCTTTGGAGGACTGCGCCAGGTGCCCCCGCCCGCTCCGCAGGGGCACAACAGCACTGTCTCCTGTCAAGCCCCCCTCCCCTCCCCCCCCCCTGCAGGAGAGCAGGCTGTGGGGGAAGTGCGGGCGGGGGGGGGGGAGCTCTGCTGCCACCGTGGTGCTGGGGAAGCAACTCCAGGCCCTGCCTGTGCCTCCTGCCAGGAAAGCTGGGTGGGTGGGTGGGTGGGTGGGGGTGGACTTCCCCAGGGCTGCAGCCCCTTCCCCACTGCAGACAGGCCGCGGAGACAAGGCCCCCTTCCCTGCCACCAGGGCGGCCCACCAAGGCTGCTGCACCCTTTCACCATGAGACACTTAAATCCTGGAAGCTCAGAGATAAAAACGGGGCAATGTCCGGATTGGCCCCCAGCACCCCTGGAGACCCAGCGAGCAGCCTGTGGCTGGGGAAAGGCGGGCCGGGCTAGGCTAGGCCAGCAGGGGCTGCTGCGGGGAGGGGGCGCCCGGCCCGCCAAGGTCCTCCTGGTCTGCGGCCCCCCCTTGGCCGTGCTCCGCCAGCAGGCAGGGCAGGGTGGCCGGGGGCGAGTGGGCCATGCTGCCGAAGGAGGGGCTGACCGCCACCGCGGGCACGGAGTGCAGCAGAGGGGTCCGCTCCGAGGCGGGCTGCTCCGGCTCCTCCTCCTCCTCCTCGCCGGGAGACGCGGCCCGCTCAGGGCCCTCCTCGCCGTCTGAGTCCGAGTCCTTGGCCGAGCGGATCACGCGCTGCTTACACACCGGGCAGGTCTTCTTGGTCTGCGTCAGCCAGGGGTCCACACACTTGCAGTGGTAGGCTGGGGGGGGGCAGCAAGGAAGGCAAGGCAGGTCACTGCTGGGCCCCTGCCCTCCTGGGAGCTCCCCACCGTAGGGACGGGAGAACAGCCCCCCCCCCCTCAAGGGCGAGGCCCTGCTGGTGGACTTGTGCCCCTGTGGAGCCCAGGAAACTGCCCCCCCCCCGCCAAGCAGAGGGCCCAGCCCACTCCAGGGCTGGAGGCAGCCAGCAAGCCCCGGCCCCGTCTGTCCTGGGGGGCTTGTTGGGGCCAGCTTCCCTGCCCCCGGGTGGGAGTAGTGGCCCCCAGCCAGCCGGGGCTCCTCACCGTGGGAGCAAGGCAGGATCCGCAGCCGGTCGCCGTCCTCGTAGTCCTCCAGGCAGACGGCACAGACGTCGTACTCGTCCCCTGGCGGCAGAGGACAGAGGCGTGAGGCTCCCGGCCACCCCCCTGCGCAGCCAGGCAGCGGCCAGCGGGACGGACCCCACAGCCCTGGGGGAGCCACAAAGCAGCCCCCCCCCGCAGGGTCCAGCGTCAGCTTGGTCTGGCCCGGAAGGCAGAGGCTCCCTGCTCAGAAGGGCTCGCAGCCCACGTTAGGGCAGCCTGGCCAGGAATGGCGGGCAGGACCCCCCCCCCCCGGGGGCTGCGAGGGAAGGAGGCAGGAGAGCTCCTGCCACCGCAGCCTCCCCCCCCCCGCAGCACACACGTGTCCGGCTGCACAGGCTGCGGCAGGGCCCACGTTCGGCTCTCGCCTGCTCAGCTGCGGGCCTCGCGGCAGCCCCAGCAAAAACAGGAAGTCGGGCCAGGCCTCCCCTGCAGCGGCTGGGAAGGGAAGCGGTCAGAGGCGCTCGCAGAGCTCAAAACAGGCGCTCGGCACAGCCTTATAAGGCAAACGGCGGTGCTTGGCCCAGCCCGGCCCGGCCGCTTCCTTCCCCGTCTTAGTCAGCTCAGTGGCGGCGGCAGCGGCAGCAAGAGGGAGGCGGGCGCAGGAAGGAAGAGCCTGCCCACAGGCAGCCCGAAGGCAGAGTGTTCGCAGGCCGGGCCGAGCCCTCCCACCCAGAGGAGGCAGAGAACACAGTCACTAAACATGGAGCCTGCTGAAGGGTCTGGAAAGGCTCAAGTTCCTGGCCCTCATGAGGACAGGCTTGAAATGCACACAGGCACAGGCTCAGCAAGCCAGAAGGCCGGCAGCTCCACCCCCTCAGAGAAGCACCAGGGCAGGGGAAGGCCCAGCCCAGGGCCCTGGCTGGCGCAGTGGGGAGGAGGCAGGGGGGCAGCAGAGGCCCTGGCCCAGCCGGGCCCGCAGCAGACACGGACCCAGACGCGCAGGAGCGCAGCCAGGCCAGGCCCACGCAGGACCCCCCCCTTCCTTCCCCTCCCTCCAACAGCAGCGGATGCTGAGCTACTGCAGCCTTCATGGGGGGTGGGCCGGTTGGGCGCATGCACCTGCACTCGCACCCGCACCCCCACGTGGAGAGCTGCACCGGCCAGCCATGGGCTCTGCCTCCCCTCTTACGGGCTTGATTATGGTCACAAGCGGGGTCCCAGGAGGCGCTGGGGAGAGCGGGCAGGGCTCTGCCCCCCCCACACAGTATGCAGCACAGAGCCGACGAGCACTCTTTGGTGGGGGGGGGATGGCGAGGGGATGCCAAGGACACCGACTAGGAACCCTGGGGGGCACAAGGAGGTGGAGACAGCCTGGAGGGCAGGAGCTGAAGGGGGGCCCAGCGGGAGAGGCTCCCTCCCTCCCTCCCTCCGGGTCCCAGCTGTGTGTGTCTGCGTGGGGGCTGCTGTCATCGTGCCCTGCTTGTGGGCACTGCTGTCGTCAGCTTAGAGGGAGCCCCTGCCCTGCCCTGGGTGGGTGGACAGCACTTGGGCTCGGGGGGGGGCTGGGTCCTCTCCCAGTGCCCATCCCCTGAGGCCCTGCCTCCCTTGGGGTGGGCTCTTAGCCCCGAAAGCATTCGTGGGAACAGCCCTGCATCAGCCTGCTGATGGGGGGGGGGCGGGTCCTTCCTGCACGCTGGACTGACGGAGGCGGGGAGGGCTCTGGCCCCCCTGCCTGGCTGGTGGGCACTCTACTGGAGGCTGGCCAGGATGGGGTGCCAACGCCTTCCCCCTCGGGTGGCCACCAGCATGGCAGCACCAGGGGAGTCCCGCTGCGCGCAAGTATTTGGTGGGCAAACAGCGTCATTGGGGCAGACTGCTGTGGACCCCCCACTGGTTACGCTGCAGCGCTCCCAGTGAAGATGGCCCAGGAAACCCGACCCCTTTGACCCCGCCCCACCCTGTGGCCTGGGAAACACAGCCCCGAAGGTGGAGGGTGCCAGACACCAGCATCGCCCTTGCCAGCCTCTCTGCACACCCTGGGCGAGGCTGGACACCCACGTGCAGCAGGACTGAGGGCCCCCAAGGGCTTCTGGGGGGGGGAGCAGGACCTCCCTGTGCCTGGGGCACCGCTCAGCCCTCCTTCCCCCTCCAGAAAGAGCTGGGGCGGGGAGGGGCAGGCCTGGGAGAAGGATGCCTGCGCTCACCCGGCAGCCCCGGAGCCCATTCGGGCCCTGAAGGAGGCCAGAGGGACGTCCCGGCCCAGCCAGCCAGGCGTTTGCCACGCGGAAGGAGGAAGCCAGAAGAGGAACCTCCCCCCCCTCCCCCCCCCACGGTGGGTGAGCATCAGGCGCCTCTTCACAGGGCTGGAAGCTCCACCTCACGGCCTGCAGGAGAGGAAGGAAGCAGGCGAGCAGAGGAGGCTGTGGGGAGGGGTGGCAGCAGCGGTGGGGGGGGGCTGTGGCTGCAAGGGCACCCCCTGCTGGGGAAAGCGGGCGCAGCAGCTCTCTGTGGCTGAACTCAGGCCCACTGCGCAAGGCATCCAGGCTTCCCAGGACCCCTGTGCGTGTGGGGCTGCCAAGGCTGCCTCCTCGCCCGGCTCTCCAAGGGGGCACCTTGGGGCCGGGAGCAGCAGGGACGCCAGAGGGCTCCGGCCTCCCCAGCCCTTCCCAGGCAGCGCCTGCAGCTCAGGAGGCTCCGAGTTCCCGGGCGCCGCAGAGGCAGGACGGAGTGGCGCTACCTTTCTTGTACTTGTGCACGGGGATCTTCTTCAGCTGCTCCTTGGAGAGCCGGTTCCTCCTCATCCTCTTCCGGTGCTGGACGCAGCGCACGACCTGGGGGGGGGCGAGGAGGAGGAGTGACTGGGGCAGAACCGCAGAGCTGGTGCCTCTGCCAGCCGCACCTCACGCACAGGCACGCCTCGGGGGGGGGGGCACTGCCACACTGGCTCTGCTTGGGTTTCCACCAGGTCCAGCAGTGTGACAAGCACCCACTTGCAAAATCAGGACCACCCCCAGGCACAGCAGGGGGGCAGGTGCTGGCAAACCGCCCGGCCTGGCCTGGCGCTCCGGGCCCAGCATCAAGGCCCAGCAAGGCTGCAGAGCCGTTCTTAGAACGCATCCCTGGGGGGGGGGTCCACAGGAACTGGGGGGGCCTCCCCAAGGAGGAGGGCACAAATGCGTCTGGTCACTCAGAAAGGGGAGGGGGCGCCACTAGGAAACGAGCGCACAGGAGGAGCGGGCAGAGGAAAGGCCCCTGCCCACAACTGGCAGAAGGGGGCACGGGGCACAGCTGCTTCGTGCCAGGACCGGAGGCCTGGGCGCCACGGCGGGGTGCCAGAGTGGCCGGCTGCAGGGGGGAGCCCGGAGTCTGCCTGGCCAAACGGAGACAACCAGCCTGCTACGGCCCCCCCAGGGTGCAACTCCACAAAAGGGATTGGGGCTCTGCGGAGTCCTTGTGGGGTGACGGACCAGGCCCCAAACATGTGCCGTCCTGGGGACCTGCCAGCATCTCCTGATCAGGGCGATCCTGACGAGAGGGAAGTCTGGGAGGCCTTCTGAGGAGGGGGGCAGCGGGGGGGGGGGGGTTTCCCCGGCTCCTGTCACACACGCTGGGCGGTTCCTGAGAAGGAGGGAACATTTCCACAGCCAGTGACAGAACCGTCGTCAACTGACACAGCTGCTCCCAAGCTGTGGGTCTGGGACCCTTGAGTGGGTCGTGGCCCAAGTGTTGGCGGTTCGCGAAAATGAGCAAGTAGACTTGGCTCTGTGCATCCAGAGTTAAGTGACCTGTTTTGCATGGGGGAGCCCACCATTAGCACAGGCGGCTGGTAGAGGGAAACTTTTTTCAGGTAGGTCCCTGCTAAAATGTCTGGGGATTTGCTCCTGCATCAGCAGGAAAGCAACTCTGGACGGAGCCCCACGCGGAGCCGAGGGCCGGGTGCGAGAGGCGCTGCAGACCTTCCAGTTTTAACGTGTGTCGCTGGAGAGGTTCCAAGGAAGCGCCCCACACACACACATCTGACAAGAGGAAGTGGAGAGTCACTCGCCCGAACCATTCTCCCGGTGGAGCTGACCCGTTTCCTGCCGAGGGGTCTGCACTGGAGCTGGGGCTCCTCAGCCCCTCCATAAACCATCTGGGTGAACAGCCGGGTTTGCGGGGGATGCGGCCACAGCGCTCAGGGTGGCGGACGCCAAAGCAGGCCGCGGAGGGCTCCAGCGGCTGACCCCAGGCTGGGCGAAGGGCCACTGTGGAGCGCTGCCGAGAAGCGCTTGGTGGCGCGGACTGGGGCAGAAAGTCCCCCCCTCCCAGCACACTGGAAGGGTGTCGGAGCCGTGCTGGGGAGCGCAAGCACAGTGGTGGGCCAGGCGGACCCCTCGGGCCACCCTGCAGCTGGCAGACCCTGGGCTCCAGCTTCCCAAAGCGTGGGGCAGACAGTCCTCAGGCACAGCCCCCCCCCCCAGTCCGCAGTAGGGGAGGGTGGGAGTCCTGCTTCTCTCCCCGCCCCACAGAATCTGAGGAGCCAGGCAGAGTCAGGCCCAAGGGCCGTTTAGCCCAGCAGCCTGGCCCCCACTCAGACCCCCCCAAGGGGAGGCCCATTGCAACACCCACCAAATGGGGCCGGAGGGCCTGCTGCCCCCAGAGGCCGCTGCCGGGCTGGTCTCCGTCTCCAGGGATGTCAGCACAGCCGGGGGAAGCAGCCCCCTCCGCCGTGGCCCCCACCCTCAGCCTCGGCCTCGCCGCCCCCACCCCACTCGCCCTCTTCTCTGCAGCAGACCCCAGGCGTGCCAGCCCTGCCCCACAAGGAAGCCTCTCCAAGCCCCGGCCGGTTTCCTGCACACGCTCTGGCTCTGGGGAGGGCTGACCAGGACGGCACACAAGCTCCAGCCAGCCACTCCCCCCCCCACCCTCCCGTTCCGCCAGTGGGGACACGGGGGCCCCTCCCCCAGCCCCTTGCTGCTTACCAGAATGGCACACATCACGGCAATGACCACGCCCACCACCCCCGTGAACGGGATGAGGTAGTACCCCAGGGGGAAGACGTAGTCGGGGATCAGCGTGACGCGGCCCCTGCGGAGAGCAAGAGCCCAGAGTCAGCCAAGCCCTGCACCAAGGGGCATGCCTTCTCCCACCTCAGCAGCCTCCTTGCGCAGGGACTCAGCCTGGTAACACCGGTGCCCCTCCCGGGAGGCAGACTAGCAGACAGAGGCCCGCTGCAGACACTCTTCTCCAGGAAGACCCACAGACAGGGCTATGGGAAGGGGCCAGGCCTGGTCACGTCCTGGGCAGAGGAGCAGGCAGGAGCCCAAGGCCCCCGGCTGTGGCTCTTTCCCCCCAAATCCAGAAGGGCTTAGGACAGCTCAGGAAATGGGTGGCTGCTGCTCCCCACACCCCCAGGGTGCAGGGCCTGCAGCCCAGGACTCTCTCTGCGTGGGAATTGCCCCAAAAGTGCCCCCAAGGCCCAGGGCAGAGCCCACGGAGGGAGGGGAGGAGCCCTGCCAAGCCCAGCCTGTTCCCGGGGGAGAGAAAGCGCAGCACCTCCCTGGAGCCCCCTCCCCAAGGAGGCCACCACAGGGCCCCCAAGCCCAAGGGGAGCCCGTCTCGGGCCCGGGGGGAGCAGAAGCCCCCCACCCCACCCCCACCCCCGCGCCTCTGCCCCCTACCCTCTCTCGTAGGTGTAGCGTGTGCGGAGGTGGGAGGCGGCCGTCTCGCCGATGAACACGGACGGGATGGCGATGCGCTGCTGCAGCTCCTCTGGGGAAGGGAGGGAGGCGCAGGTCAGGCAGGAGCACCCCAGAGGAGCCCGGACCTGCCCCCCCGGCCCCCAACACTCACCGTCATCCCAGGCCATGCTCAGCAGCCTGTCTGAACCCACATTGTGCACGATGACCGCCAGGTACCCGGCCTGCTGCGCGTGGAACACCTGTGGGGTGGGGTGGGGTGGGGGGGACACAGGGCGAAGGGGTGGGAGTGCGCTCCCACCAGCTCCCGTTCAGCTGCCCCCTGAAACCCCCCCCCCGGCTCACCGTGACGTCGAAGCTGCAGTTGTAGCGCTGGACCAGAGCCACGAAGCCACTGGCGTTGGCCACCTGCGGGGGGGCCGCGATGGCCTGGCAGGCGTGGGCTGGCGTGGCTGGCACCAGCAGGCCCTGCGAAGGCAGCCCAGGCTCAGGCTCGGCACGCTCCAAACCCCCCACTCCAGGCAGCTGGAGCCGGTGTCAGCCCCGCGCGGAGGGGAGGCCCCGCCCCCCAGGCACCCACCGTGAGCCCCCCGCGGGGGAGGGGATTCCCAAACAGCGCCGGCAGGTCCGCAGCCTCCATGCTGGAGTTGTGGTCCAGCACCTGAGGAGCGAGAAGCAGAGAGGGAGGGAGGGAGGGAACAACGAGGGGGGGCACGGGGCAGGTGTCCCTGACCGCACGCAGCACAGCCGGCTCCTGCAGAGGGTCTGGGGGTGGCTGCTGGGCGTCTGCTCAGCCCCACAGCCCGCCTGGAAGACGCTTCTGGCACAGAGCCCTCGCCCCGCCCTCTCTCGGGGGGGGGGCTGCCATCCCTCAGCGAGAGGGGCTGGAGGGTCTCCCCCCCTCCAGAGCCCCCTCCAAGGGCAGAGCAAGGCAGGGCCCTGGGCAGGGGGGGGGGCCTTGGCCCACGCTGGCAGCAGAGGAGCCTCAGGGCCAGCACCAGCCTGCCAGGGGCACAGCCTGGCGCAACGAGGAAGCAAAGTGTGGTCGGGCCCCTGCCCACCCCAGGCGCAGAGAGCAGGGCTTTGCCGGGGTGGGGGGCAGCAGGACCCGGCGGGCAGGGATGAGCCCCCGAGCGCCTCCTCCCCAAGTCCGGCTGGGGCCCCCCAGGGCGACTCACGGGCTGGCCCAGAACAAGCGGCAGGAGCAGGAGGGCACAGCCGTCCTCTGCCCGCCCCACGCCTCCTGCCCACCAGGCCCCCAAGCAGCACCCTTCGCGGAGTGGGCCTCTGAGCACCCCCAGCCCCCCCAGGGCTCCTCGCACAAGGGAGGCCGCTCTCAGGAGGCAGCTGGCAGCGGGGGGGCCCGTCCTGGCCGGGGGCCAGGCCCAGGGGGCAGCAGCTGCACTGCGTTCTCCCAAGTCCCAGCTCGGTGCGGGGGGGGGGGCAGAGCAGGACACTTACTGCGTGGACGTAGCCTCTGGTGGCCGGGAGCTCCAGCAGCAGGCACAGCGGGACGACAAGGGCCGCCAGGGGACGGGGGTGCGGGGGCGGCATGCTGGACGCTGGCAGAGGCTGCAGCAGAGAAGGAGAATGCACTGAGAAGCAGCCCTGGGAGCTGGCCGAGGGTCTCTGCGCACGTGCAGAGGGCCTTGCTGCCATCAAACACTCCTCACTGCGGACGCCGGGCGCACAGGCAGCGCCCAGCAGCACTCTGCGCAAGGACCAAGCCCGGGACACCCGCACACCCGGCAAGCCGAGGGGGCAGGATCCTGCACTGGGCCCGCCAGCCCCTGCCTGGCCACAGCACTCACGGGCCGAGCACCCAGGGCAAGAGGTACTTGGCAGAAGGCTTGGCAGCAGCCCTCCTTGGGGGGCCTTTCCTAACCCCACCCGGAGAGGCTGCTGCAGGGGCAGCTCCCCCAACAGGTGCTGTGAGGAAGGGCCGGGAGCTGCCCCCAGCGCCACACCCAGCCTCAGGCCCAGCCTCAGGGCAGTCCAGGCGCAGCGGGGTGTGGCTGGGGCAGGCGGTCGCTGAACGGACCAGCGGGGGGGGTGCGTGAGACCTTCCGCAGGCGGCTCCAGATTCCCCAGAGGGTGCAGGGTCCCCCTGGAGGGAGGGGCAGGGAGATCCTCTCCCGCAGCTGCAGCCCCCAGGGGTCACAGGCCTCCTCCGCAGGCCAGCAGGCACCCTGAGGGACCCCTGAGCGGGACAAGGGAAGCCCTCGAGGAGCCAAGGGGGGCACAGAGGGCAGCTGCCTACTTGGCTGAGTGCTCACCCTGTGCCTGGAAGGGTGAAGAAGCACTCTGAACATGCTCAGTGCATCTTGCTTCATAACTCCCCCCCAGGCACTGAAAACCAAGCTCTGGGGCGCCCTAAAAGCCATCCCCTTCTCGGGGCCTTTGGGCAACAAGAAATAACTCAAGGCAGCCTGGAGCACCCTTTGGGGAAAGAGGTGGGGTGCCAGCGGGCCGTGCCCCAAGGAGTCCCCCCACCCTGCGCAACACAGGAGCTACTCCCGACCCACCCACCCCGTGCTCTGCCTCAGTTTGTCGTCTGTAAAATGGGAATGGCAACATCCCTCTGTGCTGGGAGGGGCAGGCCACAACTGCAAGGCAGCCTGCAAACGCAGTGGGGCAACACCATGACGAACATGGGGAAGGGGTGGGAGATCCAGGTTGGGGGGGCTCCTCCTCCTGGTGCACAGAACCTACTTGCTGATCCCAGCTCCTCCTGCCTTGAGCCCTCTCCTCCCTCCAGCCTGCGGTGATCCTTCCTCCAGCAGTGCAGGGGGGCAAATGCACCCCCCCCACGCCTGTGTTGTCCTCACACCATTCCTGAGAGGTGGGCTTCACTCTTGCCCTTGTCCCGAGGGGGCCCCAGGCACCTTCCAGTGAAAACCACCAATACGCAGGGGTGGGTTTTTTGATCAAACACCACATAAAAAGACAATCTTTTGGGTGTTAAAATACTTCAGTAAAAACACAACCCACTGCATTTTGGTGTTGAAGATATTTTCAAGAAATTAAAACAATTACTTCTCCAATTAGAAATAATACTGTGGCTGCATCTGCTGACATTATATCAGCTACACTTTTAAAGCATTTAAAATTAATAAAGACGAGAACTTGGAATGAGAATCTAGAGTAAAAACACATAACACCGCCATTTGCTATTCTAATCAAGAAATCACCCCAACAGCACTTGTTGTTGTTGTTGAGTCGCTAAGTCATGTCCGACTCTTCGCGACCCCCTGGACTGCAGCATGCCAGGCCTCCCTGTCCTCCACTAGCTTCCTGAGTTCACCCAATTTCATGTTCATCGCTTCGGTGATACTATCTAACCTTCTCCTTTTGCCTTCAATCTTTCCCAGAATGAGGGTCTTTTCTAAAGAGTCCTCTCTTCTCATGAGGTGGCCAAAGTACTTGAGCTTCAGCTTCAATGTAAAGCTGAATGTAAAGCTCTTCGCGACCCCCTGGACCACAGCACGCCAGGCCTCCCTGTCCTCCACTAGCTTCCAGAGTTCGCCCAATTTCATGTTCATCGCTTCGGTGACACTGTCTAACCATCTCATCCTCTGCCGCCCCCTCCTCCTTTTGCCTTCAATATTTCCCAGCATGAGGGTCTTTTCTCAAGAGTCCTCTCTTCTCATGAGGTGGCCAAAGTACTTGAGCTTCAGCTTCAGGATTTGTCCTTCCAGGGAGCAATCAGGCTTGACTTCCTGGAGGATTGACCGACCGGATCTCCTTGCAGTCCAGGGGACTCTCAAGAGTCTTCTCTTCCCAAAAGCACACACCCCCTCCCAAATCACGAGGATAACAAACGCCTCCAGGAGTCCCCTCGCCAACAGCTGCGCTCCTCGGGCCACCCGGGCCTGTCTGGCTGTGCGGCTGGCGCCACTGTGGAGAAGGCCCCGATTCTCTTGGGTGCCTGCTGAGCATCTGACGATGAAGGAACGGGGAAGGAGGGAGGGAGGGAAGGAGGGAGCAAGCGTGGCTGGTCCAGTGGGCTTCTGGGCCGAGGGGGAGGGGTCTGAGCGGGCCCCTCCTCGCTGCACCGTGGTGGACACCCACAGCCAGAGGCAGAGCTCTAAGTGTTGCAAGAAGCCTTACCCTTTACTTGTCATGTAAGTCCCTCCTCTCCCTTGCTGCTGTAGCCAGTAAGCAACGCCAAGATGTTGCTGTTCCCTGTGAGGATTGGCTAAAACGGTGCAGGAGAGGAGTGGTTTCCACTGCAAGGTCAGGCTTCTTGCAAAACTTGCAAAGCTCTGCCCTCCCTTAGATCTGCCTCTGCCCACAGCACAGCCAGGCAGGGGGGCGCCAGGGTGGGCGCTCCATCCACACACTGCTGCGCACCGACGCAGGCGCTTCCCGAGTCCCATACGCCGACCCGCCCCCCCCATCACTGAGTAGCAGCTACACTTCCGCGTCCTCAGCCTGCACGCGCCGGCACCACCGAAAGACCCCACCCATCCACCCACTCGCGTGGAGCTCAGAGCCCAGGACCACGTGCCGAGCCAGGGAGGCGACCACCAACGGGCATCCCCCCCGCCTGGCAGCTCGGATCTCCCGTGATAGCAGGGCGCCCACCCGAACCCCGCCTGCCTGCGAGAGCAGCCCCCAGACCGGTCGAGGAACCCGCTCCGCAAGCCGCCGCCGGCACTCCCTGGCAGAACCGCCGCCCCTCAGGCGCGCCCTCTCCCCTTCCCACGCCCGTACGGCCAGGCTCCTCCAGGCGCCAGGAGCGCCGCGCGACAACGCGAGAGCCGGCCGACGGGGACACGACGGCGAGCGGGCGGGCGAGCGGGCGGGCCAGGGCGCTCTCCCCCGCTGCCTCCGGGTGCCCTCGCAGCTCCCCGCGCCCGGGCGCCCACGGAGACGGAGGGACTGCGCCTGTCAGCCGCCGGCCGCTCCAGAGGGAAGGACGAGCCTGCCGCGGCTGCTGACCGCCCTCCAAGGGTCGGGAGAGGGTCCACTCCCCCCGCCCCGCGAACACCCTTTCTCGACCAGTGCGCAGAGCAGAACGCCCCTCGGCAGGAGCAGCCCCGAGGGCAGCCGGTCAGGCAGGACACACAGCGAGGTGGCGGCGGCGGCAGTAGCAGCCCTCGAAACGGCGCTGCGCGGGACGTTGTGCGCGCTGCAGGCTCCGGTTGGGCGATCCCCTCCACCCCCAGCGAGCGAGCCCTGCCCGGGGGCTCCTCCGAGCAGGGGAGGGGGCACTACGCAGGCCCACGCACAGACCCAGCCAGCCACTTCCGAGTTGCTCCCTCATCGCAGGGGCGGAGCCCTGTTCGCCCCCGCTCTGCTCCTGCGGCGGGGCCCGGGCGCGCTCACCTTCCCTGCGAGTCCCGGCTCCGCGACCCGTACGACGGCTGGAGCCTCCCCTCGGCCGGGCGGGCGTCTGTTTACAACCCTCCTGCCTGCAACACGCCTGGGAGATCTCGCGAGACGGAGAGGCGGAGGGAGCGCCGCCTCCTCGGACGCCTGGGTTCTCGGGGCGGGGAAGCCAGTCCTCTTCGGCCTCCATTACAACACGCCCACCCGCAACGCCGGCTGTGCAAAGGCGCAGCAGACCCTCGCCCGCTGATGGCGGAGCTGGCCCAGGCGGCGGCTTTGTAGCAGGCGGCCTCCCGGCCCCGGGGGAAGTGGCGGTCGTGAGGGGGGGGACGCTAAGTAGTGCAGGAGCCTGAGTGTTTTGTCCCCTATAAGAACGCCAAGAAAGAACCGTTCAGTCATTCCAAGGATAGCGTTTCTCTGCCACTGGTCTCTCTGGGTGCCCCCCCCCCCAAGTCTGGCAACCCAAAAATAGAGAAGAGGCCAGAAGGAGAGCGCAGCGCAAAACCCACCCCTGAAAGAAGGGCAAGGAAGGTGGGAAGCCACACAAGCATTCCGTGGCAGGGAGTTCCACCGGGCAAGCAGCACAGTGAAGGAGTCCTTCTCTTTGTCACTGCCCGCAAGATGCCCTGCGGAGCGTCTCAAGCCAGTTATGGCTTCAGATATCCTTCGCAACACCTCGAATTGAGTCTAGAAACAAAACGGAGGCTACTGTCGGTGTGGTTTTTACTAAGACCCCCCAGATGGTCCCTCTCAGCCCAGCCAGGATGGTGGCGGCACAGCAGATACATGCCACCAGCTGCTACTCCTGTAAAAGGAAAAGTGGGGAACGGGAAGGGGCTAACTGCTAGGCCAGAGTCCCTCTGGTTCAGCCCGCCTCCTCCCAGGAGTCCGTCTCGGCGTCCACACCTCTGCCATTCAGACCTCTCTCTGCAGCCCGTCCACAGCAGGCCTTCCCCACCTCCTTGGCCTTCCGCCGCTGAGCTGAGCCCCAGGAGACTCTTCAGCAGCACCTGGCTCCCCCCCCCCCGCGCGTCACTCTCATTGAGTCCACAGACCTGGCCTTGACTGAAGGGAGGACGGGGGGGCGGCGGCGGCGGCTGGCCGAGGGTCTCCCACTTCTGCGCAACCTATCAGAAGGGCAGGATCTCGGGCAGGGCTTGATGGGGGCGGGGAACTGGGGATGTGTCCCCCCGCCCCCAGAAAGGGCCCCTGTATGCTGTTGCTGCTCCTCTGGCTCCACCTGGAGGTGAAGGAGGGAAGGACATCTGAAGTGGAATATTTTGTTTTCATTTTGCTTCTCATTGGGGGTGCCCGCCCCGTTCCCTTTTAATTAGCGGCCTCGCAGCATAACCTCCCCGCACTTTCACAAGGCTCTTTCTGTCTAGAGCGCAAACGACTTTCTCCCCTCGTTCCCAGAACGGTCCAGGGCAGGCGCGGGCCAGGTCAACTGGAGCCAGGTACCGCTTCACCTGGACGGGAGGCACCCCAGTGCGGCGGATCTCCTCGGTTTACCCTGCGAAGGCACCCAAAGGTGTGCGGACGAGGACAGGGCAGTGCGCAAATTGCTTCCTTCCCGCCCCACTGCGCGCAGGCCGCCGCGTCTCCTCGGGTCCCCACGAGGCTGCAGCTGGTGGAAAGCTGCTGATAAAAATGCGGCCGCCACTGAGGCCTTCGGATCAAGAAGCCCCCCCCCCCGCACGCTGCGGACCTGCTCCTTTCGGGGCGGGGGCACCGAGCAACACTGTCGGGCTGAGCGTCGCCTCTCCAGCCGGTGGGCTCCTCTTCAGGCGCCCCTCCGTGCAGTGCGGAGAAGGGTCCCTCCGCCCGCACAGCCGCCGGGAATCCCGCCCTGCCTGGCGCCCCCGAGCGAGCGTCGCTGGGTCCCCACGCAGGACAGACCCGCGCACGGACGAGCCTCGAGGGCTCCGCGCACCGTCGCCCTCGAAGGCTGCGCCCCAGCGCGCGTGGCCCGAGCCGGCCCGGAACCCCGCCAGGGCGCCGCGCGGCTCGCCTGTGAGTCGGACCGCGCGCGCGCTCCCCGGGGACGAACGTCGGGCGCCCGGGCAGGGTCCCCTCGGGGCGGACGAGCGCTGCGCCGGTCCCCGCAGGCTGCCCCGTCTGCCGGCGCCGAGAGCGAGAGCCCCGCCACTGCGCAGGCGCGCCCATCCCCCGCCCCTGCCGGAAGTCCCGCCCCTCGCCTGGCCGTCCCGGGGTCACCTTGCGGACCCTGCGGAGCCCTCATGGCGGCGCCGGCCAAGCCCCGGAGCTCCCCGAAGGCCGTCAAGTTCCTCTTCGGGGGCCTCGCCGGGTGAGGGGCGTGCGCGGGAGGAAGGAGGGTGGGGGAGGGAGGCCATGCCGTGACCCGCCCCCCGCCGTGACCCCCCTCCCCCCCCTCCCCCCCCCCCCCCCCCCGTGCAGGATGGCGGCGACGGTGTTCGTGCAGCCGCTGGACCTGGTGAAGAACCGGATGCAGCTGAGCGGCGAGGGCGCCAAGACGCGCGAGTACAAGACCAGCCTCCACGCCGTGGGCAGCATCCTCAGGGCCGAGGGCGTGCGGGGCATCTACACCGGGTAGGTGGGGGGGAGCCCCGCCTCCGCCCGGGAGCTGCAGCAGCGCCCCCCGCCGGAGGCTCGGAACAAAAATCCCCGCACTCAGCGTTCGGTCCACCTGTGGGACTCCTTGCCGCAGGACGCTCTGATGGCACCTGCCCTGCATGTTTTTGAACGGGGATTGGGCCGGTGGGTGGCGGAAACCTCCATCGCAGGCTGCCGGTCGCGATGACTGTATGCAGCCCCTGTGCTTCGGAGGGAGCCTGCCTCTGAACGCCGGGAGTCAGGATTTGGGGCGCTTGCTCTCTCTGTGCTCCCGGAGGCACCTGGTGGCAGCCGGGCTAAGCAGCCACAGCTCCCTGGCGCCTCTCCCCCAGTGGCGGCCTCTCCAGAGCCGGACTGCGGGGAGTTCCGTGGGCCCTGTCCCGCCTGCCCCGCCTGGTGGCTGCCCTCCGAGGCTCAGGCAGGAGTGGCTGCTCGGGGCTGCCAGCCAGCCCCAGGCTCAGGGGCTGGCTGGCAGGAAGTGTGTGGTGCCCCTGACGGGCACGGCTCTCTCTCTCTCCCCCTCGGCAGGCTGTCTGCCGGGCTCCTGCGCCAGGCCACCTACACCACCACCCGCCTGGGCATCTACACCATCCTCTTCGAGAAGCTGACGGCAGCAGACGGGACGCCCCCCGCCTTCCTCACCAAGGCCGCGATCGGGATGACGGCCGGGGCGGTGGGGGCCTTCGTGGGGACGCCTGCAGAGGTGGCCCTGATCCGGATGACGGCTGACGGCAGGTAGGTGGTGGTGGGGTGGTGCCCAGGAGGGGGGTGGGCGGTGGGGCCAGCCCCGGGCCGGTCCTGCCTGCCTGCCTGCCTCCTGCGGTCCGTCCCAGGTTGCCGCCCGAGCAGAGACGGGGCTACGCGAACGTCTTCAACGCGCTCCTGAGGATCACCCGCGAGGAAGGGCTGACCACGCTCTGGCGAGTACGTGCCGCGGGCGGAGCGGGTCGGGGTTCCGTGGGAAGAAGGGGGCTGGGGCGTGGGGGGGCAGCTCTCCCCCAGGTGGGGCTGCCTGGCCTGGCCAGGGCGTGGCTTGCTGGCCCCACACGCTCCCTGCCGCTGCCGCCTGTCCTGAGGCCCCTTGCAGGGCCGGAGCCTGGCTGGCTGCTCGGGGCTGATGCCCTGAAGGGGGCTCGGCTTTGGGGGGGGCGGAGCCTTCCCTAAGGATCATCCCCCCCCGAGCTGTGCACGTCGGCTTCTGTTGAATGCAGGCTGTGCTGCCCCCCCCCCGCCCACCCCCTACCCCAACGCAAGGCCAGGCTGCAGGAGGGGGGGTCTCTCCGGCCTGGGCAGCCCCCACACCCCGTCTCTCGCCGCAGGGCTGCGTCCCCACCATGGCCCGGGCGGTGGTTGTCAACGCGGCCCAGCTGGCCTCCTACTCCCAGTCCAAGCAGTTCCTCCTCGATTCCGGTGAGCTGCTGCTGCTGCTGCTATGGGGGGGGGCAGTGGGTCCAAGGCTTGGTTCTCCCCCGGGGCTGCTGGGATGAGGCTCTTGGGGAGGGGGACGTGCCAGTCGGACAGCCCTCCCCCCCTCCCTCCCCCCCTGCACTGCCGGTGCCTCTGTCGTCCAGAATGTCCGGGGCGGGGGGGGGTTTGAGATGCCGCGTCTCCTTGCCAGCCTTGTGGGCGCTGGGTCCGCACGCTGTGCCCGGGCAGCTCTCGTCCCCCCAAACTCACCCTGAGCTTTCCGTCCCCAGGAGAGGCGGGGGGGCCTCGCGGGCCCACCCAGGGCGGCTGCTGTGCCCATGGATTGGGGGCCAGGGCTGCCAGCCCCGTGCCCGCCTTGAGGCCCCTTGCCGCACAGCTCCTGCAGCTCCTCCCTGTTGCCTGCAGGTTACTTCCGGGACAACATTCTGTGCCACTTCTGTGCCAGCATGATCAGTGGCCTGGTGACGACGGCGGCCTCCATGCCCGTGGACATCGCCAAGACCAGGCAGGAGGCGCTGGGGGGGGGGGGGGGCCAAAGGGGGGGCAGAGGGGGGGGAGCCCCCCCTGGGCCCAGCGGGGGGGCAGGGGGGGGTTACGGAGGCAGGGTCTGAGCTGCTCCTCCTCCTGCTTCGCTCCCCCAGGATTCAGAACATGCGGATGATCGACGGCAAGCCGGAGTACCGGAATGGGCTGGTGAGTCCCCTGGTGTGTGTGGGGGGGGGCTGTGCGTGTACTGCAGGGGTGTGGAGGGACTGCTGTGTGGGCAGCAGCCTGAGAAGCCCCCCCCCCGCAGGGCACAGAGCCCTCTTCCCAAGCGGCGCTCCTCTTCTGCTGCGTGGGGGGGGCACTGTGGCTGGCGGTGGCTGGGTCTCCTCCTCAGTCCGCGAGCCCTTTGGGAGCCGTCTGGCTTCTGGCCTGGCCTGGCCTGGCCTGGCCTGGCCTGGCCTGGCCTGGGGGCTGCTGGGTGAACCTCTCCGTGGGTTGGGCAGCGGAATCTGAATGCTGCAGGGTGGGGGGCGGCCTGCACTGCCTCCAGTTGCTGGGGGGAGGTTCTGGCCCGGCGTCCTGCCATGCACCCCCCCCCCCGCCAGCCTGCCTGCCTGCCTGCCTGCCTGCCTGCTCAGAGTGGGCCCTGTGCTCCAGCACAGCCGTGGGGGCCCCTCGCTTGCTGCACACCCCGCCCAGTCGCTCTCCGTGGGGCGGCAGCAGCAAGTGCGCCAGGCAGACTTTGACCCTGCTTGAGCCGGGGCCGCGCCTGCTGCCAGCCAGCCAGCCCCCTCCTCGCCCTTGGGGGGGGGTCCTCCTCAGAGCCGCCCTGCAGCCTGCCAAGCCGGAGTGGGAGTGTGGGGGGGGGGGGCTGGGGCGAAGGACCCGCCTTCTGTGTGGCCGCCGGATGTCGTGGGGGCATAGATGGGCACCTCGCCTGGCTTGGGGCTTCTGGTGCCGTCACGGCCGAAAGAGCTGGCTCTGCCCGCCTGTGTGGGGGGCCTTGTGTGGGGGGGCTGCGCCCCCCCCCTTGCTGGCAGTGTCTGCCAGGCCCACGACTTGTGTGGCGTTCCCCCAGAGTGCTTTGCTTTCCCTCGTCCCTCTGTGGGTGCGGCGGCACATGCGCAAGTGGGGGGGGGGGGTCCCTTGGCCAGGGGATGGCCGCCTGGCTTTGGTGTGAGCCCCTCTGTGCGCAAGTGGGGGGGGTCACCGGCCTGCTCTCTCCTCTCGGCCGCAGGACGTGCTGCTGAAGGTGGTCCGCTACGAGGGGTTCTTCAGCCTGTGGAAGGGCTTCACCCCCTACTACGCGCGCCTGGGGCCCCACACGGTCCTCACCTTCATCTTCCTGGAGCAGATGAACAAGTTCTACCGGAAGTTCTTCCTCAGCGCCTGAGCGGGACAGAGGCCCGGCCCCCACCCCGGGGCCGTCTCCGAGGCTGCCTGCGCAGGGGAGTGGGGGGGACCCGCGCCCTGCCCCGTGCCTGTCCGTCTGTCCCTGCCCCCGCCTCAGTCGTGCGGGAGGAGGAGCTGCGCCCCCCAGGCCTGCTGCGGGGTGGAAGGCGCCGGGGGGGGGCGCTGGCGTTATTTATGGCGAAGGAGAGGAGGCCTCTGGCCCAGCAGCTGCTGCGGGGACACCGCCCCGCCCCGCCCCGCCCCCTGCTGGCCCCTCCAGTGTCAGGGGTGCCTCCCCCCTCCCCACCCTGTGCTTCGAACTCAGTAAAAACCAACCATGCTCTCCATGCTCCTGTCTCCCTCTCTCTTTCCCTCTGCCTGCCGGGAGGCTCCTTCTGGGACGAGGGGGCTCGGGTTGGGCGCCAAGAGGAGCCCCGACTGGTCCGAGGCAGACTGGCCGGGAGGATAGGCCGGCAGACCCCCTCCCCGCTGCCCCCTCTTCCTGCTCAGCGCCGGTTGGTTTTGGGGAGCAGCCCAGAGGGCGAGGGGGGGCATTGAGGGCCAGGCGGCACGGACCCTGCCCGGGCTGTGGGCCTGCCTCGCTGGTGTGGTGCGCATCCCTCCCTCTGGGCGCCAGGATGCGGGCGAAGGAGCCGTGGGGCTGTGCCCGCTTCAGGCCTGCTCAGAGGGAGCCCCCTGCCCTGCAGCTGCCGGGGAGGGGCTGCAGGGCTGCGCGTGTGCAGGACGCCTGGCACGGCGCAGCTCTGCGGGGGCATTTCGGGAAGCTGCTCCGCCCAGCCCAGGAGAGCCCCACCGCCACCGGGAAGGGCCGGGGGGGGGGCCCTGGAGGCTGGCACTGCTGGCTGTGGGGAAGGGCACCCCCCTGCTGGGCTGTGTGCAGCAGGCAGAGACTGGCCACACCCCTCGGCACTGGCTGGAGCCGCAGGGTGGGCCAGGCCCCACATCGTCCCAAGGGATGGGGCACCTCTGGAGCCTGAGCTGCTGGCACGGCAGTGGCTGAGCGCACGGAAAGCACTGGCAGGTGGGGCCCCCACCCCCTTGAAGCAAAGTGCCTCCAGCTGCGTCGGGGTGCGTCGGGGGCTGTTGACGCCTTGCCTCTCTGCGCAGGGGCACGTGTGGGCCGGGGATAGCCCCAGGGGTGGCACACGGGGTGCAAGCAGGCTGGCCCCCTGCCAGAGGTGCAGCCCTAAGCGCCGCAGCGTGCCTGGTCTCGGGTGCTGTTCTGAAGGTGGGGAGGGGGGGCGGGATAGGCCAAAGCATGTCCTGATCTCGGGGGGGGCAGAGCAGGGGGCTCCTCCAGTGGGCAGCTCCTCCGGAGAAGGGCCTGGAGTGCTGCTTGGAGGGCGGGCGCTTCCTGCCACTGAGCTGCAGCCCTTTGCTCGGAGGTTGAGCCTGCTGGGCTCAGGGGTGGCACCAGGTGGCCCTGCCTGCAGGGGAGCCCAGGGGGGGGGGGTCTCCCTTGTCCCCACCCAGAGCTGTGTGCCCCCTGAGCAGCCCTAGTACCCACGTTCCAGTGTAACAGGCCCCCTCCTTTTGGCAGCTGGGGGGGGCACAGCCTGCCTCGAAGCTTCAGGGTTCAGCGGGGGCTGTGAGTACTATCCCCCCCCGGATCAGGCCCGCCTTGGTGACCTTCCGTTTCCCAGGGGCTTCTGGTTTAGACCTTCTGCACCCCAAAACCCGCCATTGATCCCAGAGTGGTGGCCTGGCTGGACCCAGGACTGAGCATCTGCCCCCCTCCCCTCTCCTCCCCTCCCCACAGGGGCAGTGGGTCCCTTGCGGTGGCTCTGAGCTGCAAGGTTTGGCCGGGGGCAGCAGCTCCGAAAGCAGGCTGGGAGATTCCGGCCCCGGAACCGCCCCAGGCGAGGAAGCGCTTCGGAGGGGCCGGAGGGGAGGGTGGGGGTGGACAAGCCTCCCTCTCCCAAACGCGGCGCCAGGCCCTGGCCTGCATGCAGAGACGTGGGACGCGGGAGCCACAGGTCTGGGGTGCGTTTATTGAGCCATGTTCCTGCACACTGCAGGGGGGGTGGGGGGTGGGGCTGCCAGCAGTGTTCTGGGTCGTGGGTGTCGCTTCCGCTTCCGTCCAGGCCTGCCCTGGGGGGCGCTGCAGGGGCACAGCCGAGGGCAAGCGGGGGAGGGGGGCTGCGCCCCTGGGCCGTCCTGGCTGGCTGGGGGCCCGCCCTACCCGCCTCCCTGGCCGGGGAAGGGGTCGGCAGGCACGGTGTTGAGCTGGCCCATGAGGAAGATGCCCAGCGTGCCCACGGCGAAGAGCAGGAGGGCGGCCCAGAAGCAGAGCTTGTCCATCACCTGCCCGATCAGCACCCAGTTCTCCATCTCCTGCGGGGACAGTGCAAGGGAGGGAGGGGCCTCAGGCCGCCGCTCTGGGGGTGGGGTGGGGTGGGGGGACGGGGGCGGGGCCTGGCCCGGCCCACTCACCGCGCTGTCGGCGCTCTGGCCCCTGGCGCTCTCCGCGATGAAGCTGCAGGCGTCCACGCACTCCTTGATCTCTGGGGCCAGGCTGGCCAGGCTCTTGTACAGCGTGCTGGTCACCCCCACGTCGGAGCCGCCTGGGGAGGGGAAGCAGGGAAGAGAGTGGCGGGGGGCGGGGGCGCAGCCGTCCTGTGTGCCCCCCCCAGCCGCGAGTCTTCTTCAACGCCAACAGCCGCTGTGTGGAGGGAGGGGAGGCAGCCAGCCAGCGCCCTCCAGCCTCCCAGGGCCTGAGCAGCCCTCCCCAGCCCAAGGGGCCCTTTCCTCCTCCGGCTCCCTCTTTGCAGTCCACCGCAGCCCCCCCCCCAGAGGAAAAGCAGCCCGCGCGCACATGCGCTCCCCCCAGCAGCGCACTGCAGTTGGGCCCTGGGTGCCGCCACTCTCCCGCCCCCCGCCCCCCCCCCAGGGGGCACCTGGGTCCCGAACACAGGCGGGGCTGGGGCTGGTGCCGGGTCCTGGTCACGCTCCCTGCGCTCCCCACGGGCAGCCCACCACCCGCTGAAGCGCTGAGTCTTTGCCATGTGCTCTAGTGCTCGGGCAAGTGCCCCAACCTTGCCTCTGCGCTTCCGAGCCTTCCCAGGGGACCCTGCTGGAGTCCTCTGCCTAGCCCCGCCCCCGCCCAGGCCGTGCTGGTTCCCACTCCTGTCCTCGCTGGGGCATTCCAGTCCGGCATTGTGGGCAAGGGGATGAGCAGCCTCTCTGCCCCCTCCTCCAGCTCAGGCATGGAGGCACCAAAGGCAGCACCCTGAGACCCCTGCCCATGGCTACCCTGCAACTCAGTGCCCTTCTCTGGCCAGCTGAGGGTCCACCCAACAGAGGCCTCATCCAGCCCACCTCCCACCAGCGTGTTATGGGGAACATGCAGCCCCGGTGCTGGAGGACCAGGCAACAGAGAGTGGGGGTCAGTGGGCAATTTTCACAGCGGAGAGAGGTGGAAAGTGCCCCAAGGATCTGTTCTGGGGCCGGTGCTTTTCAACTTGTTCATAAATGACCTGGAGACAGGGATAAGCAGCTGTGAGGCGGCCAAGTTTGCGGATGACACAAAACTTTTCCAGGTGGTGAAAACCAGAAGGGATTATGAAGAGCTCCAGCAGGATCTGGGGGAATGGGCAGCAAAATGGCAGGTGCTCTCCAGTGTAGACAAATGTAGAGTGATGCACATTGGGGCAAAAAATCAGTTCTGAGCTGTCTGTGACAGCTCAGGAGAGAGATCTTGGGGTGCTGGTAGACAATTCAATGAAAGTGTCAACCCAGTGAGTGGCAGCAGTAAAGAAGGCCAATTCCACGCTTGGGGTAATTAAAAAAAGGGGGTTGAGAATAAAACGGCCAATATTATCATGCCCCTGTACAAATCAATGGTGGGGCCACATCTGGAGTATTGCGTACAGTTCTGGTCACCACACCTCAAAAAGGACATAGTGGAGCTGGAAAAGGTGCAGAAGAGAGCAACAAAAGTGATTATGGGGCTGGGGCTCCTCCCTGATGAAGAAAGACTGCAGCGTTTGGGGCTCTTCAGTCTAAAAAAAGGTGCCTGAGGGGTAGACATACAAAATTATGCATGGGAGGGATAGAGTTGATAGAGGGAGGTTCTTTTCCCTCTCTCACAACACCAGAACCAGGGTATAGCCACAAAAGTTGAATGTTGGGAGAGGCAGGACAAACAAAATATTTCTTTACCCAGCGGGTAATTAGTCCATGGAACTCCTTGCCACAGGAGGTGGTGATGGTGTCTGGCCTAGATGCTTTTAAAAGGGGATTGGACAGATCTAGGGAGAAAACTCTGTCACAGATCACAAGCCACGATGGGTATGTCCGGTGTAAGATTAGCTGGTTGCTCATCATGACGGCCGGGACGGAATTTTTTGCTGTCATCCGAACTGACCACGGACGGCAGGTGTTTTTTTGCCTACCCCAGAGTGGCGAGGGAGGAACGGTGTGTTCAGTGTTTTTTAAAAATGGTCACTTGTGTTTAATGACGTTAAACCCACGGCGTAGTCTGGCGTCTTCCCCGGTGCGCGCGAGAGGGCAAACAGGCTCCCTCAGCATGCCAGGTGCCGGGGAGCGGGAGTGAGAGGCAGGGGTCTAGTCGTGCTCCCTGCCGCCTCTGGTGGGCCTGTGAGAGCCGGAAGCGGGACTAGAGGGGCCCCCTTGGCCTGACCCAGTGGGGCTGTCCCTGGCAGGCCCCCGCTCTTGCTTCTCGGCCCCCTGTGCCACCGGAGTGCCTGTGGCGCACCAGGGCACACGCCCACCCCAGGAAACCCCCAGGCCCCAGCCCCAGGCCCCCCCCCGCCGTCCTCACAAGGCGTTCCGCAGCCAGGCCCCCGCTGCAGGCCGTGCCTGAGCCCCTGGCGCTCAAAGAGGAGCTCGCTCCGCGGCGTCTTGAGGATGTCCTCCTCGGCCTTCTGCAGGATCCCGGAGGAGCTGCGCCGCCGGGGCTGGGGGGCGTCCCAGGGGTCGTCTCCTGTGGGCTCCAGGCTGGAGCCCAAGTACCGGGGAAGGACCTCCAAGAACACCTGCAGAGAGGGGAGAAGGAGGGACCCCCTCATTTCCTGCCGCTAGCTGGGGGGCCTGAACACCTTGCCCCTGCCACTGGCACCTCCCCTCAATGGCGGGCTACACAAGAGGGGCTCTCCTGATGACCCAAGGGGGCAGGGTGGTAAACCAGATGGCAGGGGGTGGGGGTGACAAAGTAGAGTGCTTGAGCTGGGCTGGAATGCACCAAGGAGACGTTTTCATCACACGGACGCAGTGATGATTAACGCCCAGCAGGTGGAGCCACCAGGATGCGACACTCAGCGGGCAGCCACACCTGTGCACAGACGCGCACCCCAGTCAGTGCGCAGCCGGCTGGACCCCCTCGGCAGGCGGAGCAACAGCAGGCCCCAATGCCCCCTGAGCAGGTGGGGGCTCCTCGCTGCACTCCCAGAGGGGGTCACCCGGGCGACTGGCGGGAGCACCAGTGACTTGGCTGACATCCTCCAGGCACGGGGCTGGCGGAGTGGGGGGCAGCTGGTGGCTCCACCTCTGGACCGGGACGGACGGGGGCGGCTGCCCAGTTGCTCAGCACACGTGCGGGTGGGGGAACCCGGAATCTGCTCACTGCAGGGCTGGAGGGAGTGACGGGCTCCCACCCAAGAGGACAAAGGCTGCCGGCAGGGGGTGTCCCAGCACCTCTCTCAGCTGCTGCGCCCCCCCTCCAATTCACAGCCCAGGAGCCACAGGGGGACCAGCCGTGGCAGGAGAAGCTGCCTCTGACCCGCAGGTGCCCCCCCCGGGTCCCCTGGCCTGGCCCAGCCCTGCCCCTGCTCACGTGCTTGAGGCCCTCCGACATGGTGTGGGTGCTGGGGCTGCGGAGCGACACGTTCAGCACCACGACGCAGTTCATGACGATCAGGGTGGCCACCGTCATCACAAAGATCAGGTACCTGCCGGCGTGGGAGGGGGGAGAGGCGAGGAGCAGGCCTGGGGCTCCTCCAGACACCCACTCCCTGACCCACAGCTTGTCCCTGCACCTTCCTCCTCCCCCGCACTTACTTGCCAATGAGGGGGACCGCCAGCGAGGTCTCCGGAACCTTCTTTGCAATCAGGAACAGGAAGACGGTCTGGGCCAGGAGCACCGAGATGCTCACAGTGCACTTCTGACCCCCGGCTGTCAGGCAGAGACGCAGCTGAAGCCGGGAGGGCAGACAGGCCTGCAAGACCCCCCCCCCACCGGCACATGGTGTGCGCTAATGTCACTCCTCCAGTAGCCCCTCCCCTGCGACTTCAGTGATGCACAGCTGCCGCACCTGTGCAACGTGGCGGCACTCGTGCACACCTGTCTGTGCAGCCTTCCAGCCTGGATCCTGCGCAACGGGGCACTCCTGCCTGCCCCCCCGGATGTCGTGCTCTGGGCCCCCCTGCAGCGCGCCCGCCTCCCCCATGTCCAGCACACACACGGTTCCGGGACGGTCCAGCCGTTCACACGTGAGCCCCCCCCCCCCGGCCACTCCACAGCCCCCCCCGAGGGGCTCACCCTCGGCAGGCAGGAAGTAGACCAGGACCACCAGCGAGGAGATCAGCACGCAGGGGATGATGATGTTGATGACGTAGAAGAGGGGCTTGCGCTGGATGATGAGGAAGTAGCGGAGCTCCGAGTGGCCGGGCGCCTCCGGGCCGGACTGCGGGGCCAGCGCCTTGCGGGCGGGGCGGTGCTGGATGGCCCACTCGCCGTTCTCTGCCGGGGAGGACAGGGGCAGCCTCGACTCACACAGTGAGCATGTGCGTGAGACCCCCCTGCCCCCCCGCGTCCTGAGGGGCCCTTCCGTCTCCCGTGGCTGTGGGGGGCCCCCGCGGGAAACTCCCGACAGCACTAGGGGGCCAGCGCCCCACCAAGCACAGGGGGCAGGAAGAGAGGCTGGGGCCTTCCCCCCCCCCTCCCGTGGCACTCGGGCTCCAGCTGGTGGGCGAGCAGGGGAGTGCAGCCCGCCCAAGACGCCTCCGAGCCCCGGCAGCTCCTGGGCGGACCTCCTGGCCATCGGGGCCTTGGAAAGGGGAGCCGACACATTCGGGGAGGGGGCCGGTCAGTGTCTGGGGAGCACGCTGGCGGTGGGCAGAGGCCGTCTTCCCCCAAATGCCGGTTGCTGGAGGCACAGAGCCAAGGAGGCTGTGCCCCCCCCCCAGCCGCTCCTCCTTCCAGGCCGCCACGGCCACCCCCTACCTGTGTACGCTTCCTTGTCAATTTCGATCCACTTGATGAGGACCTTCGTGACCGGGTCCACAGCGTAGTCGAGCTGCAGCTCCTTGGCGTTGTACGTCTTGGACCTGGGGGAAGGGCAAGAAGGGCAGTGGGGGGGGGCGCGCGACACGTGGCAAGCTGCTGGGGCTGGGGAGAGAAAGCCCCCGGGGAGCAGCCGTGCAGAGGCCCCCCAAGGGCTGTCCCTCCTGGGCTCCGTGGCCAGGCCCTGGGGGCCAGTGCTGCCCTTCCGGATGCGCACAAGGCAGGGCCCTGCCCTTGCCCCCCCCCCACTCCCAGGCGCGGCCCCAGAGCCCCCCCCCACTCTGCCTGATCTCTGAGTCCAGCTCCGTAGCCTGGGCAAAGGAAGGCTGGGGGGACGCGGGCCGAATTGGGCCCAGCCCAGGCAGGGCAGGGCAGAGTGGCTGGGTGCGGCTGACCCGTCCTCTGGCCAGTGGCTCGCTCCCAGCTCTGGCGCAGCTCCGTGGCACCCGTGGCAGTTGCTGGCTGCTGACGGCGCTCAGGTCGGGCTGCGGGTGGCCTGCACAGTCGGGTCCCCATCCCAGGCCTTCTGGCGACTGCCGTCCCGGGACCTTTTCTACGGCAGGCTCGGGGTGGGGGTGGGGGTGGGGGTGGGGGTGGGGGGCAGCCAGCAGTCCTTCTACAGACTTGTGTTAAAAGCCACACCGTCCATTTTTGCTGTGGACCTGGCTGTTGGTTTATTGGGGCACATTTTTGGGAAAAACAACTGGTAGGAAAATAGTAGGAAAACCAAACACTCATTAATCCAATGGGTTGCTCCCGGTGGCACCCTAAGCAGGACCACGTCGTTCATGAGACACCTTCATTTCCGAAATGGAGCAGGAGCGCAGAGCTGGTGCAGGGAAGCTGGGGGGGGGGCACTCCGCCCACCCCAGGAGAAAGAAGGGCCAGCCCCAAAGGGGACGCTCCCTTCAGTGCCACTGCGGAGCTGGAGGACGTTCCACCCCCTACTGGCCCGCCCCTCCTCCCCAGTTCCTCTGCACTGGATGGGCCAGGTCAGAAAAAGGGTTTTGTTTGTCTTGGGGTGCTTTTTTTTTTTTTTTTTTTTTTTTGCCAAAGTGGAAATGGAGAGATGCTGACCGGACGCCGCCCACAGCCGAGGGCCTCTTCCAGGGGGCGCGTGCGCGTGCGCGTGTGTGCGCGTGTTCGGCAGCTTCTCCGGCCGCCCCCACCCCAGAAGCCGCCTCCGCCCGGCTCTCGGGCCTCACCGGAAGACGAGGGAGCAGTTTTGCCAGTCGAAGGGAAAGAAGGTGACCTCGACGGCGCAGCTGCTGCGGAAGATGGCGGGGGGCAGCCAGTACATGGACCCGTTGGGGTTGATCAGGACGTTGCTGAAGTAGGCCACGTCGAACTGGCCGTCGATGCTGTCAGAGGACAAAAAGGGGGGCGCGTTGCGGGCCGGGGGCGAGAGGGAGCCCTCTGCCTGCGGGGGGGGGGGGGGGGGGGGCGGGCGGGCGGGCGCGCGCGCGCTCACTTGTTCTCCAGGACGATGTCCGGCAGCCACACCATGTTTGCGGGGACCCGCAGGGCCGTCACGCCGCCGTAGTCTTCGCTGTTGAAGGCCAGTCGGTAGTCGCTCCATACCTGCGAGATCGTGGGAGCGGAGCGGGTCGAGCGGGCCTGGCGGGGCCGAGGGGGAGGAAGGGGGAGCGCATTCTAGCGGGGGGGGGAACCCCTGAAGCCCGATGGGGGCCGGGAAGGGGCCGCCCCCCCCGTGGGCGGGGGGGGGTTGCCCTGCCCTTACTTGCTCGATCCAGACGTTGGTGGTCAGGGTCTCTTCCTTCTCGTTCTGCAAGGGGAAGGCGGACAGGGGTCACCTCGCCTCGCCTCCACTGGACCAGAAGACGTGGAACGGCCTTGGCCGGACCCCCCCCCGTGCCCCTTCAAAGATCGGCCGGGCGTCGCTCTTGGGGTGGTGGGGGGGGGTGCGGCGGCGTTGACAAGCCTGCTGGCCGAGCGCGTCGGGGGAGCGAGAGACGTTTGGCCGCCTGTCCCGCCCCCCTCTCGCGCAGATCCAATTGTGGGGGAGACGCCGCCGCCCCCCCGGCGGTGCTTCCAGGGCGTGGAGCCGGCAGGCTACCTGCCCAGCGAAGCCCCCGCTCCTGCCCGCCTCGCACAGCCGTCCCAGCGCGGCGCGGGCGCGCCCCGTACCAGCGAGATGAGGTTGGTGAGGGTCAGCTTGATGGAGACGGTCACCACCTCCTCGGGGTCGCGCACGGGCCGCGCGTTCTTGTCGTAGTTGGCGAAGAGGGTCTCGAAGAGGCGCACCTCCTCGTAGGCCTGCAGGAGCCCTGCGCGACCAGCGCCCCGGGGTCAGTTCTCCGGGGCAGCAATTCTCAGCCCCCCGCCCCGCCCCGCGCGCCAGCTGGCACCCCCGACCGAGCCCGTTCTTACAGAGGGTCCCGCACCAGAGAAGAGCCCCCAGCCACGCGCGCGGCCCCATGGTGGCCGGCGGCAGGCTCGGGCGCGGGCGCCTCCTGGACTCCGGGCAGCGCTTGTGCGAGGCTGCTGCGTTTGGCTCCCGAGGGCGGGAGGGCGACCGGATCTCTCGCGCCCCCCCCCCCGCTCAGAGGCACTTGCTGCCCCCCGCTGCCCCCTCCCCGCTCGCATCCGGCACCTGTCGAGGGATTAGGTGGCGGCTGCCGACAGGCCTCGCGGGGGCAGAGGGGCGGGGCGGGCGGAAAGAGGAAGGCTGAGCCCGCCCGAGCCGCCCGCCCCACGAGCTCGCAGCAGTCTGGAAGGCGCCCACCGCCAGAAAGCGCTCTCCGAGGCAGGCAGTGGGCGCCAGGACGGGACGTGTCCGCGGCGGAACAGGAGCCGCCGCCACTCCCGCGGGGCCCACGAGGCGCAGGCCTCGGGGCTCGACCAGCCAAGGGGGCCCTGAGCCGCGCCGGGCGCCGCCAGCAGCAACCCCGGCGGCCTCGGGCAGGGAGCCCGGAGTGGGTGGGAGGCCTCAGTCGTCCCCTGCTGCGGATTCGGGGAGACGCCAGGCTCCGAGAGCCCAGCGACCCTCTCTGAGCGAGGCGCGGCGGGCCCCGGGCTCCTCTTGCCTGGCTGGGCTCCTCCTGCGGTGGCAAAGGGGCGCTCTGCCTGCCTGTCCTCAGAAGCCCGTTGGCTTCGCTCGCTCCTGCCTCATGTTCTCGTCTCGTGTTCAGCAGGGCAGCCTAATCTCCGCCCCAGAGCGCCCTGGCGTCCAGCCCGCGATCCTCGGACCCCCTCCCAGCCCTGAGCAGCGAGAGAACCGAGGAGGAGCCCCCCCCCCCCCCGAGCCGCCCGCCCTTTCCGCATCTGGCCCGCGCAGATAACCCCCGAGGCTTCCTCCCGGGTCTAATTATAAGCGGCGGCCCGCGGTCCCCGGACCCGCTTCAGCCGGAAAGGTGCCCATCGTCCCGCGTCGTGCAGCTGCCTGTGAGCAGGAGCAGCGGCTTGCCTAGATCAGGCGCCGAGTCTGCCCCGGCGGAGCCCCAGAGACTGACCGGGCCGGCTCGAACCCCGGCGCCGCCTTCCCCGGCACTCCGGACCGGCCACTCGGCCAGCAGAAGCCGCGCAGACGGCTGGCGCCGAAGCGGTGAGTGCGGCCCGCGGGGCGGGAAGGCCTGGCAGGCGCCGTCTTGGGGAAGCGAGCCGGGGAGCAGCACCCCGACCCTTGTCCCGCCCCCGTCCCCACCTGCAGCAGACAGGCCGCCGCGACGGACGCTGCTGGGCGCTCAAGGCTGCCGGAGGCGAGGCGGTCCCCAGGAGAAGCCCGAAGCGGCGCAGCCCCTTTCCCGGAGCCGGATCGCCGCCAGCTGCTCCACAGCACCCTCTGCCGGCGGGGCGAGGTGCTGAGCAACGACGCCGGTCGGGGTCTTCTTGCCGCCCCCGGGCAAAGCGCTCTACTCTGGCTTGGCGGGCCCCGGAGCCGGCAGCCCCGCAGAGGCCTGCCGCCATCAGCACCCGCCTTCAGGGCGGGGCAGCGCCGCTCGGCTCCGGGGGAGGGCTGACGGCACTGGGGGGGGGGGGGGGTCCCACACGACTGGAGCGGGCTGCCCCGGAGGGAGGAGGCCCAACGCTGGCCGGGAGGCTGCGGGCTTCTAAGCCGTTCCCAGAGACCCCGGCCCCACCCCGCCACCCCCAAAGCCGAGGAATTAGGACATCAAAGACATCTCGGCCAAAGGCGAGCCTTGCGGGGGCGCCCTACTCCCAAAGGCGGGGGGGGGGGGCTGTCCGGCCCCTGGCGGTCCACGCCCCACAGAGGCGGGAGGTAGAGGCAGAAATTCAACAGATGAAGATCTCCACACACTCAGCCCCCACTCGCAAAACTCTGCCTGCAAATTTTGGGAGTAAATGTACATCGCTGCCTTCAAAGCTTCCAGAGGAGGGGGTCCGCAGCCAGCACCACTGCCATTCCCCAGCCAGAGTGCCACTCAATCCAGATCCTCCCCTCTTGTTTTGGGGGTCCCTCTCCCATCTGAAAACGTCCCCACTTTAATGTTGTAGGGCTCCATGGGATGAGAACCAGGCTCTTTTCAGGAGGAGGGGGACCCTCCCCAGGCCAGGGTGGGTTAAGAACATAAGAAGAGCCCTGCTGGATCAGGCCAAGGCCCACCTAGTCCAGCTTCCTGGATCTCACAGTGGCCCACCAGTGCCTAAGGGAGGCACGAGACAACAAGACGCTTGCATCCTGTGGCCACTCCCTTGCACCCGGTACTATGAAGTAGCCCACCACCAATGTAAGGAGGTTGCACAACCCATCATTGCCTATAGCCCACGATGGACCTTTCCTCCAGAAATCCGTCCAATCCCCTCTTCAAGGCATCAAGACCAGATGCCATCACCACCTCCTGTGGCAAGGAGTTCCACAGATTAACTACCCGCTGGGTAAAAAAGTACTTCCTTTTATCTGTTTTAACTCTCCCAACCCTCAGTTTGAGCGGATGCCCCCTGGTTCTGGTGTTTTGAGAGAGGGAAAAGAATATTCCTCTATCAACTCTGTTTGATAGAGTTTCTGGGATACTTTCAAAGGGACACGGACAACAGAAAAAGTGGTGTCCTGTGTCCCCCTCCCAAGCCGCTGCGCCACTGTGGTGTTGAAACTGGGGGGGGGGGAGTGAGCCCCTCTCAAAACTCCTGGGTCTCACAGCCATTTCCGAGCAGATCTCCACCAAACCTGAGGGCTTCTGAGGCTGGGCCAGAAAAAACTGGCAGGGAGTGAGCGGGTGGCCCCTGCTGAAGGGGTGTTGTGGGGGGGGGGGCGGTTGCCAGCCACACTAAGAAGAGCTTGCTAGTGCACCCCACCAGCCCCAAGAGCGAGCGCTCCCAAGACCTCTGGGACCTTGAAGCCGCCCTTCATGGCACAAGCCCGTCTCTTTGGGGCCGGCCGGCCGGGGGGGGGGCAGTCTCACCGCAGGGCCTCGCTCTGGCGAGTCTCTCTTGCAGGCTCCAGCCTGAAATGCTTGGCAGCTTGGCTTGGGTTTCTCCCTGCCTCTCCACAGCACGCAGTTTCTGAGCGAGGAGCCCCCCCCAGCAGTGGACCGCCCCCTTCTCTTGTGCAGCAGGGCGGGGGGGGGCATGAGAGCAGTGGGGAGGATGGACAGCCCTTCGTGGCCTCCACAGGGCCCTCCCATGCAGAATGGCAGAGCCAGCCCCAAGCGCTCGCTCTCTCCCTCTCCCCGCAGATGTTGCCGCGCTCCACGGCTCGTCCTCGCCTCGTCCTCGCGCTCCTGGCCCTCTGGGCGCGGGCAGAGGCTGCCCCCCTCCCAGACCTCTGTGAGCAGGAGGTGAACAAGATCAAGGACCTCCTGCAGGTGAGCTGCGTGGGGAAGGGGCTGGCGGCCGTGCCTGTGGGGCTGCCCCCTGGCACCGGCATCCTGCTGCTGTCCTCCAACCGCCTGGAGCGGGTCTCCTTGGCCGTCTTCCAGGGCCTTGCCAACCTGACCGACCTGGACTTGGCCAACAACAGCCTGGCAGCGGTGGAGTCTGCCAGCACCCCTCTGCCCGCCCTCCAGCAGCTCAGCCTGGCCCACAATGCCCTGGGGAGCCTGCCCGCCCTGCCCGGGCTGCCCAGGCTCCAGCGCCTCGCCCTGGGGCACAACGCCCTCGCCCAGCTGCCCGAGGGAGGCTTCCGTGCCCTGCGGCGCTTGCAGGACCTGGAGCTGCAGGGCAACCGGCTCCGCCGCCTCCTGCCCGGCACCTTCGCGGGCCTGGAGGACCTGCGGGACCTGGACCTGTCGGACAACGCCCTGGAGGAGCTGCCGCGGGCGCTGCTGGCCGGCCTGGGGGCGCTGCAGATCCTGCGGCTGGAGCGGAACCGCCTGCGGGCCGTGCCCGAGGGCTTCTTCCAGGACAACGGCTTCGCCTACGTCTACCTGAGCGGGAACCCCTGGCGCTGCGACTGCCGCCTGCAGTACCTGCGGGACTGGATCGTGGAGAACGAGCTGAGCGTCTACACCCGGGTGCAGGGGCCCGGGCGGGAGACCACCGAGCCCGACCCCGAGAGCGTCGCCTGCCAGGCGCCCCCGGGGCAGAAGGGGCGCCCCGTCATGCACTTCCAGGCTGCCTGCAGGGAGCCGGGGGACGGTGGGGAGCCGGGGGGGGAGCGAGGGGGTCTCAGAGGACAGTGTTGGGCCCACCCCTGCTCCCCCCACCACAGCTGGGTACAGCACGGGCCCCCCACCACTGCCACCCTCCTCTACGACCGCCGAGGCCACGGCTGGGACTCCTTCCCCCACAGTATCCGGCAGTGCCGGGGGCCTCCCCACCCCCACCCCCGCAGCCACCACCCGAGGGTCAAGCGCAGCCCCCCCGCCAGCCACCCCAGGGCCAACCAGTGCTGGGGGCCTCCCCACACACAC
>JAJKFI010000121.1:2038164-2067483 GCA_029204185.1 Lerista edwardsae
CAAGCACGGCCCCCCCTCCAGCCACCCCAGGGCCAACCAGTGCTGGGAGCCACCCCACCACAATATCCACCAGTGGCGGGGGCCTCCCCACACACACCACCCCAGGGCCAAGCACAGCCCCCCCCTCCGACCACCCCAGGGCCAAGCACGGGAGCAGCCAGGCTTCCCACTGACACAGCCCCCACCCCAGCCTGGCCCTGCGCTGCCACCCGCATGCACCCCTGGGACCCGCCCACGGCCCCTCCCCGTTGCCTGTGCCCAGGGCTGCCAGTCAGAGCCCTCCCGGCGCACGCCCGGCCCCAGGCGCCAGCCCCCTGGGCGGGCCACCGGAGCCTGCGCTGCTGCCCCCTGCGCCTGGCACTGCACGTGGCCTGCCTCGCCCTTGTGGCGCTGCCCACCCTGGCCGTGTGCTGCTGGGGGTGGGGGGGTCTCTGCCGGCCCCTCCCGGCAGCCAGAGGTCAACAGCGGCAGACGGCTGTCTCCACCAGCGGTGGGCTCGGGACTCGGGCAGGACCCCGCCTCTACCACGTGTGCAAGGAGTTCCAGGTGGCGCAGTCCAGCCACGTCACCTGGCTCCTGGTCAGCCTGCCGGGGCCTGCGGGACAGCGGCCCTGCGAGCGCGGCCTGCTGGGCGAGGGGAGGGGCGCGGCCTCCGCCTTGTAGAGGGGCTGGCGGCAGCTGGACGTGTGGTGCCGGGGGGGGAGAGAAGCGGGCAGACCCACAAGCAGCCACGCGTGGCCCACGCAGAAAGGCAAGGCATAAACGGCCCCTGACACACCCAGACGAGGCTGAAGGCATTTTGTTCTGGGGGGGGGTGAGGGTCCCCCCTGCCGGCGTCTTCCACGTGCTCCGCCACACCACACGGGGCCCGGCTCACCCTAGCCAGGGCCGGGGCCCGTCTCTGCACCACCATTCCCTGCCAGCGCCCCCCCTTCCCCTGGCCCTTCCTGGCTGTGCTTCCTGGGAAGCTTGGGCTGGGGGGGGGGGAGGCTTCCTGGTTCTGCCAGCCCTGAATGCTCCCGCAGAGCCCAGCTGCCCCAGGCCTGGCTCCAGCCGAGGGGCTGCCTCTGAGTGGGCCCAGCACTGCGGCTCCTCCCTCACACGCGCCCTGGGACCCGGAGGGGGGGGAGGGGCCACACCAGCAAGGTTGTGACCAGGCAGGACCCCTGGGAGTGAGTGAGGGCCACTGAACCCCCCCCCCCCGCACCAGAGGGTGTGCCGGGCCTCCCGCTCCTCCCCACCCGCCCCTTTCCTGCCTTTCTGGTTTCTCACACCCTGTGGGGGCCCAGGAGTGCCTCCCAGCCACGCCCTCTGCTCCCCCCCCCCCGCTGGCCCCTCCCCAGGTTCAGCAATTGTCTCCTCTGCAAGAGGCAGACCCGGCCACAGCAGTTGGGGGCAGCCAAGCCCTGCAGTGGCCCCTCCCGCGGCAGCCCCTCCTCTCCAGAGCAAGCTGAGCAGATTATCCGCAGCGCCCCCCCCCCACAAACAAGTCAGATCCACAAGGGGGAGAAATCACAGATTTTGGTTCAATTTATTAACAGCTGGAATCCCAAAGGCCACCACTGATTTCTGGAGGGTGGGGAGGGCTCTTTCTTCCACCGAAGGAGCAGGGAGAGGGTTACAGACAAACGCAAGCAAGACACGCAAGTAACGGGATCCTTCCCAGGAGGGCTAAGTGGAAGACCCCCCTCCCTCCCTGCCCCTCCTCCAGCTGATCATGCCGAGGACCCTCCCCACCTTCCCTGAGCACGTAACCCCAAACCCAGCAGGAAACCAAGAGGGCCCCCCCCCACAGCTAGGGTGGAAGGCTGTTTGCCACTACTTAGGGAGGGAGCAGAAGGCCCTGCCCCCTCCCGTTCCCTGGGGGGAGAAAGTGTCCTTTGTGTCAATGCCAGAGGCGGGGGGGGGGCGGGGGCCTTGGCCTTGCCCTCTTCTCTGCTTCCCCCAAACCCCACTAACCATCCTGATTAGCTGGGCCATTAAAGTGCTTCGTTAGTTAATTACTGAATTGCCATAACAAAAATAAGAACTAAAGCAAAATATACAATGCGCCCCCTCCCACTGTGGCGGTGGTGGGAGGGAATTACATTCTGTACACCCCAAGCCGGGGGAGGGGCAGCCAAGCCCTGCAGACACTGGGGGAGGGGGCACCCCCCATTCAGCCGCTGCAATGACACATGGGGGGGGGGGAGGAAGCAGGTTGATGTGGGCATGCTGGGGAGGGTGGGGGAGGTGCTTGTTTCTTGCAAAACCACCTGCCTGACCTGTGGGGGGGGAGGGGCACCACAGTGCCGGCCCCCCTCAGTCGGGGCTGCAGTAAGGGGGAGGGTGAATGTGTGGACCGGGAGGGGGAGGACTTCCCAGCAGAGCTGCTGCTATTTACACGATTTGGCTCTCATCATCCAACACGGCCCCCACCCCCCCCCCCCCCCGGCCCAACGCTACCGGCAGGGCCCAAGGGCGGCGGTGGTCCAGTGTGCAGAGGGAGCCCCCGCCCCCCCCCCCCCCCCCCCCCGGGCCCCCCGCAGCCCCCCGGGCCCCGCCCCCCCCCCCCCCCCCCGCAGCTGCAGGGACATGGAGGCAGCCTTCCCGCGACTGGACCGGACAGGACAGGCCGTCTCGTCCTCCTCCTCCTCCTCTCTCGAACAGGGCAGGGCTGCCAAGGCAGGCTGGTCTCCTCCCTCCTGCGTGGGCCGGACAGGTGAGGGGGGCCACGGACGAGCCCCCTCACCAGTTCATGATGCAGTTGCGGTTCAGGGTCATGAAGTAGACCTGGCTGCTGCCCCCGGAGCGCACCGAGGCAAAGAACACCTGCGGGGGAGGAGGGGGGCAGCTTCACCACGCCCATTCCGGGGCGGGCCCCCCCCCCCCCGCCCAGGAACTGAGCCCTCCGGCTTCTGCACTGCCCTCCGTGGCCCGGGGAGCCAGCAGCCCCCTGCCCAGCAGAGGCTCCTGCCCCACAGCCCCAGGCAGTGCTCCAGGCGGTGCCCCCCCTCTCCACGGGGGCTCCCGCCAGGCCCTGGGCCCCCTTCCCTGTGCTCTGGGAGAGGGTGGCAGCCGCAGCCGTTGCAGCCCAGAGATCCCGGCCGCCCACTCCAAGGGAGCCCCCCTCGGAGGGCGCACACTCCCCCCCCCTCACCTTGTCGTTCCGCTCGCAGAGGAACTTCAGGCGCTGGGCCCGCTTGTGCATGAAGACCCCGTCCAGGTGCCCCGTCTCCACCGAGCGGATCTCAATGGCCTTCTCGCCCCACCCCATGATCTGATTGGAGCAGATGTACGCTGGGGGGGGGGAGGGAAGGGGGGAGGTGAGCCAGCTCCCCAGCCGGGGCGTTCTGCCCCCCGCCCCCCTCGCCTCCCGCTCTGCCTGGGGCTCACCGACGGAGGTGGGCATCTCCCCCCCACTGCAGCACCACGTCCTTGATGATGCGGCCGTAGGTGTTGACGTAGACGCCCTCGTCCTCGTAGCACAGCAGCATCTCCATCCCCTCCGCGTTGGGCAGGAAGATGATGGCGTGGGGCGTGATCTGGGACTGGATCTGCAGTGGGGCGCAGCCGGAGAGGGGGTGAGCCGGGAGGTCCGGGGGCGAGGCCTGGCCCTGCCCCCCCACGGCACGGGGCCTGTGCACCCCCCCCGGGGCTCCCCCGCTTACGTGGACGGGGATGTAGATGTCGTAGTTGTTTCCTGAGTCCACGTCAATCGCGTGGAAGCCGGCGCAGGACCCGTAGATGACCTTGAGGCGCTGCCCCTCCTCCACCGTCAGCTCCACCAGCAGCGGCCGGTGAGGCAAGTCGGCAAAGGACTGAAATGGGGGGGGGGGAGAGATTGGGGTCGGGGCTGGCTGGACAGCGAGCGCCCCCTTGGGCCCCGTGTGCCGCCCACGGACTCCCGGCAGCCGAGCCCGTGGCAGATTCACACACACCCCCCGGTGACAGCGCACAGAATGCCCCCCCCCCCACCGGGGTCCTCGTGGCTCACCGTGGATCACCCCCCCCGCCCTGCAGAGGGCCCAACGGCAGGCCCGCCCAAAGGCCCCCCCTCCGCTGCGACGCCCGAGTTGCACCTTGAAGGCCATGAACTTGTGGTAGGGCTTGGGGGCCCAGGCGTAGACCTCCACCGAGTTCCTGAGCGCAATGACCAGGAACTTGATCCGCTCGTACTTCACTGCAGGCAGGAGGAGGAGGAGGGGGTGAGGGCCAGCCCGGAGCAGGCACAAGAGCCCCCCCCCCTTCCTCAGCAATGTCTCACAGGGCTCCCCACCCGACCGGTGTCCAGAAGGGGGCCTGGGGGTCTTTGGTCCCACTCCCTCTAGGGAAAGCAGGGCTGCGCAGGGAGCCTGGCCTGGCCTGGCGAGTCAACCTGCATGAATCAGGGGACTTCAGATTTCGCTCCTCAGCTGAGATTCTGGAAGTGGCGCCTGGACGTTGCAGAGACCCCCCCTCCTGCCCCCCCCGCCGTGCCTGGGCCTCCTGGAGCCTGCGCTGCTGCCCGGCTTACCCACGCGGTAGTGCACGCAGCCCTCCATGTCGCCCACCGTGGTCCAGCCCTGCTTCTTCTCCACCTCGGGATCGTTGTGCAGGATCTTGTTCCGCAGCCAGGAGAGGTAGTACACGCGCAGCTTGTTCCTCTTCCCTGGGGGTCGGGGGGGGGGGAGAGGCCCCGGGGGACCGTGACTGATGGGGAAGGGGGGCACCAGCAGGACCCAGGGAGCGGAGAGGGTGTCGGGGGCAGCGAGGGCAGGCATGGAGGCAGTCTGGACGGGGGGGGGCTGTGGGGGCCCACCAGCTCTCCGCCGCCCTCTTCTGCGCCTGCCGACGTCCGGGAGCTGGGGCCGGGCCCCCGGGGGGGGGTGCAGGCCTCTCACCTGAGATGGTGGTCAGCAGGTTGAGGCCCTCCAGGACGTCCATCTGCTGGAAGCGGCGGCGGCTGATGAGGCTGTAGACCTTGCCCTGCCCGCTCCGGTCCAGCAGCATCAGCCCGTTCTCCGTCCCCACCAGCAGGTTCACCCCTGCGGGCAGCAAGGCGGAGGGAGCGGTCAGTGGCCCCGAGGGCCCCCCCCGCCAGGCGCTGCCCCCTGCTGGCCCCGGGCGCGTGTGCCAAAGTGCGCAGGGAGCCCCCCCCGGCCCAGGCTCACCCCAGAGTGCCGCACAGAGAATCTCCGAGTTGAAGCGCTTCTTGTACTTGCGGATCTCGGGGGTGTCGCTGTGGGGCCGCGTGTTCGTGGGGTTCACGTTCACCACGGAGCCCTTCCGGGCTTCCAGCTGCAGCTGCTCCAGCCGGCTGGGGTCAAACGCTGAGGAGGAGGAGGAGGAGGAGGAGGAGGAGGAGGAGGAGGAGGACAACCAGGTGGGGGGGGGAGAGAGCGCAGAGGGAGAGTCAGGCCCGAGTGACTGCGGGGCCAGAGCGAGGCCACCTCATCCCCCCCCCCCCCGGCCGGGATCTGGCAGGCCTTGCGCACGTCTCTGCGACTGGAGCAGCCGTCAGAGAAGGCCACGGCGGAGGCGGCAAAGGAGGGCTGCCGGCAAGAAGAGGGGGCCGCCAAGGCTCTCTGCCCCAGACTGCCTGGAGCGTGGCCGGGAGGGCTGATGGGACTTCCAGTGGGCAGAGCCGTGGGCATTTCTGGGACACGTGACTCAGACCCACCACACACGGAGGCAGCTCTTCCCGGCACTTTCTGGGTCGCTTTTCAGAGAGCTGGTCTCTGCCACGTGTGGGTGGGAGACCCTTCCCTTCCCTTCCCTTCCTCCCCCCCCCGCACAGCCCCCCCCTACGCACCAGTTATGGGGACAGTGTCTCCTCCTCCTCCAGGGGAGCTCTGGTAGATGCCCAGGTCCACAAACATGGTGAAGGAGCTCTTCCCAGGGGCCTTGACGAGCCCTCGCGACTGGTACTGCGATGCAGAGGGGGGGAGGGAGACAGTGACTGGGGGGGGGGCACCCGTAATCCACGCGGAGGGGCCTGCCCTGTCTAATGCTCTTCGCACTTGGGCCCCCCCCCCCCCAGCACCCAGGCAGTCCGCCTCTGCTCCGATTAGACGCAGGTCTCCGGGGGAGGAAGACGCGGGGGACTCATCAACTTGGACTTCTCTGAGGGGGGGGGCAGCCCTCCTCCTGCCGGGGCTCCTGGGCCAAGCAGGACGTCGCCACATCCACATGCAGAGCCCAAGGTGGAAATCCTCCCGCGGAGAAGGGCGCGGGGGCAGGGAGGGGGGCAGGGGGCCCAGCACCACCTCCACAGGCCTCTGCCCAGGAGACGGGTTCTCAGCGTACGGCAGTTACCCCATTTGGCACTGCCGGGGGGGGGGGGCTGGCATCGCTAACCAGGTGTGTGACCCTGCACGCTTCTCAGGTGACCACGTGTGCGTGTGTGTGAGTGTGCGAGCGTGCACACCCAGGCCTGCCTGCCTGATGAGGCTCACGAAGCGAGCGGAATGAGCTGCTCAGGTACAGGCCCTGCTGCCGCGGCCCCCCCCCCCGCCGCCCTGGGGGCCCTGGAGGTGGCCCTTCTCCACAGGCTCCCCCCATTGGGGTGGGCCAGCCTGTTCCCCAGGCGTGTCCCAGGTGGAGCCGCTCCCTGCGCCCAGGAGGCCCCAACTCTTCAGGAAGCCAGCTGGGCCGAGGCTGGCCCGAGCCCCCCCCCCGCCGCGCCCAGGGGCCCCCTCCCCGCTCACGTCCGCGTCCTTGGCCGGCGAGGAGGAGCCGTTGCTGCTCTTGGCCTCGGTGGGCGAGTGGCTGGGCTGGACCACGTCGGGCAGGTTGGTGTAGCCGTTGCTGTCGCTGCTGTGCAGCAGGCCGCGCTCCTCCTCGGGGGTCTGGAGGAGGGGGGGGAGGGGGGTCAGAAGCCAGCCAGCCAGCCAGCAGAGGCCGGGGCACCCCGGGGGGGGAACCAAGGCCTCCTCGTCCACACAGCGGCAAGCCCACCCGACAGCTGCATCCCCTTCCCAGCTTGTGACCCAGAGGGGGCCAGGAGAACGCTTCAGCGAGACAACGCTGGCTCCCCTCCACTCACTAGGCCAGGAACCCCGTCGAGGAGAGGTGGGGGGGGCCCGGGAAGGCTTCTTGCTGAGTGGCAGCCCGTGTGGCTGTCCTCTGCTCAGTGCGCAGCCATCGGGGGGGTGGTGGTGGCCAGGCGGCCTGTTCCAGCACTGATGCCCAAGCGCTGGTCCTGCGGCCGGGCCGGGGGGGGGGGCTGTGGGGAGCCGGGGGACCCTTCTGCTCCCCCCAGCCTGGGGCTCCTCAGCGCCACCCGAGCAGCAGCTCTCCAGGACTCCAGCAGGCCGGTCCCCTGAGGCCTTTAGGCCCCTCAGGTCTTCCTGCCCACCATCCACCCCACCCCACCCCACACTTGGCCAATGGGCCACCTTGTGGGAGGGAGCAGATGCAAAAGACACCCGTGTGAAGCCCAGACAAAAGGGGAGCAGAGCAGGAGAGAGGACCGCGCGGAGGGAGCCGGGCCAGCCGGTCTCCCCCCCCCCCACGTGCAGGAGAGCTGGAGGACAGGACAGGTTGCGCTCCTGGCGGTGGGGGTGGGGCAGGTCCCAGGGGGGCGGGGCGGGGCAGGGAGGGGCCTTCCGCAAGCCTTTGCCTCCATGCAGCCCCAGCCCTGGCAGGAAGGCAACCCTCCCCCTGCCCCGGCCACACTGCAGCCCCGCCCCTCCCGGAAGGGCCCCTCCAAGGGGCGAAGGAGGCCGGCTCACCCGCTGCACCAGCAAGGTGCCCTCGCCGCCATAGGAGCTCTCCGAGCCGCCGCTGCCCCCACCAGCCAGGTCCTCGACGTCGTGCACGACCATCGTGCTCACAGAGTCCGTGTCACCATCCCTGGGGAAGGGGGGGCGGGGTGAGCACCGGGCGCCAGAGTTCGCGCAGCAGCCCCCCCCCCCCGTGGGACAGGACGGGCCACACGACCCATCAGGCTCTGCCCGCCAAGGCGCGGCCAGGCCAGGGCAACTCATCCACCACATCAAGCGCCGATCAAATCCATCCCCGTTTCCACCCAGAGGCTCCCAAAGCCGTTTCCAGGCCAGAAGCCACGAAGCCAAAGGAGGGTCCCGTCGAGGGCGTGACAGGCGGCCCCTGCCTGCGTGGCCGCTCACCTGGCCCCAGGGGGGTCCGTGCCAGGCGCCGAGCGCTCCCCTTCCTCAGCCTCCTCCTCCTCCTCCTCCTCCTCGCTGGAGTCCATCTCCTCGCTGGAGGAGGAGTAGTCCATGGCCTTCTTGAGGGGCTTCGGGGCAGCCTCCTCTGGGCGCTCCTTCAGCAGCACGAAGTTCTGGGGGGGGGGGAGAGGAGGAAGCGCAGTTGACCGCGGCGCAGTCCCATGACCAGTGGGGAGCGGCACAGTCCGCCAGCTGCCGAGGAAGCGCCGGAGCCCGAGGGGAGGGCGGGAGGGGCCATGCAGGCGCTTGGGGGAGGGCGCCACCGCTCCCCGCGCCGACTCGGGCCAGCGCCCCAGCCCCACCTCCCGTGCGCACGTCCATTCAGGAGCCACACACGCCGCCAGCACTCAGGGGACGGTGTGGGCGGGTGCGCCAGGGCAGGGGGAGGAGGCGGCCAGCAGCCCCGGAGGAGCGGCAGGAGAGCGAGCGCGACAGAGACACACACTGCAGCACGGAGGGGACGGGAAGCGCACTAACCTCGCCGATTGCCCGCTTATAGCTCTGAGCCGTGCAGAGGGCGAGCGGGGCGGTGGGAGAAAGAGACAGGGCAGAGAGGTTAGGGGGCTGCCACCAACCCCCCCCCCCGAGGCAGACCACAGCTCGCCTTTGCCTCCTCCCTGCCACGGCAGCCTTCCCAGCACATTCCCAGTCGGCAGCCCGACGGAGGAGAACCAACAGGAGGAGGAGGGGCAGGAGAGCCGCGAGGGGGGGGGCTCCTCCCAAGCCACAAGCAGGACCCAGAGCCCCCAGCCCCTCCCCGCACGCAGGAAGAGCCACCCCCGCCTCCCACCCAGCCGAGCCCGAAGAGCCGCCGGTTCTCTGCCAAAAGCCTTTGCAGGAGAGAGACGCCCGGGGAAAGGGGCTCCTTCGCCTCCCCGCACCCCCAGTGCCCCAGCCTCAGTCCCGCTCCGCCCCTAGAACGGGGAGGCCCCTGCGCACCACCAGGCCTCCCCGGACCCAGCCCGGCGAGCCCCCAGGACTGACTGGCGCCCAGTGCCCTTGGCCGGGTACTCACTGCTGGCCGGCCAGGCCGAGAGCGGTGGTCGTCCGCCTTGGGCCTGCTCCCGGGCAGCAGAATCGGGGGGGCTGTCCAGCTTCAGGGGGCCTGCAGGCAAGAGGGAGCAGCGCTGAGAGCCCCTCGCACCCCCACCTTCGTGTCCCACCCGCAGTGCTGGCTCTGGAACGGCTCCTGCCCAGTGCGCTGAGCCCCCCCCCCCGCTGGCTGCTAACACCAGGGGGCCGAGGGCTGCCCAGCCAGGCAGGCAGGCAGGCAGGCGCCCAGCACGCTCCCTGCCGAAAGGACCACCCCTGCTTCCAACTCTGACCACCACAGAGCCCCTCCCCACGGTGCCACCCCAAGCGGGCCAATGCACCCCAGGGGCCCCCCAGGGAGGAAGCGGCGAGAAAAAAGGCCCACTTGGACAACAGACCCCTGCAGGCACCGGGACAGCCAGGGGAGCCTGCCTGCCTGCCTGCCTGCCTGGGGACCCCCCCCCCAGTCTGCCCAAAGGGGGAAGCCCCTGAGCAGGGCAGGCCTTGCGACAGCCCCCCCCCCCACCGGTGCCTGTGGCCCCTGCTGACAGCAGCTGGGCAGGGGAAGCTCCTGGGGCTGGGTGTAGAACACAAGGGGCTCCGAGGTGGGTGACCAGATATAGGAGGAAGCCCCCTGCACCTTTGTGCAAACCTGTGGCAAGCAGTTCCGGGGGCCACAGCTGAAGGATACTGTAAGGACTGGAGAAGACCACCCAAAGCACCCAGGGGGCTGGAGCTCCCTCCCTACAAGGAATGGCGAGGCGGGGGCTGGGACAGGTGCAAGAGCCCTCACCCTCTGCCTGGTGTTCCTCTCGGGGGGGGGGTCACCTAAGGACACTCGTTCCAGACAAACCAAGGGAAGTCCTCCTCCACACAAAGTGCAATTCACTTGGGGAACTCGCTGCCACAACACGTGGGCAGCCAAGGAGCCTCCAGCTGATGAATTCCCATATGGGGGGGGGGGCTCTGCCTCCTGCTTTCCCACTGTTGCAAAGGCAAGGCCCTTGGCCCGACTGTGGCCCCCCCCCAGGCTCTCCCGGGGTCCTGCAGTCCCACCCCCCAGACTCCCTTGCCATACAGCGTGAAGCCCTGCGCTGGCGTGCCGCGTGAGAGCGCTGGGGCTGGCTGGCTGGCTCCGGGGCTGCTCCACACATGCTTGACGCAGGTTCATTGCTTAACACATCTGAATGCCGTTTGCCAAGCGAAGAGGCGCACACGGTGGTTTCTGCAGTGCGCAGAGGGAGAAACTGCCTGCCTGGGGATCCCACCCCATAAAGACAAGTGCCCAGGAAACAAGCAGCTGTGGGGAGAGAGGCCCCGCCCCGCACCGCCCCGCCGAGCCCTTGGTCCTGCAACCTGGTGAGGGAGGGACATGGGCAGCCAAGGCGGGTGGGCGGGGGGGGGGGCAGGCCTGGCGCGGAGCCCAGCCTGGACAGCCGCAAGCCAAGCGATCTGCGCAGCCCCGGCCCCTCCCCGGCGCGCCCTCAGGCCTCACCTCCAACGCGGTTGCGCTCCAGAGAGCCTGCCTGGGGCAGGTTGGCACTGCCCGAGGGCAGCAGGCTGTCGCTGCGCTCCCAGCCGGGGTCGCTCCTCCGCAGGTCCGGGTTGCTGCAAGGGGGAGACGGAGGTGCTGCTCCAGCCAGAGGCTGCTGCCTGGCAGAGCCCCCCCCCCCAGCTCACCAACCAGCCACCGCTGCCCCAAGCGAGAACCCGTCACCAGCAGGATGAGGCGCCAGAGAGGGCCTGCAGCAGAGCCCGCGTGCCGCTCCATTACCTACTGGCGCTCGGCACGGCCACCCCTGGGTCCTGGGGCGGGGTCCGGCCTGCAGGCTGAGGGGGAGGCGGGGCTGGCAGAGGGGCCCCCCACGTGGGGCCTCTCTCCAGCCAGCTCTGCATGTGGATGTGCCACGCAGACTTGCTACGGGGCCTGTGGAGAGGAGCAGAGGCGTCACGGGGAGGCCGTCCCAGGCGCTGCGGGGGGGGGGGCTGTCCTCGCCAGGCTCCGGTCCAGGGGTCAAGGGGGGCGCTGCAGCCCCAGCCTGGCACTGGACCCAAGAAGCCCACAGGGGCCGAAGCAGCTCCGTGCACGGGTGGGGGGGGGCGGCAGCAGCGCAGGCCTTTCCGTGGCTTCAGCTGGGGGCTTCTGCAGCTCCCTTCAGTGGCCTCCCCCACCCCTCACTGGAGAAGCGGGTGGCCACTGGGCGGGAGGACACCAGCCAGGAAGGCTCCCCTGCCGGGTGGGGGTGGGTGTGTCCCTGCTCCCCCCAGATCAGGGGTTCTCCTTGCAACCGCTGTGGTGCTTCTTCGGTGGGCCCTGCCAGGGCGGGGGGGGGGGGCACCGCTCTACCGGTGTACACTACAGGACCTGCTTCTGGGCCAGACGGTGTCCGCAAGAAGTTGCTGCACCAGCAGCAGCTCTGCAGGGGGGCCGTCCTGAAGGGGGGCCCTCGTGGGCTCCCAGAGACCTTCTCCCAGGGCCGCCTGGAGAGCCCTCCAGGTCCCTCGCCAGAGGGCGCCCCCAAGCCTGTCCGTGCCAAGGGGTTCGGGCATGCGGTGCCGGCGGCAGCTTACCTGGCTCGGATGGCCTGGCCCGGCCGGCTGCCACTCACTGCCCCGCTGGCGTTGAGAGCCGTCGCGATGGAGGAGGTCCGCTGGGGAACCTGTGCGGAGCGAGGGGGAGTGAGGGGCACTGCCTGGAGCGGGGCAGGAGAGGGGGAAGAGCCGCCCCGCAGGGCCTGCCCAGGGTGCCGGCACAGAAGCTCCTCCCCCGCTGGCTGCTGGCCAGTGGGGACCACGATGGACCCAGGGTGCCTCCCACGCTCAGAGGGCACCCGCCTCGGACCTGGGGGGGGGGACAGGCTCCCTTGCTGAGCTGCCGTTGAGAAACTGACTCCCCCCCGCCTCCAGGAAAGGCTACCCGTGGCACCCTACCTCGCAGGGACGTTGTGAGCACCAGGGGACCACTCGGCCAAGCAGAAGCTGCTGCTGCGGCAGCGAACTCTCCCTGGGGGCTGCCTGGCACCCCCCCCGGTCCCAGAAGTCCAGGGGGCTGGCTGGGCAGCATGGAAACTGCAGCCACCTCCCTCTCTTGGCAGGGTGCCTGGAGGGAGGGGACAGCCTTGTCCCTGGCCAGGTCATGGGGGCCCCCGGAGGCCCCCCCCCCGGGAGGGCCAGGCCAGGGTACTTCCTGGAACGTGGCGCAAAGGCTGCAGACTTCAGGGCCGGAGGGGGCTGCTCTGGAGGCAAGTCTCATCCAGGAAAGGGGGCAAGGACCAGCCGCAGGCCCAAAGAGCTCCTGCGTGGGTGGATCGGCACCCAGCACCCCCCCCCCCCGGTGAGCGCCCTGAGCCCCAGGACTGGCTTCTGCGGGGGGGGCGCTGGGGGCGGGGGGGGTGCAGTCCAGCCCTCACTCTCCCTGGAGGAGGAGCCATCAGCTGCTGGGCGTGGAGGAGGTCCGGCCGGCACTCGAGCGGACCCTCAGGACACAACAGAGTGCCCAGCCTGCGGAGAGCCGGCCAGCAGCCAGAAGCAGGCCTCGGGCAGGACGGCTGCCTTTCCTCACACTGCCCCCCACACTGTGCCAGTACCTTGGGGGGCGCGTCGGGGTCCATTCTGACCCATGGTCCTCGCTGCTCGGCAGTGGGCCGGGACGGCGGTGGGGCAGGCCCCTCTGAGGTGGGGTCGGAGTTCTGCCGGATGACGCCCGCCCGAGGCGGGGACGGGGCGGAGGAGGCCGAGTCGTGGACGGGGAAGGCGGCCATGTTCTTGCTGGGCTGGTCCTGCAGCGACTGGGAGCGGGGGACGGGGGCCGCGTAGGGCTTGAGCGGGACGCGGTGGGCGAGGTGGCTCTGCGGGCGGAGAGGGCACGGTGACCCTGGGAAGGGGGCGGGGCCTCTGCCTCCCCCAGGCCTCTCGCACTGCCACGCCCATTCAGCTCCCCCACTGCCCCACAGCCCAAGAGGTGCTGAGGCACAGCAGGGGTCTCTCTCGGGGGTCAACTGCTCCTGGGGCAGGAGGAGAAAAGGGACTGGGCTCGCAGGGGGGTTGCCAGGTTCCTCTCGGGAATCGGGCCCCTGGTGCTGCTCTGTCGCTCCCTGTTCCCTTATCAATGAGGAAGGGGGTGGGGCCCTGGGGGCGGTCCATGGGCGAAGCAGCAGGCGGGCGGCAGTGATGGCTGGGATGTCCCGGGGCGGGGCGGGGCTCACCTTGTGCTGCCCCTCCTGGGGCTCCACAGGGCGTTGCATAGGTGGGGTCTGGGAGGTGGGGGAAGCGTTGAGCGACACGGACTCGGAGCGGGCCTGTGGGGCCAGATCCTGCCCGGAGCTCCCCAGCTTGGTCTTGGCCACCGGGGAGGGGGAGTTCTGCTTGTTCAGGCGCGTGCGCTCCTCCACCTGCCCGGAGAAGAGAAGAGAGGGGACTTGGCGCCGCGCCCGGGCTGCCCCCGAGCCTCCCCTGGCCTCTGCCGCGAGAGCGCCTGCTGGAGCTCTGCACACGGCCCTGCCGCCGCGAGGCCCACCTCCCGTGCCCAGGTGGGCTTCTCGGCGGGGTTGGCGCTGCTGCGGTTGTAGTGGTAGAGGGGCTTCTTCTCCTGCTGCTGCTGCTGCTGCTTGTGGAGCTGCTGCTGCTGCTGGAGGGACTTCAGGTAGGCGTGTTCCTGCTGCAGCTGCCGCTGGAGCCGCTCGGACTGGCGCTGCTCCTCCAGCTGCTTCCGCTTGTACTCCTGGGCAGGGGGGAGGGAGGGAGGGAGGGGGTCTGGTGGGCCGCTCGCCTCCCCGAGCAGCAGCCCCTCCCCCATGCCCAGGGAGAGGGTCCCGGGCCCTGCTTTGGGGGTTGCACCACCACCACCACCCCCCGGGCGGCCCCCCTCTTTACCAGGAGCAGGGCCTGTTCCTGGAGGAGCTGCTGCTGCAGGATCTCCAGCTGCCGCTGCTCCTCCTCTAACTTGTGCCTGATATACTCCTGCGGGGGGGGGGGGGGGAGGGGGGGACAGAGAGAGAGCGAGAGGGAGGGAGAGAGGCGGGCAGGTGAGCAGAGGGGGCGCCCAGGCAGAACCGCCACCCGGGGGGGGCAGGGAGGGCGGCAGAAGCGCTGAAGTCCCGCCACCTCACCAGGGACAGCCGGGGACGCCCATGCAGGAGTGGAGGGAGGCCCCCCAGGCCCACAGCAGCGCAGCGCCCCACTTGCGGCTCACGCAGCAGCACCACCCCCTCCGCTGCCACTGCCCGGCCCCGGCCAGGAGCCCAACTGCGCCATCCCGGGGCCGGGGGCAGCGCCACTCACACGCCCTCGGACGGCCCCGGGACCCTCACCTGCTCCCGCTCCGCCTGCCGCCGCTCCTCCTCGCGCCGCAGCACCTGCAGGTCCTCCAGGCGCCGCTGCTGCTCCTTCTCCTGCAGCTTCCGCTGCTCTCGCTCCCTGCGCTGTTGCTGGGGGGGGGCAGGGGGGCCAGTCAGGGCACAGGCCACGGGAGGACTCAGCCCAGGGCCAGGCCACCCCCGCTCTGCAGGCTCAGCCTCCGGCAGCTCCCCGACCAGCCGAGTGGGGGCCGGGCTGGAGGGGCACTGCCTGGCCAGGCGAGGTGGCAGAGCCCACGCTGCGGGAAGAGGGGGCTGCCTGCCACCCCCGAGCCAGACCGGGTGGCCTGAGAGGCCCGCAGAGCCACAGGGCCGCTCTGCCCTGGCCGGCGTGCTGGGAAGGAGGCCAGCCAGCCGTCAGCCCCCCGCGGGCGCCCGCAGCTCACCTCCTCGACGCGCCGCCGCTCCTCCTTCTGCTCCTCGATGCGCCGCTGGCGCTGGTGCAGGAGGTGCTTGATGTGGGCCTCGGAGTCGCGGTGCTGGGCGGCCAGCTGCTGCTGCTGCTGCTTCAGGGCCTCCGAGTTGCTCTTGTTCTCCTGCTGCAGGCGCAGGAACTCCCGCCGCAGGGTGGACTCGCCCGGCACGTTCATGATGGAGCTGCGGGGAGGGCAGGCTCAGCAGGCCCCCAGGAGCGGCAGCCCCCAGGAGCCGCCTTGCCCAGAACGCCACCCCCGAGGGGCCCTGCGCTGGCGGAGGCGGCCGGAGAGGCTGTCCCGGGAGGCCCCTGGCTGGCCACAGGGGGCATCGGCCGCAGCAGGGCTCTTTCCTGGTGCCCCGTGGGCAGCGCGCCCTCAGCCCTGGGCCGGGGGGGGGGCCTCGGGGTGCCCAACGGCAGTTGCTGCACCCACAGCCCCCCCTCCGCACAGGGAAGGCCCCCCTCCTGCCACCCCAGCCCCGCCACCTCTACCTGGGCTCCCCTTCCTCGCCGCGCCCGTCGTCCTCCTCCTCGCTGCCACTGTACTCGTACTCGGTCTCATCTGCCGGGAAGCAACGGGGGGGGGGTCTCAGCACGGGGCGGGGCCATTGCCGCTGGCGCCCCCCCCAGCAGGGACCCAGGCCCGGGGCCACCGCGCCCAGCACGCACCTTTCTCCCCCCGCTTCTTGCGGGTGCGGTCGATGTGGTCCTTGAGCTGGATGCGGACCTGCCGCTCCGTGGGCTGGTCCCGGATGAAGGGGAACTTGAGGAGCTGCTCGGTCGGGGGGCGGCTGGTGTAGGCCTTGATCAGGCAGTTGTCGATGAAGTCGATGAACTTCTTGGACCTGGGCGGGGCAGCCCACGGCCCGGCCTCAGTGGGGGCAGGCACACTGCCCCCCTGCCCCCCAGCGCTGCATCCCTGGCATGCCTAGGGTCTCGCTGGGTCAAGGGCAGAGGCGGCCCCCTACCCCACACCACAGTCCCAGCTTAGATTCCTCTCCACTCCTCACAGCTCCCCCTTCCCAGGCAAGCCAGAGCGCTTCTCCCTTGGCCCCCGGAGAGGGCCCCAGGCCAAACACCGCCTCTGGCCAGCCCCCACCCCACCCCGGACTCAGCAGGCGGCCGGGGCAAGCCCTGCCCCCAGGGCCCCCTCCGCCCCGGAGCAGTGCTCCCCACCCCGCCCTGCCCCGCCCACGTACCACTTCTTGGACTTCAGCTTGGGCGGTGGGTTGCGAGGGATGAGGAAGAGGGCCCGCATGGGGTGCATGTCGCACAGCGCTGCAGGAGGGAAGTGCGGCAGGCCTGGCACCGGAGCCCCTCCGCCCACCGACCCCCGTCCCCCGCTCAGGGCCAGTCAGGGCATAGCCGCTGCCCCGACTGGCCTGGCCTGCCCTGCCTGCCCGCCCGGCTCCGCACAGACACTCACGTGGGGCTCCCTCGGCCATCTCGATGGCGGTGATCCCCAGGGACCAGATGTCGCTCTGTGGAGAGGAGGCGGCGGTGGCTGTGGCAGGAGGGCGAGGGCGTGGCCAGCCCCACTTCTCCCGTCTGCCCCGGAGGCCCCCAGCCCTTCCCCAGCTCAGAGGGACCGGAGCTGAGCGGCTCTGGCCCCCTGCCACTGCAAGGGGGCACCTACCCTGTAGTCATACGTGGCGTCTGGATTCTCGTCGCAGGCGATCACCTCGGGGGCCATCCAGTAGGGGGTGCCGATGAAGGTGTTCCGACGTCCCACCGTCCGGTCCAGCTGGGCACTCACCCCAAAGTCCACTGCCAGGAGGGCCGAGAAAGCACAGGCGTCAGGTTCCGGGGGGCCCCTGAGGCGGACAAAGGCCCCGGAGCAAGCAGGCCTCCTGGGGCCGTCCAGAGGGCCAGGCCTGCAGGAGGAGCGGCGGCAGGAGCGGGGCAGCCCCCCCCAGCAGTGCAAGGACCCGCCTGGCTGAGAGGGGCCGGGCAGGGCCACTCCCCGGCAAGGCTTCCTCACCCGCATGCGCAGGCCTGCCTGCCGGGCACCCAGCGCTGTGTGGCGGGCTGCTGCTCCTCTGTGGGTCTGTTGCGAGGTCTGGTCCGCAGACAAGGCGGGCCGGGAGCACGGAGGTCCTGCAGCCCCCGCTCCGGCCGGGCACAGCCCCCCCCCCCCACCTACCTACCTAGCTTCACCTCCGCGTTCTCCGTGAGCAGGACGTTCTGGCCCTTGATGTCCCGGTGGATGACCTTGTGAGCGTGGAGATGAGCCAGGCCCTGGGCAGCGAGGGGGAGGGGGGAGGCCGTGGTCAGCCCACGCAGGCGGGAGGGCCCTCCGAGGGACCCCACAGCCATTGCTGGCGGGGGGGGCCCGCAGCGGCTACCCTCCCCACCTACCCGGAGGATCTCCCGGCAGACGTAGGCGATGCAGTCCTCCTTCAGGGCGTTGCCTTTGGTGTTCTTCACCAGGTCAGTCACGGAGCCGGCCCCACAGAACTCCATCACCAGCTGGAAGGGAGACGGGACCCTGGTGGAACGGGGGGGAGGCAGCGGCCAGGAGGCCAGGGCTCCTCACACTGGCTGGGGAGGAGGCCCCCCCCCCCACTGGCCACTCTCAACCGAGCAAGAGCCCCCCCCCCCGCCGCGCAGTGCAGAAGTCCTCAGGGTTGCAGCCAGACTAGATGGTAGGCGGACGCGGGGGGGGTGGGGGGTCTCTAGGCCCCTGCTCCGCTTCAGGCACCCTGCTGGCTGCGACCTGAGAGCCCCGAGAGGACACCTGCCTGCCTGCCCACCGTTCAGGGCAGCAGGGGACAGTCGGGGGGGGGGCAGGAGAAGGCCTCCTGCTGCAGACGGGCTCCCCGGCCCTGCTCTGCCCCCCCTCCGCAGCTGAGACGTGCTTCTCTGCAAAGCCCCCACCCGACCCCACCCCACCCCCGCTCACTGAGGTACCAAATTGCGAGGGGGCATGGAAGGGTGCCACGGCTCGCTCTGGCCACAGACAGGACCGGGGACCTTCCTGCCCTGGCCCCCAGCCAGCCCCTGCCCTCACCCAGAGCTGGTCGTCGTTCCCGGGGGGGCTCTTCTTCACAAAGGCCCCGTAGTAGGTGGCGATGTTGCGGTGGTGGGAGTACTTCTTCAGCATGTTGATCTCCTGCTTGATCTCCTCCTCTTCGTCCTTTGAGGAGGGAGGGGGGAGAGTCAGAAGCGGCAGGGCCCCCCCGCCCCTCCCCAGCCCAGCACCAGCCAGGGTGCCAGGAGGCGAGGGGCCCCGCCTGTGGCACTCCCCGCCACCGCTGCCAGACCCACCTCAGTGACGTCCATGACTTTGATCGCGGCCAACTGCCCGGTCTTGACATGGCGGCCCTGGGGGGGGGAGGAGGACACGCCGTCACCGCTGGCCCGCCTGGCCCTCCCCTGCAGCGCCTCTGTGCTCATCCTCACCTGTGCCCCCCCCCCACCGGTGGCCCCCAGAAGAGCTCGCCAGGCGACGGCTGCACTTGGGGGGGGCTGAATCTGACCAGCGCAGGGTCCACCCCTTTGTCACACTTGTGCCCTGCTGCGCTTCTGGGGCAGGGATGCCCGATGTCCCGGCAGGCGAGAGGGCTGCGACCCGACCCGCCACTCCTGCCCTCCTGCGCTGCCAGGCGACCACCGGCCTGAGAACGTCCGGCTGCGGCCTCCAGTCCAAAGAGGCCTCACGGAAGCAGCCTGGGCTGGACGGGACCCCAGCGCCTCCCCTCCCCCACGGCACTGCTCTTGTGCCCCCTTCCCCCCCCCCACCGCTGGCCGAGGGACCCACACAGAGCGCAGAGGGAAGCTCCATCCACACTCCACCCAGACAGCAGCCTGGCCCCCTCACTAGCAAGCAATCATCATTGCCCCCCCCACTCTCTTTTCCTCAGGGCCTTTGGCTGACCCGCTCAGGGGGGCACGGCTGTATGGGGGAGCCCCTCCCTCAGTTTCCGCCTGCAGGAGGAGGGCAGGTCCCGGCAGGAAAGCGCACAGGCAGCCCGGCCCCAGCAGAGGGCGCCAGATGCCGAGCAGCGCAGGGCTCCCCACCCCACCAGGGCCGAGGGGGCACCTGCACGGGGGGGGGGGAGCTCCACACCTTGCCCCGCTTGCCCTGCCTCCAGAGGACCTCGTCACCCCACTTCTCTCCCCCCCGCCCCCCACTGCAAGCTCACTCGAGTGGCACACGTGAAGCTGGCCAAAAAAACCCGCTGTGGCCAGAACCCCCCCCCCCCCCCCGGGCCCACTTCAAAGGCCTGGGGGACCAGCTGGCAGGCGGCCCCCGGTGTCACGAAGGCAGGGCAGGACACAACTGCAAGCCCCTCCCATACATCTGCCCTGGGGGGTGGAGATGGGCCTTTGCTCCTCCCCAGGGAGGCCCCCCCCCTCCACAGGGCTGAGGCCAAGTTGTTCTGAGCGGAACGGAACTGCCCCCCCGCCCCCTCCCTCAGGCTCAGCCCCACGGAGAGGACAGGCGTGGGCAAGCTCTGGGGGTGGGCGGGTGGGAGGGGCGGCCCCTGCCTGACAGGGCATTGGCCCGGCAGCCCCTGGGAGGCCAGCCGTGTCCAGCGGGGGGTGGGGTGGGGTGGGGTGGGGGTCTCTGCCCAGCCCACTGCTGCCTCGGCTGGGGAGGGGCGGGCTCGAGAGCCCCGCAGCAGCGCTGGCAACAGCTCCCCCCCCCGCCTCAGCCCCGCGCTGGCATTGTCTGCAGTGCCACGCAGCCTGGCAGCGTAGGCAGCTGTCGCCTGGCAACCGCCTCCCTCGTCCTTTCCAGCGGCACTCGGGCTGCCTGAACAGAGCGACCTGCTGCACCGCGGCTCCACACCTCCCGGGCAGGGAAGCGGCTGGGGGGGGGGATGGGACACAGGCCCCTCCCTTCAGGAAAAAATCCCAAAGGCCACACACCACCACCACCAGCGGCCACCACCCCACTCCCACGGGACGTTCTCCGCTCGCTGCCCTCCCCCAGTCCCCGTCCAGGCGACAGGCGGAGGCAGCCCAGAAGGCACCGTGGGGCCGACAGCCACCCATAGCTGCTTGCTGGCTAGCCGCTGCCCTGCCCAGCGGTGGGAGGGGAGCTGCTGGCCCCACGGTCAGGGAGGTCAGGGGAGGGGAGGGGCCTCTGCCCCACACAAGGCCTCCTCTTCCCAGCTCTGGGGGGGGGGGGAGACAGGCGGCCAGAAGGCGGCCTCGAAGCAGCAGCCCAGGGCAGGCAAGGAAGGCAGCCCCAGCCCGGCCCGTGCGGAGGGGCCCAGCAGCCCCAACTGCTGCCAGTGGTCAGAGGGAGGCAGCCTGGCTGGCCGCTGGCAGGAGGGGCACCCGGGGCAGTACAGGGAAGGCAGCCCCCTCCCGGGCGGGGGCAGGGCCCTCCCGCTGCTCCCAGGCAAAGGCTGCCGTCCAAGGGGGGGAGGCCCTGATCCCAGCCAGGTCCTCTGGAAGGAGAAGGCGGGGCTGGGGTGCGGGGAAGGGCCGCGCACGTGCCCACCCCACGCCCTTCCTTGCACCCTGGGCCTTGCAAACGGGGGAGGGCATTCAGGGAGAGGCACCCGGGCACACGCTCGCTCGGAGCCACAAAGGCAGCGCGTCCGTCTCCACAGGAACAGGGACGGGGCTGCCAGGACGGAGAGCGGGCGGCTCTGCTCAGGAGGCCGCCTGGAGCCAGGCCCTCCCCACCAGGCCCAGCTGCGCGTGGGTGCAGGGCGGCACTCTGCTTGGGCCCAGAGGCCCCCCGCCACTTCTCTGCTGCACAGCCTTGCGCCTGGCTCAGCTTCTCCCCTGGGCGCCCTGGCTGGCACTGCCCTTGGGGGATGGGGCCCAGGGGGGGCCCAGCCTCACAGCAGGCACTCTGGCTCTGCGCACAGATCCGGCCAGTGATGCCTCCGTGCCCGGCAGGAGAGGGGCGAGGCTGCCCCTGCCACCCCCCTGGCGCTCTCTCTTGCCTGCCTCTTCCAGAGCTGCCGCCGCTACCCAGAGTGTGTAGCTGGGGGGGGGGGCAGCGCCTTGCTTTCAGGCGGGCACCTGGGAGGGTCTGTCCCCAGCCAGGCAAGAAGCACAGCCCTGTGCAGGGACCCAGGACTTCTGCAGCCCTGCGTCGGCCTCAGCCCCTAGACAATCGCCTCTGCCCCCCCCCCCGCAGAAGACGCAGGCTTCTAGCCCTCATCAAGGCAGGGCTGCAGCGGCCGGTGCAGGCTCTCGCAGAATGCCAGGCAGGGCCTTCCCACAATGCGGGTACGGGGAGGCTCCCATGGAGCAGACCAAAGCAGGCCAAGCAGGCAGAGCTTTGCTCCGGGGCAGCTGTCTGGGCACAGGGCACCTGCTTCTCCCTTTGCTGGCTTGAGTGGCAGGCCTTACACTTATGCCATGAGCGATGCAGGCGTCTGGGGTCCTCCCCCCAAGACAGGGCCGTGGGGCTCTGCTGCAGCACCCAGAAACTTTGTGGTGGTCCATGAAGAGCCTCTCTAGTGAGAGGGTGGAGTAACCCCCCCCCCACGTGAGCCCACGGCCCCAGGCGGGGAGGACGACCCTCGGACGAGACAACCTGCCAAGGCGGTCATGAGAGCGAGTCCCAGGAAGCCGCTCCGGCCCCGTCCGCGGGCTCCCTTCCTCTGGGGCACCCCCTGGGAGGAAGCAGGAGGCTGGGCTGGACGGAACCCCTTCTAGAGCTCAGGGCTGCTCGGCGGTGCTCTGGAGAGCAAGTGAGCACTTGTGCCCAGCCAGCCTCCTGCCTCCCCGAGCGCCCTGCACAGGAGGGCCCCCACTGCCAGCCCCCCACCCCCACGGAGAGACACCCTGTCCACACTCACCTTGTACACCTGGCCGTACGTGCCATTGCCGACCACCTCCACCAGTTCAAATATGCCCGCGGGATCCTGCAGAGAGAGAGGGAGAGAGCGCTCAGGGAACAGCACGGCCGAGTCGGGGTCCTCTCGCCAGCCGTGCCTCCCCTCCGCTCGCGCACCCCCCTCAAGGCTGGCCGCCCGCCCACGTCCCTCTGCGAGGCAAAGGCCATCGGCGGGGTCCTGCTCCGCCCTCCGGGGCTCCACGGGGGGAGGTGGGGTGGGGGGAGCCCTTTCCAGGGACGGCGGCTGGAGCTGGGCTGGGAGCCCTCCTTCCCCTCCCCCCGTCTTAAGTCAGGATCCAAAGAGCCTCCCTTAAATGCCCTTTCCTGGGGGAGGGGGCTAACCAGCACGCAGGGAGGGGGTCTGCTGGTGGCTCCCCCCTCCCGAAAAGCCCCTGCCCCGACCTGGCTTCCCACCAAGCTCACAGCTGAGCTTGGCCCCGTCCGGAGCTCGGTGACCTAGCAGAGCCCGCAGAGGTCGGGAAGGACGCCCCCCCCCACGCACGGTGCCATCCCAGGGAGCAGCGACAGGAGCAGCAGGCTCTGCGCCTCCAGAGCCCCCTCCCCTCCCCTCCCAGCAGAGAAGCCCCCTGCCCTTGTGTGTGGGGAGGGCAGCAGGGGGGCTCGACTGGCCCCCAGTCACGGGCGTGCGACTGGCCTGACCGAGGGCCTGCAGGGGCAGCCACGCGTGGGGGCTGCTGGGGGAACTGCCTGCTCGGAACCAGGGAGGGAGCCCGCATGCGCCAAAGGGGGCTCTGCCGGGGGGGGACGTGCCCTTGGCTGGAGAGCAGAGCGTGGGGAGACCACTGTGAACGCTGGGGTGGGGGCCAGGCCGTTTCCTGCCCTCAGAGGCAAAGCCGGGGGGGGGACGATGACGACAACGACTCCTGGCCCTTTTGGCAGGACACCCTGACCCACAGCGCAGGAGCCGCCCCCCACAGGTGTGCTTCACCCCAAGAGCCACCCTCCCGCCCTCCTCAGAGCCCAGCAGTCCTCGCGCCCAGGCCTGCAGACGGGCAACGGCCGCAATGCCCAGAGGCTACTGCGGAGCGCGACGGCTTGGCCGGAGCAGTCAGAGGAGCGAGACACGCAGCCGAGCTCATATCAGAGGAATCGGCTCCCGCCGGGAAGGCAGTGGGGACTCCACAAGCCCCCCCTCCCCAGGCAAGCTGTGGCCCACAGAGGCCGGGCTGCAAGCTCATGGAGCACGGCGGGGCCCACTCCGCGACCTGCCTGGGGGGCAACTACTCAGGTCCAGGGGCAGCAAGGCCCGTGTGGGCCCCCTCGGGGCTGCCTTTCCGGGCCCGGCGGTGGCGGTGGCGGTGGCAGCAGCAGGGGTTCTGAAGGCGGCAGGTGCTGGGCAGGCCCAAGCGCAAAGGGCCACAATCCAGAGGGCGGCCCTTCTCCACGCTGGGAAGCTGAGGGGCTGCCTGGCTGGCTGGCTGCAGAGGAGGAGGAGGAGGGGAGGCACAGCGAGCACTGCGGAGGCGTGCAGAACGGTCGCTCCTTGCGGGCAGGGACCGGCTGGGATGCGAACCTACTAACTGTGCACAGCAGCAGGCGGGTACACGCACACGCACCCTCCTGCGCGGAGCAGAGCAGCCCTCCAAGCGCAGAGGCAGGCAGCCACCAGGCCCCAGTTCGAAGGGCCTGGAGAAGAGGGGTGAGGCTTCAAGAGGCTTCAAGGGGGAAGGGCAGGGAAAGCGCCTCTTCCCACCCCAGAGAGCCCCCTTCGGAACTCAGCCATTCGCAGCCACTGCTCCAGTGTCCGCACCACCACTGGCCTCCCAGCCGCTGCAGCTGGCCGGTGCCCGTCCCAGGCGGAGGACGCCAGCGTGCCCAGAGCGCACCCCGGGGCCTGCTGCGCCAAGGACCCGCACGGGCCGGCATGCAGCGCCAGCAGGCCGTGTCCCACGCGAGCGGCATTAACAGCTCCGCGCCAGGCCAGGCCAGAGGGCTCAGCAGGACGTCGGTGAGGAAGTGGCGCTCCGGTCCTGGGGGTGGGGCGGGGTGGGGGCGAGACCTGCCCCGATCCCAGAAAAGCCTTCCCTGGAGAGGAGACCTGAGAGCGGCTCCTGCACGGGCCCCGATGGGCGGGTCCACTTCAGCACCATCGAGGAGGCGAGGAGCAGGCAGGCTGTGCCCCCGCCAAGGCAGAGAGGGTGCGCAGGAGGGGCCAAGCCCCTCCCCCCGGACTGTCAGGAGCCTTCAAGCACACCAGGCCGAGGACCGTGGGGTGGGCAGGGGGGGGCGGGGCGGGGGGGGGCGGGACTGCGGGGTCACCCCCCACCGGCTGCTGCCTGCAGCACCTGAGCCGCCCGCAGCAGGGAGAGGCAGCCAGTCCGGCCACTCCCAAGCACACGGGGCGCTGCGGGCGGAGGGACGCCAGGCACCCCGGCAGCCCCCCCTGCGGAAAGGAAGAGGCTCGCCCAGGCACTCCCAAGGCCAGCCCGCACACCCCGCCCACAGCCTCGGGAGCCACTGTGGGGCTAGTGGTGGCTCACGGAAGGCGGAGAGGCCGCACTCTGGCACCCGTCTCTTCCAGAGCAAGGCACAGGCACGGCTGGCGGGGGGGGGGTGCCTGTGGGCCAGTCTCTGCCTGGGAAGCCGCCCCCTTCCCACACCTTCTCCTGCACCAGGCGCCACATCACCCCCCTGCTCTCGGTCTGCACGGTGTTTGCACCCTGACTGCACCTGCGCCCCAGCCTGAGGCCTGCTGCTTCCCCCAACACAGTCTGGCAAGGAGATGTGGGGACGAAGCAAGAGGAGGGGACTGGGGCTCCGGGGGGGGGGAGGCCAGTCGCAGCCCACCTCCAGCAGCCACCACGCGCAAGGGGCCCTCCCAGCCACCACCGGGCTTCTCGAGGGGAAGGGCAGCAGCCCGGGCAGTGACCCCGGTGACCACGAAGGGGCAGAGGAGAGAAGCAGGGGCTGCTGCCGGGGCCCAACCGGCCCCCTCGGCACGGAAGAACCTCCCCCTTGCAGGGTCAGGCCAGGGGTGGCCCACCAGAAGCCTCAGACACCCGCATCCTGGCGCCACTCATTCCTCGCAGCGGGCACTCGGAGGGGGGCCTCTACCGAGCCACCGTGGCTCCTAACCTGTGAGGAGCCGAGGAGGGCCAGTGATGCGCCTGCGCTCTGCCCCAGAGGGCCCTGCAGGGGCTGCCCCCCCCCACGCGTGCTCTTGGACAGCAGGCAGAAAACCCAGCCTGCCACTCCAGCCCAGCCTGCGACTGGGCACTGGCGATCAGGACTCCCCAGCGCTGCTCTGAGCCAGGGTGAGTGGAGGGGGAAGGGACGCGGTGGCTCGGCCCCCCAGCAAAGGTGTGGCAAGCGCAGGCCCCCGGCAAATACCTCCCTCCAGCAGGCTGTGAGTCAGTCTGCAGCAGAGCACGGGAGGGAGGGGGAGAGCGGGAGAGCGCCCAGCCCAGCCCAGCCCAGCCCAGCCGCCCAGTCCTAGCAGGCGCCCACTCCCCCCCCCCGCTCCTGCTGCAAGCCCCGCCCACTCGGCTCCTCACCTGGAAACAGGAGCGAGCGGAGGGGGTCTGGATTCACCCCCCCCAACATTTCTGTCTGCCTGCAAGCAAGGCCCAGTCAGGGGCAGCTCCCCCAGGAGAGGGGGCTCGGGAAGGCTCCCGGCACACAGGCACTCAAAGCCCACGGCCCAGCCCTCTCATCTCAACCTCAGCCCAGCACTCACTGGGCGGACCAGTGGGGCTGCCCCCGGCCCTCCCCCAGCCCCCTCCCCACTGCGCTCCTTTCTCCCCACCTGCCCGGCCCCTTTCCTTAGCATGCACGCAGGGGGATGGGGGGTGGGCTTCACCATGCCCCAGTCCTACACCCTGCCAGTAATGACAGGCCACCTGTTAGAAGCCGGGACTGCCAGCTTCCCATTGGCCCCCACACGCCCAGCAAGTCCGTCTGTGGGGCCCGCCGAGGGTAACACTGGCATCCCTAACTAGGTTCCGAGTGCCTCTCAGTCTCCAATCCAGAGTCCCCTGGAGGGCTCGGTGACCAGCTGCTCTCAGGCACCGTCACTCAGCAGGTCAAGGAATCCGGTCCCTCTTGCTTGACCAGAGCAGCAGCTGACCCAGTCGACATGAGGATAACCGAAGCCCCCCCCCCCCCGGATTACAGCCCTGTCCCTCTGACGCCTTCCCAGTTTGTTTCCTCATTTCAAGTCCCCCTTCGAGTTTTTGATCCCTAGCACAGCCCCACTTTTACGCCACCCTTTGGGCCTGGCAGCTTACCCCACAGTGACGCCAGGAGGCTGGAGCTGGACCCCCCTTCAATTTCTGCTGGATTCTGCCCCTTCTTTGACACGGATGGCCACCCCGCCTCCAACAGCCCCTCCCTGTCCCTCCTATGTAGCCTGGGATTGCAGCATCCCTCTGGTTCTCCGCTTTCCACCAGGTTTCCATTATGCCCACCATGCCAACGTTTTCCCAGCCACCAGACGCTCCAGTTCCCCCATCTTCACGCAGAGACTTCGGGCCTTTGCATAAAAGCACCTGTGCGTGGGGTCCCCCCAAAAGGGCCTTTTATTTGCCTCACTATCCCCCCCCCTCATTCCACTGGACCGGCTGTCACGTCCTGAACCAGACGCCACTCAGCTCCTGTCGGCTTTCCCCCAGCAGCCAGTTTGAAAGCAGCTCTGCCACCTTTCTCGTGCTCCGTGCCAGCAGCCTGGTTCCGTTTTGGTTCAAGTGGAGCCCGTCCCTCCTGTCCCAGAACGTTCCCCAGTGCCTAACGACTCTAACCCTAACCCTCCCACTACCACCACCTCCTCCACGCACTGAGCCCTGCCTGCCAGCTGGCCCTGCGCATGGAACGGGCAGCCCTTCTGAGAACGCTCCCTTTGGGGTCCAGGTTTTCAGCTCCCTCCCTAGCAGCCTAAATTTGGGCCCCAGAATCACCAGGCTACATTTCCTCACGTGGTTGGTGCCAACACACACCACCACCACAGCTACCTCCTCCCCGGCACTCTCCACCTTCTATCTAGATGAGGAGTGAGGTCTGCTACCTTTGCACCAGGCGGGCAAGTCACCAGGCATGCTGCAGCACGGGGGGGGGGCGGGGGGCCAAGGCCTTCTTGCCACTGCACAGACCAGTCCAGACCAGCCTCTTCTGGGCCCCCTAGAGATATGGGTCTGGGAGCTTCGGAGACTCCCCAACAAGGTGGAGAGCTGCTTGTCTCTGGCATCTCCAGACGCAGATTAGGCCATGCAGAGCTTCAGGAAGGCCCCAGTTCAACCATGAGGGCTGCCAAGGCACAGAGCCAGGGCAAGACACCTCACAGGCCTGGCTGTGCCCAAGGGTGCAAGACGCCAGGCCAGCCCCCTTCAGAGGCAAACAACAGGAGCCAGTGGCCCGAGTGTGGAGAGGGGGAGTCCACCAACGACAGGTGGACACCATCCACCAACGACAGGTAGGGCAGGCGCCAGGCACGGCCGGGCTCTGCACCAAGCAACGCTGCAGTTGCCAGAACTCATGCACACACGTGCTTCTTGGCCCCAGTGCCAGGACTCTTGGCTGGCCTCCAAGTGCCTGCCATGCCGCTGCAGTAGGACCAGTTGCACACTCTCAGGAGGGGCACAGAGGCCCCGAGAGGCACCCCTTACCAGGGCTTGATTCTTGTATGCCCTGCAGTTCACAAGAACATCAGAAGAGCCACCCTGGGTCAGGCCAAAGCCAATCTAGTCCAACTTCCTGCATCTCACAGTGGCCCACCAGAGGCCTCAGGGAGCACATGAGACAACGAGATGCCTGCTACCCGTTACCACTTCCCTGCATCTGGCATTCTGAGGTAGCTTACTTCTGAAGTATGGAGGTTGTACTACCCATCGTGGCCTGTAGCCTGCAATAGACTCTTCCTCCAGAAATCTGTCCAGTCCCCTTTTAAAAGCATCTAGGCCAGATGCCATCACCACCTCCTGTGACAAGAAGTTCCGCAGATTAATTATCAACTAGGTAAAAAAAGTATTCTGTTCTCACTCTCCCAACACTCAATTTTAGTGGATGCCCTCTGGTTCTGGATTGTGAGAGAGGGAAAAGAACCTCCCTCTATCCACTTCATCCATCCCGTGCATAATTTTGTCTGTCTCAATCAGGTCCCCCATTAGGCGCCTTTTTTCTAGGGTGAAGAGCCCCAAATGCTGCAGCCTTTCCTCATATGGGAGGTGCCCCAGCCCCGTAATCATTTTGGTTGCTCTCTTCTGCACCTTCTCTAGTTCACCCATGTATCTTTTTTGAGACGTGGTTACCAGAACTGTACGCAGTACTCCAGGTGTGGCCTCACCATTGCTTTGTACAGTGGCGTAATAATATTGGCCGTTTTATTTTCAGCCCGTTTTTTAATTATCCCAAGCACGGAATTTGCCTTCTTACTTGCTGCCACACACGGGGCCGACACCAGTTGTCCACCAGCACCCCAAGATGCCCCTCCTGATCTATCACAGGCAGCTCAGAACCCCCTTAGCCTATAGGTGAAGTTTTGGTTCTTGCCCCAAAGTGCATCACTTTATACTTGCCTACACTGAAATGCATCTGCCATTTTGCTGCCCACTCCTGTTTGACAGGACAGTCCCCTGAACAGGTCCCTTGGCAAGAGACAAGAAGCCAGAAGCCACCGGGCACCTTTCAGGGCAGAGAGTGCACCAGGAGAAAGCCCACAAGGCGGGCAGGAAGGCAACAGCCCATTTCCAGCGTTGCTGGTCCCCAACAACTGGCTCTTGGAGGAAGACTGCCCCTGAACCTGGAGGTTCTACTGAGCCACCAGCAGGCAAAGGCCCCGTTGACCCCCCCCCCCAAGCTCACTTGACGGCCAATTCCAGCTGTGCGGTGACAGAGCAAGGAGCCCCCAGAGGCGGAAGAGAGACCATCACACTCCCCCACGGGTCTCGCATCTCGTCTGGACCCCGACAGCCTTTCAGGGCGTGAATGTGGCAGCCCCACCCCAGCAGCTTCCATCTACCCCGGCCTGCCACCCGGCTCCCTGCGCACCTCTCCCTGCCAGCCAGCCAGCGAGATGCTGATTCACCCGGGGCGGCGAGACAGAAAAGCCGGTTGGGGCGGGTCCGCCCTGAGCAAAGAGAGCGGCCCCACCCCACGGAGTCAGGAGGAGGCCGGCCAAGGCTCATCACACCAAGGGAGGTGTGAGAGGGAGGCTCATCAGCTGCCTGTGGCCCTCCCAACATGGCCCAGGGGCGCCCAGGGTCCCTCTCCCAGCTGGACCCCCCCCCGTGCAGGCAAGGGACCCGAAAGGCCACAGCAGCCCCTCCACAAAGCAGACCAGCAACTCCCATGCCAGGAACCAATGCCCCCCCCCCCCGAGCGCGGAAGGGGGCTGCTCCTTTGCTATGCCAGGGTCAGGCCTTCCTGCACCCCGCCCGAGGTGCCCGGGGTCCACACGTGCTGAGCCTGAGACTGCAGAAGACCCCCCGCCCCGGTCCTCCACTGGGCAGCCCCCAGCTGCTCCCCCACACCTTGCTGCTCTGGGGAGCCCCTGACTCAGAATGCAGGCATAGTCCTATCACTGCTTGGAAGGCAAACCCCCCCCCC